>CM061921.1:32680984-33056721 GCA_031002005.1 Vandiemenella viatica
ATATCTTTCACAAAATTCTAGCAACCTGCTTCCTCGTTCATTTCTTTCTCCTAGACCAAAACTTCCTACAGTATTCCCCTCTTTTCCTTCTCCCACTATTGCATTCCAATCACCCATGATTATTAGATTATCCTCCCCTTTCACATATTGGATTAATTCTTCAATTTCAGCGTATATTTTTTCTATTTCTTCATCATCTTCCTGTGACGTTGGCATATATACTTGTACTAATGTGGTTGGGACAGGCTTAGTTTCTAACCTCATCAAAATAATCCTGTCACTAAACTGTTCATAATAACTCACCCGTTTCCCTACTTTCTTGTTCATTACAAATCCTACACCAGTGACTCCATTGACAGCTTGTGTGCTAATTATCCTGTGTTCCCCAGACCAGAAATCCTTTGCGTCCTTCCATTTAATCTCACTAATCCCAACAACATCTAACTTAAGTTGTTCCATCTCTCTTTTTAAGTTTTCTAACCTACCTGCCCTATTCAGACTTCTAACATTCCACGCTCCGACTCGTAGAATGTTTCTATCCATTCTGATGACTCCTCCCTGAGCAGTCCCCACCCGGAGATCCGATTGGGGGACTATTTTACCTCCGGAATATTTTACCCAGGAAGAAGCCATCATGATATATGTAATTTGAGAGGATTACATGTCCTCGGGATACCCTTTGGGTCTTTTATGCAGTGGTTTCCCGTTGCCTTCTGCATCCCCATGCCGTCGATCATTTCTGATTCATCCGCCTTTAGGGGCCGTTTCCAACCCCAAGGGCAAGAGGGTGCCCTGAACCACTCCCCGCTCTTCCGCCCTCCTTTCGGAGGCCGTTGGCAAGCAGTGGGTGATTCCTTATACCGGGAATCTTTCAGTCGCCAGAGCCTCGTCCGTGCAAACTGGGTGCACCACGTGAAGGAGAGGTTGACATTTGGTTGGAAAAGACTAGTATTGTCTCTCCCAAACCCTTACACCCCCTTACACCCTCCTTAGCACGATTAATCATTAAAAACTGCTATGCGTCCCATTTATTCTTAGTGGACACAAGCCTATTATGCACGCTATTTCTAAAGCCTTAGATGCGTCAGAGGGTTTAAAAAACGACTTTCATTTTCTTCTGAAGCAGCTGTTCATACGGCCTTCCACCAACCGAGCAATATAGTGCCGAGATATGACCACACGCTTCCATGGGGAATGTCGGGGCCAAGAAATTTGAGGTAGTGACAAAATCACCGGATGTTTTGTCGCTGTTGCATCAGCGACTACTGCGGTTGTGGCGAATCAGACGGTGTATATATAAGTGGCCGCACGTCCGCCTCTACTAGTTTTTTTTTTTTTTTTTTTTTTTTTTTAATGGCATTTGGCAACGAAGGCCATACAGCCAGCTCAATGTAATTTTTGTAGTTTTCAGTGTATAAGTCATCATCCCGTCATATTGTATTTTTCCAATGTATGGACGCCACAGGACGGACAGGACATTCACACAGACACACAACACTTAAACATCCATGCCCGCGGCCGGATTCGAACCGGCGGCCTTCGACACGCGGAGCTAGCACTCTAGCCCCTACGCTACCGAGGCCGGCTAGCCTCTACTAGTTGGTCCTCAACATTAACTGAACGGCGCAGTGTTGCAACATTTAGGTATACTTTGGCATTAGTGAAATCGCAGTGATCAAACTCGCCCAAACCTTGTTGCTTTTCCTGTTTTCAATTACTTCAAGTGCATTGACGTCTTCTAAGACCAAATTTTGGTCTTATTTATAGCAAGGAGACTCCTCCCTGACTCATCCCTATATGTTTTCGATACCATTAATCAGCCCCACCCCCTACAATACGAAAACCATGCAATGAATACTGAAGAGTGTCTTGATGAAAACAGAACGTCGTAGCGTAATACATAGTAAACAGATTTACATTTACCCAATCAATACAATAGTCTGGCAGTTCTATAAGTCGGACAGCGGTTCATCGGCTCAACTGGTGTAAAGCAGAAGAGTACTCAAAATCTTCAAATTAATTTTTCATTCCTAGAACCTGTCACCAGAATCTTGTGTCTGTATGTGTGTCTTAGTCCATTCTCTCCCTGTGCAGAAAATGAAGCCCTCTATGCACAGCTGACTTACCAAAAAGAAGGGATCTCCTTTACAGTCAATGCAAACTGTCTTTCAACGCTGCATCATTGTTAAGAGGATACTGATAAATAAACTATTTGTTTAACCCAAAACTGCGGTTAATTTAAGTGACTGCTGCATACTTTAGCCCGTGTGAATTTGAAAGCCGTGACAAAATCGAACTTTTATAGAAGACCTGACTTCGTTTCATTATTTAACTTGCGACAAACCAGGCGAAGTGACATGCAAATTCGTGAACCCCACGTACTGTCCGATGGAGTCACCTGTGTGCTGTTTACACATGTCACAATTGGGTAGGCGCAGAAAGAGCTCGCAAACTAAAGCGAAGCACCTATATCATAAACCATTGTAACGCATCTCTAAGCTCGCTAAAAGCATGTATACTATACTCTGTTTACCTTCAACTGGCGGCTCCAGGTCACGTTTCCTTCCCCCTCTCCTCAAATCACCACCCCTATCCGTTGTCTAACCCTCTCAGTAGTCTAAACCACTGTCTCCAGTCCCGCGAGTGGTAAATTTGTCAGCGAGCTTTCTTGCCCCGTCCCATGCAGGGGTAAGGGCAGTGGAGTGGGGATAGAGCTGAGTGACCTTCAGCCGCCTCTGTTAACTGAAAACACTATAGCTAGCCCCAGTAGTAACATGCTTTATAATTCGCTTTGAAGGCTACCCATGTGGAAGACAAAAATTTCGGATAAAGTTGAAGTGAACTACACTTAATGGTTCCTTGAGGTTTATTACTATGTACACAAAACACTGATAAACAATAAGAAATGTGGTACAGTTAGCGGATAACCGTCGAGAAATTTAGCCTGGTCCTGATCCGGGGTAGAGAGAGACGGCTTCTACTTCTCGCGAACTTCCGGTGGTCTTCTGTAGTTGAAGCTGGTTCCGCGGTCAGGCCGGAACTGGCGGTGGAGCGGCCGGCTACGTTTATATAGGCGGCCTGGCGCAGGAATTCCGTTGTGTGGTAGTACGGCGACCTCTGTAAGAAATAGTCCCACTTAGCTTCTAGATGGTTCTATTTGTTTTCCTGGTTTCTTTTGATGTCTCTGCGCCTGTTTGGAGTCGTATATGTATCCCGGCGTGCAGGCGCGTTGTGTGTGAGGTCTGCCTGGCAGGGGCCTTTACTGGCAGACTGAACATACCTCCCTCCCGGGGGGGGGGGGAAGCGATGTCTGCGACGTCTGCGAGGTCGTCTGCCGCGGCGCCCTGGAGCAGACTATGAAGGCTACCTCCAGGGGAGTACGGAGCTGTTCCCCTGGCGATGCGTGCCGACCTGCGTCGTGGTGCAGGTTGTGGTGGAGGTACTTGTGGAGCTAACGGCATCGGTTCGTCGGCGTCGATGGCCGGGGGCTGTACTGGGGGCGCTGAAGATGGTCCCCGCAGGTGGTCGAGAGGCTGCGGCTGAAGGGTGTCGGAGCGACCGACAGGTTGTGGCGTCGTTGGTGGCGCTGTAACTGTCCCTGAGCAACGGTTAGACGGCAGGAGTGGTGGAGGTGGCAGGGAAGGAGAGGAAGAAGTGGATGGCCGTGCCGTGGTGGAAGAGGACGGTGCCGTGGGGTAGCGGGGACGTAGTTGGTTTCGATGGCGTCGCACTATCCGGCCATCCAGGCTGACGTCGAACAGTTGGCGGCCCCGGGGCCGCTGGATGACCCCCGGAAGCCAACCGGCCCGGGAGCCAAACCCGCGGGCCCAGACTAGGGAGCCCGGGGTGAAACGGAATGGGCCCGAAGGTACCTGTACTTTGGGCGGGTGTAAGAGGAGATGGAGGAGAGTGCGAGGTTGGCGGCCGTGCAGCAATTCCGCCGGGCTTTTGGCCCCCACTGGAGTGGTTCGATAGGAACTGAGGAAGAGTGTCAATGCCTCTTCGAGTTTGTGACTTGTGGTGTATTTGGTCATTTGGGTTTTGAATGTTCTGACTAGCCGTTCCGCCTCCCCGTTAGATTGGGGGTGGAAGGGCGGGGTGAGGAGGTGTTGGATATTGTTGGCGGTACAGAAGGATAGGAATTCCCGACCTCGAAATTGCGGTCCGTTATCTGTGACGATAGTGTATGGTAATCCTTCGATGGAAAAGATCTTCGTGAGGGCTGAAATGGTGACCTCTGTGGTGATTGTGGAGCAACGGGCGACATATGGGAAGTGGGAAAAGGCATCCGTCACTAGGAGCCACTGGTGGCCTAGGAATGGGCCAGCGAAGTCGAGGTGAATGCGTTCCCAGGGTCCGGACGGTGCCGGCCAGGAAAGGAACTTTTGAGGGGGGCGGGGCAGTTGTTGGGCACAGATGGTACAGCGCCGCACCATCTTCGTGACATCCGTGGTAAGGCCGATCCAGAATACATGGCGTCTGGCAAGGGATTTGGTGCGGGCAATTCCCCAGTGTCCTTGGTGGAGAGTTTGGAGGATTGTCGGTTGTAGGGATCTCGGAACGACGACCCTCGGGGTGGAATTTGGTTCTGTGCGGAGGAGCACTCCCTCTACTACTGAGAGCTGGTGGCGGATGGAGTAGTAGAACTTGAGGTCTTGATGATGGCGTGGAGGGGAACGTGTTTGCCACCCGTGTTGGATGTGGTGTCGGATGACACGGAGGAGGGGGTCCTCCCCTGTGGCTGCCGCGACTTTTCAGGCCGTGACTGGAAATGTCTTCAGTGCTTCTTGTATGTCATCGTCGATCTGGAACACCAGAAGTTACGACTTGTCGAAGGCAAGGTCTGGTCCCTGCGGTAGTCTGGATAAGGCGTCTGCATTGGCATGCCTGGAGGTGGTACGGAAATGCATGGTAAATCTGAACTGGGACAGGAATAGTGCCCAACGCTGGATGCGGTGGGATGTTTTGGTAGGCAGACGTGTGGACGGATCAAATAGTGATAGGAGTGGCTTGTGGTCGGTAATGAGGTGAAAAGAAATCCCATATAAAAGGGAATAGAATTTGGAGCAGGCAAAAACAATAGCTAGCGCCTCTTTCTCGATTTGAGAATATTTAAGCTGAGCAGCCGATAGGGCTTTGGAGATGTAAGCTACGGGGCGTTCCGTGCCATCTGGTAATTTATGAGACAGAACTGCCCCCACACCGTAATCGGATGCATCTGTGGCAAGTATCAAGGGGAGGTTTGGAGTGTATGGCATGAGGCATGCTGCGGACTTGATCTGCTGTTTAAGGGTGTGGAATGCGGTCTCGCAAGCTGGGGTCCAACGGAACGGGACATTCTTGCGACAGAGGTGGTACAGGGGTGCTGCCACTTGTGCTGCTGAGGGTATAAATTTTCTGTAGTATGAAATCTTGCCTAAAAAATATTTCAACTGATGTAGATCCTGAGGCCGAGGTAAGTTGGAAATAGCGTCCACATAGGAAAATGCTGGGGAAATGCCTTCCTGAGCGATGATGTGACCCAGGTAGGAAATGGATTGTTGAAAAAATTGACACTTGGAAAGGTTGCATTTCAATCCTGCTGCCCGGAGGCGGAGGAAGAGTAGGCGGAGGTTGGTCATGTGTTCGGCAGTGGAGGGTCCCGTGACGACTATGTCGTCGAGATAGTTGATGCATCCCGGAATATCCTGGAGAAGTTGTTCGAGATAACGTTGAAAAATCGCTGGAGCACTGGCCAAGCCGAACATGAGCCGGTTGAGTTGGAAGAGGCCAGAGGGAGTGTTGATGACTGTGTATTGTCGGGACTGGATATCCAAAGGGATTTGAAGGTATGCTTCTGCCAGGTCAATTTTTTTAAAGTAGGTACCTCCTGCTAGTTTACGGAAGAGGTCGTCCGGTCTCGGAAGTGGATAGTCGTCTACCAGCAGATGCGGGTTGACGGTGGTCTTAAAGTCACCACAGAGACGTAAGCGGCGTCCTGGCTTCTGAACTATGACCAACGGCGTGGCCCAGGGGCTGAACCGCACCGGCTGGAGGATCCCTTCGTCTTGGAGACGTTGAAGTTCTTCCTGAAGTGGTTGTTGAAGCGCTACGGGTACCTGGCGTGCCCGGAAGTATCGAGGCCGTACGTCCGGCCGGAGTTGGAGTGATGCTTCGAAGTCCTTTGCACAGCCGACGCCTGGTGAGAACAGGTCCTGAAACTCGGTGCAAAGGGCGTCCACTTCAGGAAAAGGAACATGCTGAGATACGAGGTGTATGTTATCCTCAATTGAAAATCCGAATAAGCGGAAAGCGTCCAGTCCAAATAAGTCTGCTGTGAGAGAACTGTTAACTACTAAAAAGGGGACTGAACGATGTACAGACTTATACATGACGTTTGCTGTGAATTGTCCCAGGAGTGCTATTTCCTGTTTGTTGTATGTCAGGAGGCGCTTGGGGGCCGGCGAGAGGGGGGGCGAGCCAATTTGCACATAAGTAGTATAATTAAGCAATGAGACTGCTGCTCCTGTGTCGACTTGTAGGCGCAGGGGCTTGCCATTGACCGTAACGTCAATAAAAAGTTTGGATGCTGTGGAAGTGTCTACCTGATTGATATCCATAGGTGCGCCGCTCAACCTGTCTTGGTAAGACCCTGGGCGGCGAGAGCCGGGATTGGCATTGGTGGTGTTGGTGCGGCAGACGGACGCCAGGTGTCCTTCCTTGCCGCAACGTGAGCATTCAGCCCAACGATCCGGACAATTTTCCCTCTCATGTGCTGAATAACAGGCGGGGCAGGAGGGTAGGCGGAGCGGGCTGCGGCGTCGGCGCTGCGGGATCCGCTGCTGCTGCCGAGACTTGGTGCCCCTGCCGGAACGGGCCGGTTCGATGTCCTTCTGAGGAAGCGGTCCCCGGTTGTGGTGTCGGGAGGAGCGCGACTGGGAGCTCTGGATGGCGGCGACGTCCTGTGTGTCCTCTACGTCGGTTCGGATTGCGGCCACATCCGCCCAGGACTCCAGGCGGCGATCTGCGGCCGTAGATATTTCGAATTTGTAGGCAAGTTCGATGACCTGCTCCAGGGATGGGTCCTCTAACTTGAGGGCGTCATGCCGGAGTGCGGCATCTGGTGCAGCCTGTATGATGTGATCACGCACCATGTCGTCGGCGTAGGATTCGTGGGAACAACGAGTTTGAAACTTACATTTTCTGCTAAGGCCTTGGAGTTCGGCCGCCCACTGGCGATACGTCTGATCGGGCTTCTTCCGGCATTGATAGAATTCGACGCGGGCCGCGACGACATGGTACCGGCGTCTGTAGTATGCATTCAGTGTCGTACAGATGGTCGTGAAGGTGAGGGTGTCGGGGTCTTGTGGCTGAAGTTTGGTGAGCAAGACATACATCTTCGATTGGTTCCAGGAAAGGAAATATGCACGCTGGTCTTCTTCTTTGGATATGTGATGAATTGCGAAGTGTTGTTTTATGCGCTTCTCGTAGGTCTCCCATTCTTCGACGTCGTCGTTGAATGCTGGGAACGGAGGCGGGGCCGTGGGTTGGCGGAGATTCCTGACTTCCGCAATCAGTTGTCTCTGAGATTCGAAGAACTGATGTAGAAGTCCTTGGAGGAACTGTTGCCATTCCGTAGGTGCTGCTGGCGTAGCCATGATGGTCGAGAGTTCTTATCCCAACCTTGTCGCCACTGAAGTGAACTACACTTAATGGTTCCTTGAGGTTTATTACTATGTACACAAAACACTGATAAACAATAACAAATGTGGTACAGTTAGCGGATGACCGTCGAGAAGTTTAGCCTGGTCCTGATCCGGGGTAGAGAGAGACGGCTTCTACTTCTCGCGAACTTCCGGTGTCTTCTGTAGTTGAAGCTGGTTCCGCGGTCAGGCCGGAACTGGCGGTGGAGCGGCCGGCTACGCTTATATAGGCGGCCTGGCGCAGGAATTCCGTTGTGTGGTAGTACGGCGACCTCTGTAAGAAATAGTCCCACTTAGCTTCTAGATGGTTCTATTTGTTTTCCTGGTTTCTTTTGATGTCTCTGCGCCTGTTTGGAGTCGTATATGTATCCCGGCGTGCAGGCGCGTTGTGTGTGAGGTCTGCCTGGCAGGGGCCTTTACTGGCAGACTGAACAAAAGTAGTTTTGCAACCTAAACTGATTTTCTTGCATTCATTTCCACCACCAAAACTCATCATAAGGATCATTTTAAAGTGTATTCATTATGCCTGGAAAAATTTAGTTTGAGAGTTAATTTTATTTGTTTATGTTTTCAAGCCATGTATCCAGTGAGGACTAAAACCTAAAATTTGAAATAACTCGGAATCGCGTAAAGTCACTGATGACCTTTTACCGTCAATTATAGTCAGCGTCGTCTAACATATTTTGAATGCAAAATCAAGCAATTAGGCAAAGTATAATTAGGAGTTTTAATTAAGAGAAGAAATCGAAATCGAATTTAGTCTAAGATAATTCATATTAAGAGGGTTAATAATATATATAGGTTCCTATAGAAAACTTAATGCATCTATGAGATAAATCAGATTAAGGGAATGGTTTGTTGGCACTGTTAAGGAAGCGCCAGATTTGATGATGTAAGAGATCTTAAAATTAATTTAATAGGAGTTTTTTTTTAGGACCATATTAAGTTGAAATAGATGAAATAAGATATTAAGAAGCTTAGGTGATAATTACAATTCAAATTATTAAATACTCTTCATGATATTAATTTTTGAAGGTCTCTGCTGACGTCACAAGGATGAAGATTTCGTAGTGCGAACCGCTGCCATGATACTTTTCAGGCAGTCTGATAGCTGATTCGGTTGAGATAGGCTCCACGTGGTGATAGCATATCTCGATAATGTGGTCGTAATTGTTTCAACATAGACTGGGTGCATGGTGTGGGTTTGTTTTCGTTCGTGAATGCGCTTAACCTGTTAATCTTCGATGGAGAAGTAGTCTGATTGCTTATCCAAATCTGGTACCGATGTTGTAAAGTGAAACTTTGGAAACAATATACTTCTTGTGTGACTTTGAAACTGTACTTTTAGCTCATTTCTAATTCCCTTTCACGTTTGAGGGTATCAATCATGTGGCGGCCGTGTTATTAAAAGATTGTATCTACCAGAAAGGCATACGGTTGATTATTTTTCACCAATAGTAGGAACATTGTTTTAGCTATCCCCCGAAGAAAAGCTTATGGTCTACACCATCTCCCGAGGTATGCTTCGTTTTGGAATCTGTGTGGGAAGCAAGGGACCCGAAGGCGATTTCTCTTAACATAGCGTCTCGGAAGATGCGGCATGCTTGTAAATCGTGGGGCATGATTTCACTAAACAGCAAGTGTCATGACATAGCATGACTTAGGATAATGGCCAGAGAGACCTTAAGGCACCTCAGTTATTGTAAGAAGATGATCCGATAATCACTCTTAAGCTCGCGAGCAGTCAAACGCATGAACGTTCACTCACTTTGCACTTACTTCAGAACGCCCGCAGTAGCAATAATGCGATTCAGAAGGACACAAGTTCGATCACTCGAATGCCATTCATAATGTTCCCCCATATGCTTCTGTTGTAAGACTGCCAATAGTTCCAAACACTACAATCTGTGTGCACGGCAGTGAACTCACCAAGTCGAGTCAACGGCGGCACTGCCTACCCCTATCACAAAGAGATACGGGCCATTTTTGTACCTCTATTTCTTCGGACTTAGTGATGCCACGTGCCTCAAATTTCTAGTACACATAGATATAGTAACTAAAATAAATTTTGTTACGTTACTGTTTTTAGTTTGGATGTTATTCATATCGAAATGTCACAGATTTTGTCACTCTCTGACTCATTATCAAAACTCTAAGTTACTTCCAGTAGTAGTAGAAAGCTGAAATTTGGTACACAGATAAAATTTTACTTACAGATTACGAGAAAAGTCTAAAACTAGTAAATTTTCGTATATCTCCCTCTTACCTACCCATCGTAAAATCATTTTCTACCCTAATATCTTCATATGCCTCAGATTTACATCATAGACGGAGATTACTAAATTTAACTAACGTATTAAATTTTAATTCTTCCTCTCCTTGCTTTGGAAGTTAGTGAAGTTCAAATTGTTTCATCGCCTACGACACCCCGACACCATAATTACACTACACTTTTCGTGGTCCTAGAAACAGTTAATATGGTACTAATATAGAGTTTCTCCCCCAAATCATATGAAAAGTACAATATTGATGATTTTTCCTGTGTTTATTGAATGCCAACCCCAAACATGAATCGTTCCGGCGTATGTTTTCAGGTTAATTGCTTTGCTCCGGATGACGCTATATGCCTCAAATTTCTTTTGTGTATAGAGACCAGGAAATTTTACTTTGTTCTAATGCTTAGCTTTGATGTTACTTATGAAGGCTGTTAATTCTATGGCAATCGGCATTGTCCACATAGAACGTACACCCACTATCTACTGAGACCGTGGGCACTGTTGGCAATGGACAAACCTATACTGATGTCTTGAATTCTGAACTGTCCTTATCCACCGATTTTCAAATATAACTGTTTCATTTCAGTGAAGACTCAGAATAAGCGATCAACTTACAAAAAGAAATGAGATTCAACAAAAACAATTCTTTTAATAATAGGACAAGTCACGTCGTTATTTAATGACAAAAAGGCCGTGTGCCCGTCGAATCAACGGCGGCACTTCATATCCTTATCTCGAAGAGACTTGGCCACCTATATACCCCAAGTGTAAAATCGCTTTCTACACTAATAACTGTATATGCCTCAGATTTACATTGTAGATGCAGCTAACTGAGTATAACTAATGTACTGAATTTTACTTTCATCCTCTCCTTGCTTTGGAAGTTACTGATGTTCAAATTGTTTTATCGCCTACGGTACCCCAACATCATACTTCCGCTATTCTCCTCGTGGTCCTGGAAACAGGTAATGGTTAACATCTGCTATTGTACGCTTTAGAATATACAGTCAGTAATGGAGGATGTACCTGATATATATTTTACTGTCGAAATTTATGAGTCGGTGAATCGTAAACAATATTTGTGGTATCAGCTTTACGCAACAGCGAGCTTTGATAACAATGACGAGATCCGGACACTTATCCAGAATCGAAATGCTTATACACAGCCACGTGAAACCTTCTTGCTCACCGAAGGAAGATTCCTTAATTTGAATGCAAGAGGACCCGCCAACTTACACTTAACAGAAAATGCATTCGCAATTCTGGTAGATGAATTCTGGTACGAACTTAATAAAGTGTGTAATATACATAAATCTCATGGGTTTACAGTCAGTGAGAAATTTCACTATCAGATTTGAAAATAACAATATCATTATGAATTATTTTTTGATTAGTACTTTTAAAATGAAATAGTTCTACATCTACATCTACATCTACATTCATACTCTGCAAATCACAAACATTGTGGGTGGCAGAGGGTGCTAACCACCAATCCTAAACCCGCCCATTCCTATCCCGAATAGTGCGAGGAACGAAGGAATATATATAAGCATCAGTACGGCATCTTATTTCTCTACTCTTATCCATCCGGTCATTGCGACCTAAATAGGTTGGCGGAAGAAGTATTTCATTGCACTCGAAATTTAAATTGTTTCGCATATTCTCCAATAAATTCGAACGCAAGATACGTCATCTGTCTTCCAAACTAACCCAGCCCAATCTATGTATCAATTCTGTGACGCTTTCATAAGGGCTGTAATAAGAAGTCACGAATCTAGCGGCTCTCCTCCGCACCCTCTCAACTGAGTCAATCAGAACCTTGCGATACGGATCCCAAACCCCACAACAGTAATCCAAATACGGACGCACCAGTGTTTTATACGCTATCTCCTTTGTATGAGCATTACAATTCCTCAAAATACGACCTATGAATCGTAATTTAGAATTAGCCTTGCCTACGACGGAAGTTATGTGCATGTCCTATTTCATGTTGCTTTGCACTATCACCTCCAGATACTTCACGGAATCAACCGTGTCAACAGCTGAATTATTTATTTTTTACTCGTGAACAAACTGATTCTTCTTGTTACTTATCCACATTGCCTTGCACTTTTTGCAATTAACTGTAAGATGCCATTTACGGCACCAATCGAAAATAGCATCCAAATCGCGCTGAATTTCTAAGCAATCGTCGGAGCACCTTATTTCCCTATAGATAACCGCATCGTCGGCAAACAGTCGCAACCAGCATTTGACGTTGTCACCTAGATCGTTTATAAATATTAAGAAAAGAAGTGGACCTATTACACTTCCTTGAGGAACGCCCGAAGTAACATTTATCTTAGAAGAGGCTTCCCCGTCAACAACGACATACTGTGATCGACCAGTTAGAAAATCACGTATCCACTCGCAAATCTGAGCCGAAATACCGTAAGCTCGAATCTTCGCTAAAAGTCGGTTGTGTGGCACAGAATCAAAAGCTTTCTGAAAATCCAAAAAAACTTCATCAACTTGCGAACCTGCATCGATAACTTTCATGATGTCGTGGGAAAATAGGGCCAATTGTGTTTCACACGATCTCTTCTTCCGAAATCCGTGTTGACATGGTGTAAGTAACTCGTTCTCATCTAGAAACTTCATTATGTTCGAGCATATGACATGTTCCAGAATTCTGCTGCAGACCGATGTTAGAGATATGGGTCGATAATTCCTAGGATCACTCCGATCTCCTTTCTTATAAACGGGAATTACCTGTTCTATTTTCCAGCTAGAAAGTACTTTTCTCTCTTCTAGTGATTTACGGAATATATCTGACAGAAATGGTTCAATATCCTCCGCGTATTCAGAAAATACTGTTACCGGTATACCATCGGGACCCGGCGCTTTACCCCACTTCAGGAGTTTTAATTGCTTTACAATACCTACGCTATCAATTTCTATCGGATCCATCTCTAATTCCACACGATGTGGTAAAGTGGGAATGTTTTCCATGTTTTCTTGCGTGAATGAATTTTTGAATTCGGTGTTAAAGACGGTAGCCTTGTCGCGGCTGTCTTCAACTTCCTGTCCGTCTTTTATTAGAACTGACTTATTGTTCCCACTTCAACCAACTTTTTTTTACATACGACCAACATTTCTTAGGGTTTTCAGTGAGGCTCTTAGAGAGAGAATTGTAACGAAAGTTATTAAAGACCTCTCGCATCGCATTCTTAACACGTCCCCTTATCTCCTCTAACTTATCTAAATTAGTCCGATGCATCGTCCTTCGTGATCGTGCATGTAACTTCCTTTGCTTCTTGAGTAACCTTTTAACCTCCCGTGTGTACCATGGGGGATCGTTCTCTTCCCTGATTGTCCGTTTCGGTATATGCAAGTTCATACCTTCCCCGACTATATGTAGGAATCGATTCCACCTCTCTTCAACGGTGCCTCCTGCTACTAAGAAGGTGTGGTAATTATGCCTCAAATAAGATCTAAAACACTCTTTTGAAGCCTTTTCGAATCTGTAAACGATCCTCTCTTTTCTCTTTCTGCTCGTGGTTGTTAGTTTTACAGTAGCAATTACAGCTTTGTGATCACTTATTCCTGCGGTAGTAGAAATATCCGTGAATAATTCAGGTCTATTTGTAACAACTATATCTAAAATATTTTCTTTACCGTTGAGGCATCGCGTTAGTTCAGTTACGAGCTGTTCAAGATTGTGATCTGAGAAGAGGTCTAGAATGATTTCGCAAGCTGCTTTATCACTGCTCCCAGTAACGTGAACGTAATTAGTCCAGTCGATATCTGGCAAGTTAAAGTCACCTCCTAGCATTATTGTATGGTCCGGAAATTGCCGTGCTATATTATTTACAGTATTTCTTAAGGCCTCGGCAATATTTACGCTTGCATCGGGTGGACGATAGAAGGAGCCTATCACAAGTTTTGTCCTAGCTACGTTGAGCTTGATCCATATGATTTCGCAGACAGTATGGACATCTATTTCGCTACATGGGAGATACTTACTAACAGCTATAATTACACCACCTCCTTGGGAATGCAACCTGTCCTTACGGAAAATGTACATGTTACTATTAAAAATTTCGGCGGAACTTATATCCGGTTTTAACCAACTTTCTGTGCCTATTACGATATCAGCATCTGTACTATGAATAACGTTTTCGAGATCAGGCTGTTTATTACAAACACTTCTGCAGTTAACTACAAGAACTTTTAATGTTCGGGATTCTTTTAAGCTACCCCAAACACGCGGTGCTGAATTTATCTTGACTGCCCACAACTGAATTTCCTCCTCAGAGTCATCCTCCCTCAGCCTAAAAAACTCCCCAATGCACGCCACACGGTCCTGCCACCCGTGTAGCCGATTCCCGTGTGTAGTGCACCCCTGATCTATCCAAGGGATTCCTACAAGACTCAACCCCAGGGCGAAGATCAAGGAATCTGCAGCCATGACTATCACAGAAGCGCCGTAATCTCTGGTTCAGCCCCTCAACACGGCTCTGGACCAGAGGTTCACAGTCAGTCCTATCGACAATGCTGCAGATGGATAGCTTAGCAGAAATCTTGCGGCCAATGGCCACAGAGTTCAACCTTTGTGCAAGTCGTTCAAAGGACGAGAGGATAACCTCCGACACTAGGCGGCAAGCATAGTTCTTTAAAAAATAACTCGCATGAATAAAATTCTAACAAGAGCTGTCTGATGGCCCGACCTTTACCTCTGCCACAGTTTGCTGAGCAATGTGAAGTACGCTAGAACGCTTCCGTTGTTCGGATTCCACGTTACACTTTAGGTCTCCTTTACCCGGCAGGATTGCCGGGTTAGGTTAAGGTAGCCAGGATAGAGGCGCATGCGCAGAAAATCGAAACTGTAAATCGGCCGCCGTTACCTTCTGCGATATCCCAGGCAATAATGCCATATTCATTATCATTATTAATTCTGGCATGAATAGTTACTTTAATCACAAATCGGAAATTTTACAAAGCTTTATTTTGAGAGTTTAAAGGAAACAATTAAAACTAAATCAAAACGAAAAAAGACAATAATTTCAACAGAATTACAACTACATTACATACAACAAAATTATTAATGAGACACGAGTTTCTACAATGAGTGATAATGGCTGAAGTTTAAGCAGAAGCTGTAATGAAGCATGGAAATTCATATACGTGAAATTAATCACCAATCTGCTGACGAGTTTTGTGAAAGGTAGAAATTATCGGAGCAGCAACAGTTCAGTTAATTTGTATTTATCGAAACATCCTGCGGATAACGCAGCGTAGCGTCCTCACTGTGATCCTTATTTACGTCTTCTTGTAAATGGAAATATGACTTGGAATTGCAAAACCGTAATTGTACGCCTTTGCCTGAAACTTGCACTTGCGTGTGACTGATACGCTCACGAAACAGCATTAATGATTATAAATGTGTCGCAACTGAATCCCTTCGAGGCTCGGGTTCATGAAGCCGACCTTGTTCCTTCAACATCAGAACACCAAATCCTCGTTGTAGACGTCTTCTTGCCCAGCGCTACGAGGAGTGACGACTTCTTCTTCATCCAGCAATGGCCACAGCGACCAGGCTCCACTGGACATGAGAAATTTTACAATAACCTATTATTTAGTTGAAAAATAAACACATCTTCCACGTTCGTTCATTTCGCAATGTAGTGGCTGGTCAGCCCGCCCACCATACTACTGCCCTCAGAAATGGCCCTGGCTTGCCTATCACTTACATTTTTTGTTTTTCGGCGCAAATTAAAATTCCCTCCTTCCTTTGGTTGACTGATTTTAGCTATGTATCAAACATTCACAAATTTCTACGCCAATACATCTGCGTTCTTTTTGATACTGCAGGACAGTGTTGTTGGATACATGCCCTGACTAGTGTCGAAGCTAACATAAAACAAATCGGCACCAATCACTGCCGTTCATTTCATGTCAACCATCTTCTTAGATGCCCAGGGATTCAAGACAATAAGTTAGATGTTTCTTTGTTTATTTATTTAAAAAAAAAGAATGTCGGTGTGTTTAGTACAATCAGACAACATTACATGAACACATTGTATCAACACCGGTACTTAGTGGTAATGATCGCTCAGTTAGATGGCTGACAAACTTTTACCATATTATAGCCTGGAACTCTACTGGCGTGACTTTCAATAGACTGTGTACTATTCTGCACGAAGTTCCAAATCAAAATGATGCCAACATGATATTTATGTGAACGGGTCTGATAAGACTTGGTAGTTTCTAAAGATTAGACAGAAGAAAATCTGCTACAACCTTGAAAATCTAAATTTGGCCCGTCTCTGAGATAATTGAAGGAAAATAATTTTTTGAGAGAGCTTTGTAAAGGACACGCATTTTGTAATTCTATGTATTCTGCTGAAAATGTATTTTTAATCGCCCAGTGTTAATAAAATAAAAATGTAAAATTAGATTTTTTATTTATATTGTTAAATATTGATTTAAACATAGTCCAGTCACTTCACATCTTAGTTCTGCTACATTAATAGTACCCATGTTTAAGGTGTTCAAAATTTTGAGTAACTCTGTAACTGACAACATTTAAATACCAGCAAATTTTAATATGGACTGGGTTCCAGTCTTAATAGTGACTCTTCAAGTCTTGAACTGGAATTGTATGACATAACACTTGCACATCCATTGAGAATATGAACATCAAACCAAACTTTTTTTTTTTTTAACTGGTTAACAAGATATGCCATATATGACTTTATCAATTAATTTGTCCACACATTCTTTGAAGTACCTCACAACTTGTAGACGTCACAATCATTCGGTGGAGATGGCATTGCTCAATGCATGCAGAATGTCAAACAGGTTCAACTATGCTGACTCAAAGAAGTATATGCAACCTGCAGGAACTGTATTGCAGAAAGCATAATAATATAATACTGCATACATTCTGGCAACAGACTGTGTGGTTGCAAATACGACGTTAATTACTGCGAAATAGATAAGACACTAACTTCCAACGCCCTGATCAGCATACCCCGTTCTTCATATGATAGCGTAACTTGGTAGAGTCCAACGTTTTCACGCGCAACCGTTGGCACATAACCTTGTATCTATGGCTAGACGTTTTGCATCATTCGCATTCAGCTGGTAGGCTGACTCAAACAAAAGCACTTGAGAATCATTGCTGCGAAAATAATTCTACTATGTAAGCACATGGAATTATATCGACAAGGAGCAGTGTTAGAGGAGTGGCATAACAAACTCCCGCACTACAGTTATTGGTCGTTAATAATGATATAATAAACTGTGTAATTAGTGGGTGTGATAATAGAGCAGAACCTGAGTTTAAGTGACGCTTGCGGTTGGCGACAAATCTCAACATGGGTATGACGCAACACGTCGGCTGTGCCCGCATATGATCGAATCGACGATCAACTCTCCATCGTGGGTGGGCGTGACATTAGGCCCTAGATACTTGCAGGTCGTTAACAGATAGCTGTTTGTGGATCGTTAAGGGACCCCAATTAGAGGAGATTAATTTATAGGTGGTAGCTCCCGATAATATAAGCATCTGCACGCTGGCCTTAGTTAATTTATGTGAGTGTTAGTATAGATCAACCTGTTTTCTTCTTTTTTTAAAACTGCTATTGGTTTTTATTATTATTATTTTTATTACTCCGTGATTCGCTAAAAGTGTGTGGCGGAGGGTGCATTGCACCTATCCAAAAGTGATTCACTCAAGACTAAAAAGTTTTGGATTATTTGTTGGCGTTCTAAAGAGTACGTTCGCTCAAAATTCATAGAAAGCTTAAAATTTTATATTTGAGGGTGCCTCTAGTTTCACCAATTTCCCGTCGCTTAATATCATCTTGATGTTTTAGTATAGGTTATGGACTTTAAAATTTTTGTATTGACTCCTTCCTACCTACAATGATTTTTTCTTTTTCGGTATGTTTATTTTGTTCTTAAGACACTAGAGCTACTATTACTTTTTCTACGATTTGTTTATATATTTTTTCTGGCTGGAGAATATTCATCTTTAAATTTTGAAGGCTGGGGAAAACAACACTCGCTACTACATCTTCATGAGCGCTAATTCCTTCAGAACTGACACTTCTAGATAGAACTCGGTATGAGTTTGCTCGTTTATACTTACGCTCATATAGTTCCCACATTCGATTAAACGCAAGTTAAAATCTTCTCCCATCTATTTAATATCCTGGAAATATTTGTCTTTTTTTTCTTAAATGATTCACGATTCCTTCGAACGTTCGATGGAAAGTAGAAAGACCAGTGATAAATTAAATTATTAATCTTTCTGTTATGCCCCTACCATTTCACAAGTCGAATCGATTACGCTCACAACTACTATTGGAGGTCTTTTAGATGATCTTCGAGATTAAATTACATATCTCTGTTTTAAGCCAACTTTCGTTGTCAACTGTTAACAAACTGCTCCAATCCCTGATAGTCAGAGCGCTTTCCCAATTAATGAGCAGAATGCTTATTTTCCTGTCAGCCACCCCTGCAGTTGGTTGTTGCAGGTAGCGCGATTCAAAGCAGACTTGGGTTACCCGGGACTTGTACTACGTTTCTCACGTTTTCGTTCCGCAGCTTAAGGTTCCTCACCCCCTCCCGAATGTATTCTACATTTTTCATGTCATTCGTTTAGACACTTGTTGTGCGTCATGCTCTCATGCCATATTTATTCGATTTCACGCGTCTCAACCCTAAATTCACAGTAAATGTCATGACAAAAACGTTAGCTACCTCTTGTTGAGACCCTCGAATAGAATCTTGACTGGACTGCAGTTCACGGTTTTTAGTAATACAAACGTAAACGTATGTAATTTCGATGGATACGAGTGCAGCTCTTTAATAAAATAAATAAATAAAGTAAACTGTTACATGTACTTTACCAAATACACAACTGTTAGAGGCAACAGTTGCAGAAGCAATGAACGTAAGTTTCATTTTGTTGCAAAAATATACTTGCGCATATAGAAAAATAATTTTAAAAAATTATCCCTCAAAAAAGTTAGTCTCTTGATTTACTGTTCTTCACTACTTTATTGTACATACCTTTAAATAGGCGTCACGTGAATTTCAATTGACGCTACAGAACATAAAATCACTTTCGCCCTAGGTACTCTAATAGGTCTTCAGTACTATCGCCATGAAATATGTTATATTTATAGATGTGGTTGGAATCTATTATTAATGGATGTGGCACCAAATACATGAAACTGAAAAAGTTCTGGATCAACAATGATAGACTCAGACAGTGAAGAAAATATTCATTTGAAAGTTTTTTTTGTGATAACTTTTCATTTAAATTAAATTATTAAAGGGAGAACTGATGATGCTGCTTCAAGAACATGGATATAAATTAGTGATTGGTGCACAAGAGAACATTGGTCATCATCGTATTTGTAAACGTAAAGAAAGTGGGTCACGCAAGGTGTCTTTGCGCACACGCTTCATATATCGATTGAACCATTAATTCTTGTGATAATAACTATCTGTTGAAGTAAGTTAGAAGTTATTGGCTTCAGTGCATTCTCGGATCTGATTAAGAACCCAAACGTAGACAGTAGATGCTGAGAAAGCTGCGGAAATGAAATAAATAAAGCATTTTTTTCTGCTCTTGCTATATATTCTCTATTCATTTAGAATTTGTTCGATACAACTAAGGTCTGAAGACGAATACCAAAATGTGCTTTGATATTTCGGAACCAATCTATTGAATCATTGACGTACGCGTTCTACTTCTGTTTTGAGAAACGTCAAGTTTCATTCAAATTTTCGATCAGCTACCAGGCGCAGGGGCTGATGGGTAATCGGCCATATTGCTTTACACCCGGAGCGGTGAAGTGCAGTTAGTCGTGTGCTGTTTGTGAGGGGGTTAAACATTTTTAAAAATGGCAGGGAATATGGGGATGGAACAGCTGATACCAATAGTCAATAAATTACAAGATGCGTTTACCCAGCTTGGTGTGCATATGCAGCTTGATCTTCCCCAAATTGCTGTTGTGGGCGGACAGAGTGCAGGCAAAAGTTCAGTTTTGGAGAACTTTGTGGGAAGGTAAGTTATATGCCTCTTAATTGTTGCGTTACACGTTTGCTCAATGTATAGATTGTTTTTCAGTGACAGTTTGGCCTTCTTTTTACCTGTTTGGGAAGATGTCGTTATTTGAAACTGACAGTTCTATAAACTTAATTTGTTTCCTACTGGAACGTTTTGTTTTTCCGTGTGTTGCCATTGTTTGCGGGTGCAATAAAAAATTGCGATGTGTTTCAGAGATTTCTTGCCAAGAGGATCGGGAATAGTTACCAGAAGACCCCTTATTTTGCAACTTATAAATAGCTCTATAGGTGAGTTGTGTTTATGTTTTCTTTAGTTGAATTGCTAATGAGTGAAACTCTAATTATTCTAGTGCATAGTTTCTTTCTACTCTTTCTGTTGTTACTTCTTAGCATATAATAAAGTTCTGGGATTTGCAAAACACATAACTAGCTTACAGGTTATAATTTTGGAGCATAGCATTGCAAGTGAAATGTTTTCCTATTGCATGATGAAACTTAGCAAAATTTTGTAATGTTTGAAGAATAACTCAGTTGAAGACCTATTTAGGGCTACTCCTTTTCCAAATGAAAAGTTGATACATCGTTCAGATAATAATTGAGCATGTAGGGAAGGTAAACATTAGATTATTACATTACCACACTTGTGTTAAAGGTAGGTGGCAATGGCATGGTACAGGACATGGAAGTATTATTTTGATTAAGTCTGGAGGCTTGCTGTTTTTGAGGGACTGGAAATATACCATAGTAGTATCAATTCCTAAGGCAGGCAAAACTGGTAGGGTTGGGAACTTAGCCCCTTTAGTTTGAGTGGTGGGTGAGTGTATATCCAGCTATATTGGTAATATCGATGAGGGAAAGAAATAGTTTACAAGTCAGAAACATGGAATAAGGCGAGGTTATTCATGTGAATTTCTGTTAGTAGGTTATGTACAAGAAATTTCAGATTAAATGGACAAGGGAAATTAAGTAGATGGTGTAGCACTGAATCTAAGTCATTTGATAGTTAGTCATAGAATGGTTGGTGATAAGATTAAGAGCATGGGGATAAATGTATCTTGCTGGGTGGATGAATTCTTATGAGATAGGAAGCATTGAGTCAAGGTTGGGAACATTATTATTAAGGGAGATGGAAGTGAGAACAGGTGTGCCACAGAGCAGAGAATTGGGATCATTACCATTTATTATTCTAATGAATATTGGGATCAATAGAAATGAATGTATTGTATTGAATGATTCCTTTGTTCTACAGTGAGAGGTTAGGCTGTTTGCGGGTGACATAATACTGTATAAAAAGTTTATATTAAGAGATGATTGTGAGCAAATGCAAAGGGATTAAGATAGGATATATAGTTGGTTGGATAAGCATGGAATGAAGATAAATGCCTGGAAGAGTGAACTTGTCATGTAAACTGATGGTAAAATAAAGGAGTTCGGGGACAGAAAAATAAATGATAAATGCTTTCGTTAGGCAGTACTGTTTGAGAAAAAGTGCCCCATTAAAACTGCCAGATCAATGTAGTAATGTCACCCCAAATATGGGTAGATGCATACAAGTTATGTGTATAGCTGACAAATTGTATTTCTTAAAGATTGTCTGCCATTCAAAAAATATCTGCATAAAGAATTTAGTTTTTATTAATAACTTAAACTTTTTTAATTTTCTGATGGCTCCTGTAATGGCCACAGTGTTGGTGAGATGTAAAACCATAAACATCAGGTGGCTATATACTGGCGAAGGTTGAGGTTAGGTTGAAATGCAGCCTGGACCAGAATTAAAATTCGCATACTTTGTTACAACACAAGATATGAGCAATTTAGTTTTTAATGATAACTTAAGCTCATTTGATTTTCAGATACCCATCTTACAGTCACTGCTCCCCATTCATTACAAAGATATTTGATGATTCTACCATTGGCATCAAAGATGTGTTTACAACTGGCCACTGGTGGACAGCAGAGATTGGGATTACTGGAGAGCAAAATTCCGTGATGAATTGGTGTCATAATACTGCAGTAGTCAAAAGCAAGACACCACTAGGAATACTTTTCAAAGTACATGTAATAGTTTCATGCTGGTCCAGCCTGTATTACAACGGAATAACTGTTGGAAAATAATACGTCTTGTGTTTGACTATAGCAGTATTAAGACATCATTAGTGAATGTTATTGTAGTGGAATCGTGATCTCCAATAGACCAGATTTAATGCACACTTTTCCTTGAATGGTACCGCTTATGGAACTTGGGCACCAAATTTCAAACCAATTGGACAGTTCCTTGGTTTGTCAGACTTATTGTCTCCTAACCAACAAAGGCTTTGTATGATTATTCAGTGGGATGGGTAATTGCTTGCTGAAGGGTTAAAATGTAAGTATCTGGGAATATCCTTTGACAGTAAGCTAAATTGGCAGGACACATTGAGGGGTTTATAGGGAGAGTGTGATTAATGCATTGCATCTGCTGGAGAAAATGATTAGAGGGTGTATTAGGGAAGTAAGAGGTCACAAAACTTTGGTCAGACCTTTGATGAAGTATTGTGGTATGATATGAGATCCACACTATGGATACGAGCTACTAGAGTTGTATGGGGTAGAAAGGATGGTAGCTAGCTAAATTTCTCTATGGACATTTTGAAAAGATGTTTTGATAGAGTAAAATTCATGTGATCTTGTGACCTGATGACAGAGTTGCAGTTTGCTCTGAATTCTGTGTCGTGGCTAGACCTACAGTTTAATGTGGAAATTAAGCCATGGAACGCTCTGGCAGTGCACGTGTGACCAAGTGAAAGTCTTAGAATTCCTGGCCCTTCTGCGATTTGAACCCTGAATTTTGAGAGCATATACCTTAACCGCTGACCTACCAGACAGCTCATTGAAGTTTTAAAAACTCCTATTTGGAGTGTTTGCACGATAGGAAACGGGTGAAGAGAGTTGTCTGCATGTACAAGGCATATATAACCTATTGCTAGTTTATCGATTTCAAGCATCAAGGAGAATGAACATTCCCATTTGTAGGGATGGATATGACGGAGTAACTCATCACTTAAGGAGGTAGGGTCTAATGAACATTATATCTCAGAGTATTAATGATTTTAAAGTAAAAATATGTATGAATTGTAAGTTGGTTTTTAGGGAAATTGCTACTGGCACATGAGTTCCATTGCAATTATTAATAATAAAAAAATTCCATTCTGAATCATTTGGGGTAAACTGCATGTTGTAACTAATAAAGTTTATCCACCACTAATTTTGAGTTATTATTTAATTTTACAGAGTATGCAGAATTCCTCCATTGCAAGGGGAAAAAGTTTACAGACTTTGACGAAGTGAGAAGAGAGATTGAAGCTGAGACAGACAGAGTTACTGGTTCTAACAAAGGAATCTCCAACATTCCCATAAACCTCCGTGTATATTCGCCAAATGGTAAGTATCACAATATAGAAAATTCTGTAGCTTCGTTTATTTTGACATAAAAGTATCTAGGTTGACAAACTTTCAATGTATTGTTCCCTTTTTAAACAGTTATTTTAGTGCTTATTTATTAAACGTGTTATATGCATTTATTTAATGTGATGGGTTTGAAGTGATTTAGTAATTTTGAAGCTAGTGAAACTTGATGGCACAAAATGAATAACTGAGTTGATGCCATTTAAGAGAGAGGTTTCTAAAATGTATGTACGAGATCAATCGTCACAACACAAATATACAATCACAGATGTTTTTAGATGTGATATTGAAGGTTAGGCCTGAAAGCAGAGCTACAGTGTAAATATAGTAAACATGTGTTACCTGTAGTTCTGGCTTGGATAGTTTTTAGGTGTTAGTGGGTATGAAATATATTTTGAAAGAAGTTTTTTTTCATTTAAATTATTCACGCCTGTTTTCTTTAAAAATTGTTAGAGAAGCACTTGGAGATGTGCAACTTTGTTCTTGTAGTAATAATAATCAGGTAATGCTGTTTACATTAAATAGCCTTGGTTAGACATTACAATTCTGCTCATCCTTCTGGTGATTTTTTAAGTTTTGTGTGTTCACGGGTATTTCATTTCAAATAAGGACTGGTTGTGTAGCTAAACTTCAGAATTTATGTAATGAATTAAGACCATGAATGAGTGTCTATTTTCACTGTAAAAATGGCTTATTTGTTCTTAACTAATGTTAGTTATTTTTAACATCAGTAGTAACTGTGTGTGATGTGTAATATTTTCTTTTCAGATCAATATTTATCTTTTGCAAAATCCAGCAGAATGTGAAAACATATTTCCTTAATTTGATGTCAGTATTGGTGAAAATACGTGGGTAATTATTTGGTGTGTTCATATAGTGCCTATCACTGTTGAATTTTTCAGAAATTATTTCCATATAAAAGCAGCTGGTTCAGAACATTGAAAGCTGCAGTGGATGTGAATTTCTAATAAGCCATCAGAAATGGTTATTTGCTGCAAAAAACGTTAGTAATTTTATGCAAAATTGTAGTTAATTCCAGCTGGAACCTCAGTATCTTCATAACTGTGTAGTACATACAATAGATCGATGATCGTTTCCCTGAATCAGTTGAATGTATGACACATAACGCTTAAGAAAATACAGGACTATAGCTTAATGCAATGCTGATAATCCTGTTTTATTTTACACAATCATAAACCTTGATCCAAAATTGTATACAGTGTATTAATTTGCTGCTCTTACTTCACTAGACTGTAATTACCGAGCCTGGTAGGTGAGAAGTAACCTTCCGTCCTGGAACACAGGAGAACGTGGGTTCGAGTCACCTTCTGGCCATCCAGCTTGTGGTTTTCCGTGGTTGTGTGAAATCTCTTCAGGCGAATGATGGAATGGTTCTTTCAAAAAGATCATGGCCATATTCCTTCCTGCTCCTTGTCCCCAACCCTCCCCCACCTCTAATGACCTTGATATCAACAATGTGTAAAGCTGTAAGGTGACAGTTAACTAGGCTTTCTTTCTCACCTTTATTTTGTTTTCTTTTGACTGTGCTAAAAACAAAATTAAACTATTTTTAATTTTGGTACTAACTGTGTTGACTCAGTTTTGCACATGTCATGCGAGGATGTTAATGGTCTTTTGAAGGTAATGTATTAGTTTTTCAACTGTTAAGTTGAAGCATTATGGACTTAAAGGACTATCAAACGTGCTTTGAGAGCTGCAGTAGTACTGGTACACAGTCTGCAAGTAGACAGATTACTGGAAATAGTAGAAAACTGCTGAGGACACTTGGCTCTTATGCTTTCTACTAGTATGTTGTGTGTCAGCACATTGCAAGAGGAGAATTTCATTAGCTGACTATTATTGCACTGCTTGTGTTGTTACTATTACATTGTATGGCAGTGCCAACGCCAAGTTGTACTATGTACATACCTGCCAACATTTACAGTTTTCCCTTAAAATTTATTGAAAGGTAGTGTATTTTACGGTGGTGCATATGAACTGTGCTGTTTTAGGAATTTTCTAACCAAAAATTAGATCACATGGATGTTTGTAGGGAACATGGTCATTGCGGTTTTTATGGACAGTTGCTGTAGGTTTCTGATTTGTTTCGTGGCTGTAAGTGCTCTTTTATGTGCATTAAGTCTTCTTTCATTTGATTACGCCAAGATACGCTATATTTTACTCTAGTCAATTAATCGATCTGTCTGATGTTAAGTTGATACTCTTTCTGAAAGTAAAATCAACAATCATTTGAATATCATTTTCTTTCACTTCCGGATAGTCCTGCATGCAATGTATTGCTGGTTGGAAATTTGTTACAATATGTGACTCTCACGTAATCATAAATAACTAAGAAACAGTATTACTAGAGATATAGGACAGCATATTCTGTACAATTTCTGTGCATGTTAAAATCAAGAAAAAAAAGGGGGGGGAATTTACATTTTTTTTTTTTTTTTTTTTTTTTTTTTTTTTTTTTTTTTTTTTTTGGGAGTGATATTATTGCATATAGTGGAAGAAATGATTTGGCCAATCATGTGTAGTGTGGTAAACACATTGCGAGTTTAAATTAAATGGAAGACAATCATAATATCAAATCTTTTCACTTAGTTTTTATCAATGTTAAAGATACTGATTGCAAAGATTGTCTTGAAGGTTATATTTATCAACAAATATTATGAATTAAATGGGTAAGATTTAACTTAAATGCTGTTTAAAAATTTCTGGGTATTTAGTTCATGGCCGATTAAGTGTAGATTTGAATATATTTTTTGGTCCAGGGTCCTTACAGAAAAACAATTTTAAATGTTGGCAGGTATGTATATAGAAATGTGTAAAAACCAACTTATCCTTCTGTCAAATGATGTTACTACTGTCAAAATTTTGTGTGCTATAGTTTTACCTAACTTCAGTTTTTGTTTTCAATTAAAATAATTCTTAATGAAATGGAAGACATTTGCGGAAAAGGCATGGTGCTGTTATTTAACAGTTACTCCTTGCTAACAGTGCTGAACATCACATTAATCGACCTCCCTGGACTCACTAAGGTACCTGTTGGGGATCAGCCACCAGATATAGAGAATCAGATCAAAGATATGCTGATGCAGTTCATCACAAAGGAAACTTGCTTGATCCTAGCAGTGACTCCTGCAAACACAGATCTGGCTACTTCAGATGCATTGCAGATAGCAAAGAGTGTTGATCCAGATGGTAAAATTAGAAATATCTGCTGAATGTTTAGAGGAATGAGGAATGGTACCGTAGCTATTTTACCCACTCAGATATACACTAGAGGCGTAAGGCAATTAGGTCAATTTTTTCCCCTCTTCCTATTGATGAGAAATTGTATTTTATAACTTAAATTCAGCATTGGATATGTTTCCTGAACATTTTGTAAAATAGTCAAACTAATAATGAAACAAATACTGAAATTGACATATGGGAGATGATTTGTTTGTAATCTCATTGGTCATAATTCATTTCTATATACCTCTTTACTAAAAAAAAACCTACTACACTGGTAAATGACTAATATGAAACATTTTGACTTTTGCCTTATGCCCTAATTTTTATCTTAATGTAACAAATGCATGTACGTAGTCTTCATAAATTCTGCAGTTGCATTTGATTTTAATAATGATGGTAGGATTAAATATAAATACGAGCTCTGGAAAGTGGGCTTCATACATGCATAATACCTCGGTGCTTCCATGTAGTTTGTCTGCACTTTAGATATTGGTGTGTAGTTGTAGATATAGTAGAATTTTTGTTTCAGTTCTGAATCTGACACTTATTGACCTACCGGGTCTTACGAAGGTTCCCATTGGAGACCAACCACCCGATATTGAACAGCAGATTCGAGCTATGATTATGCAGTTCATTTCTCGAGACAATTGCCTGATATTGGCTGTGACTCCAGCAAATACAGATCTTGCAAACAGTGATGCTTTGAAGTTGGCCAAAGAAACTGATCCTGCAGGTAAATTTTGGTTTGGATTTTCACTCTGAAATGGTACAGGGTGCAAAGCATTTCATAATACTTGACAATTTTAATCCATCTGTCGGATCCCACACTTTTTATAATTTGTGTGTGCTGAAAGGCGTATGTTTTTATTTATTTCTGACAGTGGTAAAAGTGAATTAGATACAGGTTAGGTTCTAAATTTATTCATACAATTTATCAGAGATTAGTGTTTCTATATATATACAAAACTAAGGATGGGTAGGGAAATATGACCAAACACTTACCAAAGATGAAGGCGGCTGGGATGACGATCACAAAAAAAAAAGTAACACACAAAAGAGCACAATATTTCGGCAACAGCCATATTCGTGTGGACGTAAGGAGTGAGACACCAGACGGAGTCAGATGTGTACACAGCAACTGCCGTCTCGGTAACTGTTGCCGAAATATTGCTCTCTTTTGTATGTTTTTTTTTGTGATCGTCATCCCAGCCGCCTTCATCTTTGCTAAGTGTTGGGTCATATTTCCCTAAGGCGCTTTTTACAGAAACAATGATAATTATTGTGCTTTGAAATTTTAAAGGGATTTTTAACCATATGAAAATTGCAAATTTCTAACTTTCGTCATTATAGTGATTATTACTAGTTCACAAACACTAAACCTGTATACCAGATGCACACACATTATTTTTCTTGTAACCGAGGGAAATGATTGTTAAAGTTAATCAAAAGTTGGCATCAAAACTTTGTTTTAATGTCATTCATATTTTTTAACATTGTACCTCAATTTTTTGTTTTCCATTCTGTCAGCAGTGAAATGTTTCTGTTTTTCTTCCCCATTAGTCTATGAACTTTTCAAGTGTCAACTTCTTCTCCATGAATCTGGCGAACTTGTGAATATGTAGCCGAAATCCATCTAAATACCTCTTTGTATAAATAGTTGGTGCTATTGATTTCTGTTGTTGGTTCACACTTTAATATTTATAGAGCTGTATTTTATTTCTAATAATCTTTGCATCTACTTTCCTAATGGCAAATAATGCTGTAATTTTTTTTTTTGCTTTGCCTTGTTTTCAGTATTTGTTTGCTGTAATGGTAGTAATATAAAAATTATCACTGTCCAAATAGTTAGCACACAAGGTGGGGCTGGAAGAGGTAGAACTATGCATTCACGTCCACAATCGGAACACTAGGCTGTAAGTGGGTTGATTGTACAATGCTCACTAGCGTCTCTCTTGAGGATACCACTCTATATTTGTATCAGCAGGAGGAGAGGGGGATTCTGAATATAAAGCTATGAGAAAAGGCTTTGATTCATCATGATTTGAATGCTGGTTTGTAGCCAGTCACTTTTTACTGGTTGTGCAACAGGACTTGCCTATTCTAGTTGAACATAATTGTGCTACTCACTAGTCGTATTTGGAAAAATATCTCCTTAAAATATGTTTGCTCCACCTGGATAAGTGGAATCACTAATTTTACATCTAAATTTGGTTCATATTTTATCTACGAGGAATGATGGTCCAGTACAAATACCAATACAATATAAATGAAATGCAATTAACATCATGCATTGCAGTCTTAAAATTATTAATTGGCAATAACGCAATCACTGGGACTCATCAAGGATTGTCGTTTTGGTCTGAAAACTGTTGCACATGCTCGTTTGGTGATACTATTTAATATATGTTTCTCTTAGAGTTGTAAAACCGAGCGTGGTGGTGTAACGGATAGCGTTCTGGCCTCGCATTCGGGAGGACGGCGGTTCGAATCCCCGTCCGGGCATCCAGATTTGGGTTTTCCATGGTTTCCCCAAATCACTCCAGGTGAATGCCGGGATGCTTCCTTCAAAAGGCCATGGCCGAATTCCTTCCCATTCCTTGCCCCCATCCTTTCCCGTCTCTAAAGACCACGTTGTTAAAAAGGGACGTTAAACTGTTTTAAAAAAAAAAAAAAGAGTTGTAAAATGTATAGGTACCTCATAAACTTCACTCGAAAAGTGCCGTAATGCTATCCCATGAGTGACTGGGAGAAGCCTTATAGCGAAGTATAATGACCGTGCACACGTTCTTGAATGATATTATTTGGGAATATGTTGCTATAAAAGTATAAATATGGAAAAGATTACATACTGATAAAAAAACTTTGAACCGTAAGCGAACGTTGGTTGCCTCATTTACGTACACATACGCGACGTCCAACGATAATAGGTATTACATCGCAAAGAAACATATCTGAATGTTATGTCCAAGATGTTAATATTCTACGGCACTTATCAAAGTAGGTTGCGGCAATATTAACGTAGCTTATGTTTAGGTTGAAAGAGTGGCAATATGCTTGTTTCAGCATTAGGTCGAAGGAATTTAGTTTTTATAGTTGAAATGCAGCCTGTACCAAAATGGCGTTTGATTGCTTGTTAAAGCATAATTCTCTAGAAATTTTGATTTATTAAACATTTGTCATGATTTTCAAGCAGAATCATTAGCAGCGCCTGTGGATAGGTTGGAATGCAGCCTGGACCAAAATGGCCATAGATGCTTCCTTTTGTAGCTTAATGGACTATAAAATTTGTTTTTATAATAAGGTTTAGTTGGTTTGGTTTTCATCGTTGTTGGTCATTGATGCATTTTGTTGCATGTAATATTATTATTGCTAAAAGTTGCATATGATAACAAATGGCATCCTCTAATCGCTTAGTGTGTATTGTTACAGTAGTTTTATTTTTTTAATTTTTTTTTTTCGTGAAGTTTGTGGGTTATACACTATTTTCATGGGTGTAATAGAAACAAATTAGTAAATAATATACTCGAAGGGACGATAGCGTTATCATTATACATGGCTATATGCTTTCTCCCAGTCACTCACTGCCTTGCGTTATGGAACTTTTCGAGTGAAGTTTGTGAGGATGGATATATTTTACATCTCTAAGAGCAACATATATTAAATAATATCATCCAACGAACGTGTGCAACAGTTTTCATACAAAAAGTACAATTCCTTGGTGAGTCCCAGTGGCTGCGCTATTACCTATTAATCGTTGTCTTTTCCAGTAACTTTTACTGTAGAAGTGATTATCCAAAGGGAAAATGCTTCTGAAGGGATTGTGTGTTCATTAAACCATGGAAAAAAGTTCTTGTATGTTAGCACTTTGAAAGTAAAGCCTGTTTGAATGTGTTGCCTGGATTTTGATCAGAATAACCATAGTTGAAGGAAATTTGGAAATAGAGGATAGTATTACATGCATGAAAATATTGTTCACTTCAAATCCTTTGTTGTGTGGTATTTACCCTAGCACTGATATGCAAAGTTTAAATTGTTGTGATTTTGCTGACAGTACATTCTCTTCTGGATAATATAGAAAATGTTAATGCACTATTAGCTCTACTGGTGACTTAAGAATGAATAAAGAAATAGTTATCTGGTTCACTGTAAGCTGGTCACCCCTCCACTGAATTGTGAGAAAATTAATACTTATTAATACTATTTATGGCTAAAATGACTAATTACTGAAATAAAAGAATATATATTTTGAAAGTCTTTGTATAATTTGTTTCTTTATAAACCACCACTCACAAACACCACCATTTTAAAGTTTCGCTGACCACATTCAGACTTCAGTACGGTTGTAGACCGCAGGTTATGCCAAATATAGAAATTTGCCACACTACAACACAAATACTCATCTCACTCACAATAGTCTGAAGGAGTCTTAGTTATATAAATATTCCCACATTAATTTCAAAACTATTTTTCAAATGCCTCAAAAAAGTTTAAAGTTGAGCTGTTACATTTCCTTATGTCATCACATGGTTGTCACAAACCCAATATGGCTGCCTAAAGCTATGTGCTTCAGTACAAATTTGACTATTGTTATATTTTGCTAAAACAAAGACTCAACCTCTCCTTAGCGATACTTCCAGAATTTGGCCTGCTTAGCCATGCTACATGGTTTTGTTGAAGGCTAACTTATCTCCACACAATAGCCAAATACTCCAAATTCATATCAAGCAACAACCCTTAGTTTAAATTCAAATCAATTTGTTTAATGTACCACTTAACTCGATTTAATGAATTTCTGCAACCATTTATTCTGGCATAAAATTTTATACCCATATGTTCCATAAAGACAATAAATACTTCTCATTACCTCATTATAGTTACTTTTCCTCCATATCTTTCTCCTTCCTCAAAATTATTTTCATTTCTACTACAACTCATTTGTTAAAACACCTTTAAACTATTTGCTTATCTACAGTTCATAAAACCAATATCAGACTAATCTTCCTAGTGACTTCTAGTTTAATTTCACCATTATTTCCCCATTTGGAGTTCTTAAATTACTAAAAGTGTTTTGCTATCATACTTTCTGGTTTTTCATGTACATTAAATCCTATTTTCCATTTTATCTGATAGATTTAACATCATTTTAACTCTCTTCATGACTTCTAAACTGCTAAATTTTACTCTCATTATGAGTCTTAACTGAAAACATGTATTATTCCCCTCACGCATCCATCTCCTTTGTAACATATTTGATGTTTCTTTATCATTTTCCTTAATGAAATTTATATTTTCCTTTCTCTAGCTTAATAGCTTGTGTATCTTACCTTGTTACTTTACTGATATTATACAATCCAACCCTTTTCTGTAAAACTCAGTACTTCGTTTCAATAGCTTATTCCTGTACTTTGCTAATGTTGTGAAATCCAAATCTTTCATTCTGTAAACCCATTCCTCTGTTACACAATGTCAGAAAATGTAGAATTTTTTGAGCCTGCTATTACAAAATATGTATTATATTTTCTGACACAAAAAAAGTCTGTCTCAAGTCAAAATAATGAATATTGCATTGTACATATTGTTTTCTTTTTTGTGTTTGTTGAATGTTGACTGTTTGGACTTTATTCTGACAGTATGTTTGGCTATAGATTTATTTCAAATGAGGGTAGAAAATAAACCTATTACATGTCAAAGCTAATGGCAGGAGGTCCTCAGTGAAAATAAACAAGATATACTCATATGTGAAGGACCATGTTACAATGAGATTTGCAGAAAAACTCAGATGCTTGAAGCTGTGGCTACCCTTCCATTCTTTAGCAGGGTTGTACTCATATATTCGAACTTGGGCCTAGCTGATTTTCTCATTTAGTCTTGGGCATAATTGTGTATTCCAAAATGTTGTATTTTTTTCCCTTCTTACTTGTTAAGTAATGGATTTGCTTTCTCTATCCTTGTTCAAATTCATATTGCCAGAGTCCTATTATATTCTTTCATATTCTGTTGCCATTGTTTTTAGGTTTAAATCTGTATGTAGCTGTTTCATGAATGTTTAAAATAAAGTACAGTTGAAAATGTCTGCTTTGTGCTTGTAGAATGCATGGATTTTTTTTATTTTTGAAGAAGCTATGAATTGTAATTGACAATGTCATATCTAAATTTAATGGTTTGTAATGTTACTCATCCCATTTGCATGCTGATTGAAGTAAGACTTTTATATAAGCTTTAACCTCTCACCTTTAAAAAATGATTAATATATTAGAAAGCACTTCAAAATTACTGATATGTTACTTGCATTGAGCTCTTTTTTTTATATATACAAGAGAGCATTTTTGACTTAAATAAGTATCTCAAAATTTATAACCCAAGATGTTCCATTGATAAACGAGAAATAAACGGGATTACTAGGTTGGTTATGAGTAATATTATTGCATAAATATGGAACTAAATGTTGCTTTATCACTCTATAAATTATCCTGGCATTAGGTGTGCTGGAATTTAATAAGTGTGCGAAAACCATCACTGTTGCATTGGAGTAGCATTGTTTTGTTTGTGGCAGTGCCTCTTTAATTGGCAACTCCCTAACATGTGTAAGGATTAGTTGAAAATACTGTTCAGATGATCTGCTATTAGGACCTTGGCAGGTGCCTGCATCAGTACCCTTGTTAAATGCTCATCAAATCTACTGCTTTTATTCTTTCACAATATAATGTATATATTACAATAGTTTTGTAAATTTCATTTTTAGTTAGCAATTAATTGTTATGGGGCAGAGTTATATACAAGTAAATATGGAACTGTCAGTCACAACCTACACAGGTAAAGATTAGATTTGGTTAAATAAAGGAGCTGGTCAGCAAAGTTAAAATAAAAATTGGGATAGAGAAAGGAACCATGATGAAAGCTTTGTTCTGACACTTGAAAAGATGAAGGCAAACACAAAACATTGATATTTTCAGGGGCAAACCATTCATTGGCAGAAGCAGTATGATGTGTATTGGGTAGGTCTAGGAACAACTGAAGTTTGTTGTTGTGGCAGTTGAATAGAGGACAAACCGAGTTTCCACTCTATGCCAATCATGTTCCGTTGATACAGGGTTTAAACCAAAACATTCTGCTGTTTCGTATTTGTCCTTATCTTTTTGTGTATCAGCACCACCCTGCCATCATTAATAAGTGATACGTCATTCCTCTGTCTTTTATTTAATTTGCTAACCACAGTACCTTTAGTTTCCATCAGATCTTATCTTTGCAAGCAGTGGACTTTATATGTATGTGTTACTTGCTGTGAGACTTTAATATATTTCTGATCAATTTGAAGTACCTTATTTTTTTGTGAACTTTAATGGTAGTTGATGTATAAAAAAATTGTTATGCTAATCTAGGCTATTAGTGCATAAAGGAACACTAGTGACTAGTTTTGTGCTATTCTGAAGAATGCATGAATATGTTAGCTGTAAAAGTAGGTGTGACAACACAACTGGAATTTAATGTTACAACTATTTCAATTTACAACTAATATCAGGAAGTGTGAAATCTGATTTGAATTAACAGTGAATTGCAGAAGTATTATGTGCCGCAGAGTTATTAAAAAGTTTATTAGTTTTCTGATTAAAAGTTTTTTTCAGTATTTATATTTATTTCTGATGGTTTTTCTATTCAGGAATCAGAACTATAGGGGTGATAACGAAATTGGATCTCATGGATGAGGGTACTGATGCAAGAGATATATTGGAAAACAAACTTCTGCCATTACGAAGAGGTTACATCGGTGTTGTAAATAGAAGTCAGAAGGATATAGAAGGAAAGAAAGATATAAAGGCTGCGTTAGCTGCTGAGAGAAAATTTTTCTTGAGGTACATGTTATTTTAATTAGATATGTATATAAACAATGTGAATCTTATACAGCTTATACCACATTCCTATTGCTGCCATTTCAGCCATCCCTCATACCGACATATGGCTGATCGACTTGGTACTCCGTATCTGCAGAGGGTCTTGAACCAACAGTTAACCAATCATATTAGAGACACTTTACCTGGGTTGAGAGATAAACTACAGGTAAGCAGTTTCCTCAGTCCACATTATGATTTCCAAAGTAGCAAGTTATTTTGGCTGAACTGTGCAGATTTTCTTTTCATTGAGTAGCAATGAAGGCTTATTGTGCCTATAAAGCTGATTAATTCCTTTGGCGTTTTTAGGCTAGATAATGCTACTGCTTATGAAACTTCTAATGTAGTTGATATTGTGTTACAGAAACAACAACTTACTCTGGAGAAGGATGTGGAACAGTACAAACATTTCCGACCTGATGATCCGGCTATCAAAACCAAAGCGATGCTTCAGTAAGTTACCAAAGTACTTACTTCCCACAAGTAATGTACAGAAAATGTTACTTTCAGCTATGGGACAAGGTGGACTCGAAACCCATAAATGTAGAAAAAAATGATAATACTATCCCAAATTTGATCTAAATTGAACATTTATTTACCACATGATTGTTGGAAATTTTGATATTTTTGGTAAAAAAACAATAGTATTTTAGGAACTTATTTTTGTACCAACTATTCTAATCACAATTCTACAAAATTGATGTTCATTTCAGTAGCTCAATAAATGTATCTTCAGGGTTAAGACTAAAATTTGTAATTTGACTGGTGTCAGTTTTTTTTTGCGTTCATTCAAAGCTCCTTCATATTTGAGAATAAAATTGGGGAATAGCCTGGAACAGTTGTAGCATAAATGTAATAGTGTTTATTAATGTCAATCATTGATAAATGTAACATTTTAATACCTGCTGGGAATTGTCTGAGCGTTCTCTGCTGAGACTTTCTAACTTTTGTCCTAAATGAATCTGTTAAGAGTATTTAAGCATTTCTCCAAAATACTTGTCACTGAACAGTATTTGTCGGGCCTAAATACCATCCTGGCATATCTTGATCAGCCAGTTTCAATTTGTAAGTCATATGCATTCATTTTAATTTTATATCTTAATTGCTTTCACAATCTGTGCATAGGGAAAAGATTATAATTTTCATTTATTTCAACTGTTTTGGAGGTTACTATTTCTTTGCTTAAAATTCATTTGGCTAGGTGCTAGAAGAGTCTCCTTCATCTTTTCATTCACAATAACAGATGATGGAACTGTTCTAATCCATGGTGATTGAGGGATATAACACTTATTATGCTGATAGATGTTGTGCTTCTCCGATTTGTGATAATAGTTTGTATATTCAGAAGTAATGCTTTATTGTTTAAGATAGAAATGACAACCATAATATTTATTTTAAAAGCAGTCAAAAGGTAAACAAATAATGTTGAGAAAGTAAATTCATATGGCCTTCTGACCTGCTGACAGACTTTTGATTTGCAGCAGATTCCACTTCTGTCATGACTGGACCTACAGTTTAACATGGAATCTGATCCCTGGAGCATCCTGGTATAGCTTTAAACACCAAGTAAGATACTTAAGAATTCTTGTCCCAACCAAGATTTGGAACCAGGATGACAAACTTTGAGAGCAAGCACCTTAGCCACTGAGCTACCAGACTGCTCATAATTTTGATAAATATGCTAGGAGAAAAGAAGACAGAGTGGGGTTCTGAGTTAAAGAAAGTGTATAAAATATATGCCTCAGCTTAGCAAAAAATAATAAGCGTAGCAGACAAAAGGTGTTGATATCGGATGTTATTAATAAAAGAATAGAAATCAACAGTAATTCAGAAAGTATGAAATTTATATAAATTCAGGAAGAGACAGTGAATGATGGAAGTAGAAGATAGAAGTTGAGACAGGAGAAAAATTTGAAGGAATAACAAGTTGTTGTTATAAGTTGAGACTCGGTGGTTGCCTGGTTACCAGTTTGTACTGGTAAGCCAGTTCCAAACTTCAGAGTTCAAAGGGGCTGCTGGTGTTTGGGAGTACTCTGTTCACACAAACGATGAAGTTTAAATTAAAATTACTGGTATCATGAGAGGTGGCATGAGCCAGTATGTATGGTCTGGATGTTGTGAAGAATACCTTTCATCTGCAGCCATTCATTCTCATTGACAGTTGATTGGTGGTCAGACCCATTTTGGAAACGATACAGTAGTTGCAGGTTAACTGTTATGTTCCACGAGAGGTTTCACAAGTGGCATTTCATATGATGGAAAAGCTTGTCAGTGACTGAGTTTGTAATGATGGTGAAAGCATGGCATATGTTACACACCTTGCACTACTGTCTTTCGCTTGGGAAGTCTGGTGTGGTGATTACAGTGTTGAAGAACTAGTAGCAGGCTGAGAGAAGGACAACAAGAATTTTGGAGAGGAGGGATGACAATTCAGGGCAGGCTTGAAGGAAATTGTTGATTTGCTGTGGGATTCAAGTGATCGATTTGGGGCTGGGAAGTACTGTATGACCAGACCTGGACTATTGTTGGTTTTAGATGGTTTAGGGTGGTTGATGTGGTGTGCAGGATGTGATGTGGCATGCCATAATAGTTTAAAAACTAAATCTGGTAAAGAATGTGGGATATCAGAGACTGGGAGATGTTGGAATACTGCAGACGGTACGCAGCCAGAGTATGTAGACTACCACTAATACCAAAGTTGTGAGGGAGGAAGGATTTGGTGTGAGGAGGACGGCGACTGCCAAAATGAAGGTTCTATTGCAGGTTAATAGGTTTGATGTGGACTGAGGAACTTAGACTGCTGTTGGAAGAGATTAGCTTTGGTGCTGAGCACCCTCTGCCACCCACAATTTTGTGAATTGCAGAGTATATATGTAGATGTAGAAGAGACTTATCCACATTTAGGAAAGAGGCCTTGTGAACCTCGGAGTATTATAGGAATGATTGTAGTGCTGGAAGCTAAAAAGGGTGTTTCCCCCCATGTTTCCAGATCATAAAAGTATGATCTGTGTACCTAAGCCACAAGATTATCAGATGGACCTAATCTAAAAATGATTGTTCCTGACTGCTCAGGAAGAGGTTTGCATAAGAAGTGGCTGTACAAGTACCTATGGTGGTGCCTCAGATGTGATGGAGGATTTTGCCATTGATGGAGGCTTGAATATTATTAAGAATCTTGTGGGTTGTGATCAACGATGTGCTATGGAGTCTCTTGAGAAGGCACTAATAAATGAAATTTTCCATTGCATTCAGCCCGTGGCATTGAGGAATATTAGTGTATGAGGAAGTTTCATTATTAGTTACCAGGATGGAGTCTGTAGTAAGAGATGTAGACACTGTAACAAGGCAGTGTATTTTGCATTCTTGATGAGGAAGGGGAGCCGACCGTGTTGTAGATAATGATCCATCAAGGTGGAGATGCATTCTGTAGGAGATCCATAAGCAGAAACTATGCAATGTCCAGTATTACTTTGCAGTGTATGGGTTTTGGGAACCAAATAGAAGGTAGGGCTGTTTGGATTTTTGGGAGTAAGATGAGGGATTAACTGTGTGGCAAGACCTTAAAAGTGCCCATTAAACTGTGATTCTTTAAGCTTCTTGCTGACAGCGGGCTTGGAATAACAGGAGAGGTTGCAGTGGGTTTTACTGTCTGATAACTGACAAAGCGATTCAGCTACTTTGTCACTGCAATTTGTAACTCCTGTGGTTAAGTCTTTGTCTTCTGGAAGGATGATCAGGTTTGAATTCGTTGACAGTTCCTTAGTGACACAGGGTTTTCCAGAACTGATGTTGCTGGTGTTGGGTAAGGGTGTCGGGGAAAATGTGTGAAGCCAAACTGCTGGATAATAAATCATGAAACAGTTGAGGGGGATGGTTCTCAAAAATACCTAATGGGTCAAGTATGGATTGTGGTTGGAATTTATGGAGACTATGCTCAATGTCATCCCAATAATCTGGCTCAATAACATAAGAGCCAAAAGACTGAGTGTGGTGGATGAGCTGTTAATGCTCTGGCCTCACATTCAGGAGGACGCCGGCTCGAATGCCTGTCTGAACATCCAGATTTGGGTTTTCCATGGTTTCCTCAAATCACTCCAGGTGAATGCTTCTTCAAAAGGCCACAGCCGAATTCCTTCCCATTCCTTGTCCCTAGTCCCATCCTGCCTCTATTGACCTTGACGTTGATGAGGCGTAAAGCTGTAAGTAAAAAAAAAAAAACCATAAGAGCCAAGTGCTCCACCATTGGAGAATGACTGCTGACGGGGAGTATTTCAGTTTCTCGCGGTTTCTCAAAATCACTCCAGGCAAATGCCAGAATGGTTCCTTTGGAAAGGCCATGGATAAATTTCTTTTCATTCCTTCACTCCAATGGTTTCGAGGAAGTAAGTGTAGGTCGAATTTCAGATTGCAAATTGTGTGATTGGTAGGAAAAAGAGGTGTGTCTTATACAGGTAAGACTATTTGTTTAGATGTTTCTAGGCATGCATATTCATGGAATTTAGATTGCAGTAAAATCTGTTGTGTATGTGGGGAATAACTTGTGGTGATGAAAGCAGGAGTATGTTATGGAAGGATATGAGGTGCCTAGAGTGTTAGTATTCCATATCAGTGTTTTGCTACAGAACAAAGTGTGTTAATGTCAAAGAATACAGTGGAAGGCATGTAGGACAGGGTGAACTTGTGGTAAACAACCAAATACATTCTGCTTTATGGTGATGACTTTTGGGGGGAATGTTGTAGATATGACGTTTTTTGTAATTTTGACAGCTCAAAGTTGTGGTATCAGTATGCAGAGAGGTAATTAGTAACGTTAAGAGGGAAAAAAATGGTAAAACAGAATGTAAATAACAGTGGGAGGACCGAGCATGGTGGTGTAACGGTTAGCGTTCTGGCATTCGGGAGGACAGCGGTTCGAATTCCCGTCCGGGCATCCAGATTTGGGTTTTCCACGTTTTCCCAAATCACTCCAGGCAAATTTCAGGATGCTTCCTTCAAAAGGCCATGGCCGAATTCCTTCCCATTCCTTGCCACCCCCCCCCCTCCTTTCCCATCTCTAAAGACCTCGCTGTTAAGAGACATTAAGCAGTAAAAAAAAAAAAAAAATGTAGGAGGATGACTGTATGAATTCCAGATCTGGTGACTGAGGCATGAGCAAATGTTAGAAAAAGTTACATACTTCCCAAAATAGCTTCAGATATTGTCAGGAATGCAGGACAAAATAAAAAGGATATGTGATAAAAACATGGAAACCATTTGTGTCAGTGAGAACACATGCTCCTTGCAAAAGTAAAATTGGGTCAACATGCAAAGTAAGTCAGTGGAAATCATATCTCCCTGGTAAAACGAGGAAAAATAACTATTGAAAGAATGATAAAAACATGAACTAAGATAACTGGATGTATTAAGTAACACATAGGAATGATATAAAGGGATGTGGCAATATGGATTTCAAGGTGCTGAATAGAGGGGGAAAAAAGTTAAGTGAACCACTGCATACGTGAGGTGATGGTAGGGGGCGTTTACGCATGAAAAAGGAACAAACACATAAGAAACATTGCAATTATTAGGTGTACAACCCTTCATCAGTAGAATATGTTGGAAAGAGGTGAGTATTATAGCACAACTGCAATGAATTTTGGCAGTTGAGCAAAGCGTAGGGGTATATTCAGAAGTGGAGAATAGTGAGTTAGGGTAATTGGATGAAGAAAAATATACTCAAGCTTAACAAAAATCATAAAAAGGAGCCAATATTAAATAAATATGACCTAACAATAATTAAGAAAAATTTGAAATTAAACGTCAATTTTCTGACGAGTGAAGGGTCATCTTAGCTAGAGACAGTGAGGGGTGGACAAAGAAGTGGGTAGTTGGGAAAGTAGGAAAATTTTAAGGGATTACAGGATATTATTTTAAATTGAGACCCGGTGGTTGCCTGGTGCCTAGTATTTATTGGTATGCTAGATTTCACCAGAGTTCAGAGGGGCTGCTGCTGTTTGGAGTACTGTTAGCATGCAAGGTGAAGCATGAATTAAAATTATTGGAGAGGTGACATGAACTAATACTGGGTGGTTTGGATTCTGTTTGTATAGCATTTGTCTGTGGCAGTTTATTTGTATTGAAAGTTGAATGATAGTCACACCTGTATAGTAAGGCAGACAGTAATTGCAGGTTAAATGGTATATTACTTGGGAGGTTTAATAAATGACAAGCCCTATGATTGGAAGCTTTGCCTGAACCCTTCTCCTTGGGCCAAACTGCCAGTTATTAATCTGTTGTCTTCTCTCTTGTCAGAAGCCCAATCTTCTGCACTTTCTATAGGTCACAGCTTTTTCCCTACCCAAAAATTTGACTCCGTGACTCTCCATCATTCTGCAATTCCCTTGATTAGTGTACCACTTTAAATTGCAGGTTGTGATGCTCTGGTGCATTTTCTTTTCTGGAATATTGGTGTTACTGGAGTGTATCCTGGTTGTTATAATCAAGAATCAGTTAAGTGCAGTGTCATTTTTAAACATTTACTATGCAACATCACTATGTGCTAACATCGAACAAATAATACTGTTACTACTTTCATACAGATTAAGTGCTCTTCTACTATTTTCCTGTAATTAATACAGAGATTACAAATGGAGAAACAAGTCAGTTGTAGGTTATGTTTGAAAATCAATTTCTCCATCTTCTACTTTAATAACGTTTTACGCCACCCGATTACTGTTTACATGGGATTGTTTGCAGGACTGCCTTTTGTTCCAATTTTGGTAGCCCTTTGAGGCAAGCAACAACTAGAATGAAGCTGAACTTTCTGATTTGATTTCAATTGCTCTAATCATTTGAACAAATGTCAATTACTTAAAAAAATGCATTGTTTTATTCTTTTAAGAAATATTGTGTACATTTTTTTTTACATAATATTGGAAGTCTTTTTCTTGTAAACAACAATTACTTTTTAAGTGAAAACTTTTGTTTCAACTGCTAATAACAATTATAGGATGATCCAACAACTGCAGTCTGATTTTGAACGAACTATAGAAGGCTCCGGTTCGGCACAGATAAACACGATGGAGCTTTCAGGTGGAGCAAAAATAAATAGGTTATTTCATGAAAGATTCCCATTTGAAATTGTAAAGATGGAATTCGATGAAAGGAACTCAGAAGAGAGATTGCATTCGCAATTAGGAATATCCATGGTAAGTTTTAAGCCATCATGTCTTTACTTCTATTTTATATGGAATTTACCATATTTTAATCTAAAGATCATGTATTTTTTTCACTATAGATATTCATAGGCCCACCATATTTTTCAGCACCAATAGTAGATATATTGTAGGTTTTAGACAGTATGATAAATGGTATTGTGACATTACATCTTTCTTTTTTTCAAAGTTACACAAGTTCTGTAAAAGTTGGAGTGAGATATTGATTACTTTGTTGCAATTGAAGTCTTAGATGAGATACTGTTATATACATATATACTCTGCAGTTTACAACATTGTTGGTGGCAGAGGGTGCTTTGTACCAAAACTGATATCTGCTCTGTGCAGGGAAGAAATAATTCATATAAGCATCAGTAAGGCACCTTATCTCTCTAATCTTAACCCTGCTGTCATTGTGACCCCAGTAGGTCGGTGGACAAAGTATTCCACCATACTCATAAATAAAAGTAGGTATTCTTATGTTTATAAATAAGTTCAAATGAAATCTGTGATGTATGAATTCCGGACAATCCCAGCCAAATCTGTGTAATGGTTCTGCTACCCTTTTGTAAGGACTTTGCAAGCATTCACAAATTGTGCAGCTCTTCTCTGTACTTCCTCTGTATTGCCATTCAGTCCCTTGCAAAATGGATCCCAAGTGGCACAACAGTAATCCAAATGTGGAAATGCAATAGTTTTGTTTGCTATCTCTTTTGTGCATTACAATTTTCAGTGATACCCGGCTCATAAATGGGCCAGCCAAAATGGAAAGAAATTTGTTGAGATCTGCAGGATATTCAATTTCAAAATGTCAACACATTTTAAAAAGGAATCATTAAAATAGACGACATGGTAAGCATCAAACTCACTCTCGGGTGAGTTCCAAATCGACCATGTATTCATCTGATATCAAAACCCCAGAGTAATTATGAATGTTCATATTAGGAGAGCTGTTAACATAGATTCCAATCATTACAAGGTTTAAAGTTGAGACCTCAAAGGATCATCAAAAAGAAAACACAAATTCTAAAACTCAAAACAAGCACTATGCAACCTTCATTTACATAAAAAGTGGGACAACAAAAAAATCAGGAAATTTGCAAGAACTCCAATCCAAACCAATTGACACAGCACAAAAACTAATCACACAAAACACCCTTGGTAGAATGAGCAAGGTCCCATATCATGTTGCTTTGTACCATTACACTCAAATACTTTTGTGAATCAACCAAATCAATTACTGAACTGTATGCTTTAGTCTCCACTAAAAATGGATTCTTTTTGTTAGGCACATTGCCTTGCACTTTTTGCAATTTAGTGTAAGTTGCCATTCATCACACCAACCCAAAATAACATCCAGACCACACTGAATTTCTAAGCAATCGTCAGAATTCAGTTCGATTACACTTCCTTGAGGAACCTTCAAAGTTACATGTAGTTTAGAAGAGGCGTTTCCATCAACGACATGTCTCATTCGACCAGATAGAAAATTTCATATCCATTCACAAATCTGCACAGATATACCATATTCTTGAATCTTCACTGAAAGTCTGTTGTGCGTTACAGTTGAAAGCACTCTGGAAATCCCAAAAATGCATCAAATTGTGAATCTGCATCAATAGCTTTCTTTATGTCATGAGTAAATAGGACTAGCTGTGTTTCATGTGATCTGTTTTACTGGAATCTGTATTGGTTCAGTGTAATCAGTTCATTTTCATCTAGAAAAGTCATGATGATAGAGTATATAATATGCTTCAGAACTCAACTACAGACAGATGTTATAGATTTTGGTCAGTAGTTCCTAGGATTTCTGTGATCTTCTCTCTAGAAACTTGGCTTTACCTGTACAGTTTACATCAGAATGTGGTTTTCTGTCTTCTAAGGATTGACAGAGTATATCAGACAGATATGGCCCAGTTTTGTCGATCTCTAACTCCACACAATGTGGAAAAAAGGGTATAAGATAGGATGGGGGGGGGGGAATAACCCATCACTTACCACAGATTAAGACAGGAGGGTGAGATGAACATGTGAAAAACAAACATGTTCATGTCGCCTTCATCTGTGGTAAGTGACCGATTATTTTTTCCATATTCTATTTTATTTTCATTGCCTAGCAGCAGTTTCTTTGATTCCATTAGCCACAGAAAAATAGGTATTTTAGGTATATTTTCATCACTGAACAAATTTTTTAATTCGGTGTTACATACATTAGCCTTGTGAAAGCTTTCGTTAACCTCTCATCCATCTTGAATTAGTACTGGTTCATTGTTGTCACTGCAAATTACTTTTCTTAATTACAACCAAAATTTCTTGGAGTATTCTGTGAAACTCTTAGAAGGTTAGTTTTATAGAAATTATCATTTTAACTCGACTAACTCCCTCATGTGAGACATCGGAAAATTTGACAAATAGTATAGTATTTAAACAGTTCATGACTCAAATTTTGCACCACCTTCACCCCCACAAAAAAAGTGTTGGACTTTTCTGTTCAGTGTATTTAGTGTAGATTGTGGTGAAGGTTTGTCATCAACGTGATCTGAAATGTGTGTACAGTTATCTCAAAATCCTAATATTACTTTGTACTTTTGATTACAATTATATTTGGTGAGGTAGCGCATACATTTGATTGTTAATTGTTCAAGTCACTCCAAGATACCACATCTTTATTAATGCAATTATGTGGTTTAAAGTTGCAGTAACTGCATGATGCAAGTATTAAATATTTAAAGGTTGATGAAAAGAAACAGTACGTGGGTGGGAATCCAGGATCACAGAGATCCAAGAATGACGTTGGATTTAGAAAATTGATGCTTCCAAATGTTTAAAATTAGCTGGCTGGATATTTGGCAATGAGAAAATATTACAATGAACTAGAAAACAAAGATGCACATTGAACAAAATTTTAGAAACGTGGATGCCAAGTTGATGGAAATAATTGTGGATGGAGACCACACTAATGATACACGGATCACTTAATTTAAGATGCAGTATGCACAACATATGAAGAAATGAACTGGGATACTGAAAATAGAATGAAGTGTGAAATGGCTGCAAACCAGTATTCAGATTGAAGACTAGTGACAATAATAATTGAACTAAATAATTGAACATTTTTAGTGATTAAAAGGAAGTCTCTCTCTATACTATTAAGAATTGTAATGGACCATTCAAGTGTTAAATTACTGTCCTCAATTTTTTACTATGAATTGGGTATATTGTCTGATGTGTGCTTATGGTTCTTACAGATCAGGCAAAAGTAACTGATCTATTACTATATGTAACCTACATTTTATCTGTCCATTCTTTACTCTTGCTGGTTGTTTATTTACTTCTAATGTGTTTATAACACTAGTAAAACTATCTCCAACCATTGTTTAATGTAGTAATAGCTTCGACAGAAGATTTAGTGTCCCTTTGCGGTAGGAGTTTCTTTGAAGCAGTACTCACTTTTGAAGTTCTTACAAAAATTCGTCTTTTATGGCAGCACTTTTATAGTCAGTGCTTTTGTCCCCCTTTCTTCCAGAATTTAATTTTCTTATTTGAATCTTATGAAACCAGTGTTTAATAATATATTTCTTGTCAACATTAAGCAGCAAATTTCCCTTTCTTCAAACATTATCTTAAGCACACCACTACAGCATTGAAGGAAGTATTTAACAATTTGGCTTAATGCATTAATCTGCTGTCATACTGGTCTTTGGGGACATGACCAGTGAGAGTTTAAATCCTATCTGCTCATGGGATACTAACTTCTGATTACGGTTTTTCAGAATATTTCCATAGTCGTGGTGGCAAACCCTGGAAAGGTCCCTATTGCTGCTTCAAAAATACAAATTTTCCAAGACAGATCAGCACAAAGCTTACATGGTTTGCAGTCAGATGGTGAAACTAGTTGTCTTTTTTGTGCTCTTAATATTGTCACTTAGTCTGGATATAGATATCATCAGTGTTCATAAAATTTTATTTGACATCCTATTTGTAATCAGTTCCTAATTACAAAAGTGTTAGGGGATATGCGGATACCAGGGTTGGTATCGGCTTGTACACCTAAACTTGAAGTCTTCCAAAATGTTGCCAAAAGTTCGGGAAAAGTTCTATAACCGTGAAAAACCTTGGAGAATGCTAACTGTATGATGAAGACGGCCGCCACTTACAGATTAACCTCCTGTAAGAAAGGTACTAAAGCAGAAATGAAAGACGAAGTCCGGATCACTGAAGTATATATTCTTAAAATTTTCACAGAATTTACATAAAGTCACAGTTAGCAATTGCAATCGGAGAAAATCATTTGCCGAAAATCACAAGTCATGAAACAGAACAGACCGCACCACCCCGAATGAAATTGAAAGTTAAAGTTCACATCGCTGAGCACATGTCGGAAAAATATAGTTTTCTATGGTTGCCTATCCTGTTAGTAATGGCGTCAGTCAGCCATGATGCCCGAATTCCGGTTACCCATCAACCACCGCAAGCCGGGCTTTCTCAAACCCACTAAACCGCGAGTTACGTGTTGACTCCACGAGATGTTCCGATCGTCTGCCTGGAGAGATTGTCCGGGCTTCCTTTTGTCAAAATGGCCTACTGACCTAGACAACAGTCTACCTAGAAAAAAATTTGTTAGCTTAGAACTTCCAGAAAATCACAAGATGAAGAGCGTAATGAGACAAGTGTAGTGATGTGGTTGGTTATGGTTTTAAAGTTTCCAGACCGGTGTAAATGAATTTTGAAATTTGGTTAATCTAAAAGCACATTTGTTTAGAGTATTGCCATACGTCACATCCGAAATATGAATTTGCAAAATTTTAAAATATCAAGTTTATACTATTTTCAAAGTGTTCCCCAGCCTTTGCTGAGTTCAGTGGTGTAAAAATCTTTTAAATCGGTGAAGGATATCCAAAGTTATTGAATTTCTAAAATTTGCTAATTTCCTGGATGGTGCAACAAATAATTCACTTTTTATTTAAAGTCTGTTGTGGCCTGAAACTAATTTTAAATCGTACCTTTATTTAATTTAAGTACTTTAGAAAAGTTTTTGGTTCGTGAAATATGTTAGTCAGCGAGAAATCAAAATTACAAGTTGGTTGCTACGACGCCACCAAAAAAACGGACTTTCATTTATTTATTTCGTCTATTTATTAGTTGATGGCTATTGGAAACTTAAAAGAATATTGGCTTGCCGGTTATTTTGCTTGGTTAAATCTACTTTTAAAGCTCTGAAACTACTTAGATGTGCTGGAATTAATTATTGAACTCCACCTATGAGGTGATGCTTTAAAAATCATATTTACTGCTTTAAACCTGTCGGAAACTGTGAGTTATTAGTGAATTTAATATCCAATGGTGAAATTACTATTATACCAGTGCTTTACAGCGATCAATTTAGTGGAATATTAGTGCTATGGTTGCTTAACCAAACCTGTTCATTTTACTTCAGAATTATTACGGATTACGCTCATTTAGGTAAGTTTATGGTTTATATTTTACTAGAAACTTCTTATTTATGGTTGTTATGTGTTGTTTATTTACTTTTCTGAACTTAGAGTTGTTATCTCGATTTCAAACTATGGTATCTTGTACTGAATGTTAACCTCAAACTTTGTCTGATTTTGACTGAATATAGATAATAGAGTGTAAGGTAGCTTACAAAAGCATATTTCTCTTCTATTCTATTTCTCTACTTTTTTTTTCAATGATTTAAAGCCTGTTATAGATACAAGCATTTAACAATATTCAGCACTTTTACCAGATTCATCCCCTTCCAATGGCGGGTACTGACTTGGTTGGAGTTCTGATGCAGTGTTTGCATATGGCTGCTGAATAGAATTCAAACAGCAATTTTAAAAAACAAAACAATAAAGCCGTGGCAATCCAGCCCTTGGTAAATGAATTATTAGACAGAAAATAACCTACATTAATGTCCAAAAATAACAGCACACGCAAGTGTTATATTTTAAAGCAGCGGAATTCATAGAAGTCTCAAGATTTGATTTGCAAATGCAACGTTTATATATACATATATATAGTTTTAATATCTGGCAACTCTACAAAGTGCATATACTAATTTATACCTGGCAATTTTGAAGTAAGGGAGGAGAATATGAATTGTGTGTTTATTTAATTTTTTTCAACAGATGAAACAGTCATTAAAACTGAATCCAAGTTCTTTTGTTGCTCTAACAAATGTTTGGCATTGTCAGTTTCAATCAAAACAGAGGGGGGTCTCCAAACTGCCACTTCTCAGTGAGCATTGTAATTGTTCATTTATTAACAACATGTGAGAATGAACTGATGAGTATCTTTGACCTAAATGAGGTGGTTTGATTTCACAATAACTCAGATTATTTACTAGCAAGGTTTCAGTTCTCTGAAAGAGCATTAATTGGATTATCATACTAGTGGTCGCAGCTATTAGCTAATAGTTTCCATATGTATGTGCATTTTATATTGAATGGTGGGGTGGATTAGGGGTGGGAGGCATACTTCAACTGCTGCTGGAGTTTTATCAATTTCTCTGTCAAACAAATTTCCATGAGCTTTAAAAGGAGTGATTTTGCAATGAAACCAATTTCAAAATGTTTCTCATGAGAAAGGATAAAAAAAAATTTCTAACCTAGTTACTCAATTTTCACAGTGTAAAACACCTCTTCCCATCTCCAATTAACAAATTCCCACTTAGTAATTTTAAATACCAAAGAAAAATATGAAAAATATTTTTTACTCAACACAGCTAATAGAAATTTAAGAGTTACTGTGTTTCTTTGGAAATCTTGAGTTTCGTTGTAACTTACCTGACAGTTCGGTTCATTAGGGTCAAAAGCCTATACTTATTTCAATAATTTTAGAAAAATAATTTTTTATCTACAGAAAAATAATTTTATGAGGTGAAATAACACCAGAACGTTGGTCTTTTGAGTGTAAAATTTGAATATTTCTATACACAACAATCTGTTTTGTGAAACAAATTATATGAGGGAAGTTACTCCATTCTCAGAGGGTGTAGTCTCCTTTCCTCTTTCCCAAAATTTATGCCTAAAAATTGTGGATACTAACAAAAAATTAAGAAAAAATGTTAATCATCGGTGCAAACTAACTTGTAGGCATTTCATTGTTTTATTTAGATAAAAATGGTTACTTTTCATGATACAAATAGGAGAGTGTCTGTCCTGAGAAGGTATAAAAGGCATGATTTTGTCATCCAGGTTAATCAATTTTCAGGGTTGAAAAATCCATTTTTTTCCAAATTCCAATTAAAATTGTAAAATGTCTAAAAAAAAAAACATCTGCAGGAATACATGATACCCTAAGTGCAGACAAAAACTTAAAAAGTGTTTGCTGTTTCTTGGAAATATTGAAATTTGAAAGTAACTATCCTAAAATTAATTTCATCCTTAAATTTATCACACATATAACAGGCATTCCATTGCTCCTTCAGACTTTAATAATTTAACAGTATTTTGTGATGGATTAAAATGTAACATTGTTGGGTATTTTGTCTACAGAAAAACATTTGAGTTGTTGAAATAGGCTATGTGAGAATCTCCATTAAGGAAGATACACTTTTTCAGGTGCCATCTGTTATGGTAGCCTGACAGGACCACACACAAGAATAGTTACTCATGTGAGTAATTGTGCACAAGAATAGCTGCAGGCAGTAATAATTACTGACAAGAGACTGCAATTCAGATCAGTTATGTATTCTTCCAAGACATTAATTGATATTATAATATATGGGGTTATTACAAACAATTATTTGGATTTTGTGAATTTATTACATGTGAGGTATTGAGCAAAAGAATATTCATTGATGATTTGAGAATAAGAGGTTTTTTTTTTTTTTTTTTGCCCATTATCCAGTAGCTAAGTTTTTCACTGCCAGGTGTTAGTGTTGGCAATACGGTGGCTAACAGTCGGGAGAAAACATTTTACTCTCTGAAATTTCATCAAACTCTGACTGTTGTTGCTGATCAATGATATTTTGGACAAGATTTGGGAAGGAGCCATCTTCCAACCATTTCATTCGCAGATTGTATGCACGGTTTTGTTGAAACTAGGCGTTTATGTAAAGGAAAAAGCAGTAGTCATCCTTCTATACCTGATATGAATGTACAATGAATCATAGAAGTTTTCTTATATCAGCCCTATAAAATTGACTACACAAAGCTAGCAGGAAACTGGGCATATCATAACTTGCATTTTGGAAAGTGTTATGAAAATGCCTAACAATGAAACCTATCACCTAGAACTGCTTCAAGCATTTGCGAACATTCCTACTGACATGCAGCGTCGTGTGTGGAGAAATGGACTACTTTGTAGAGTATGCATAGTAGTGACAAAGAGTGCACATATCAAGCATTTGTAATATGTACAAAAAAAAGCTTTGTGAGATTTTCTCTATAATAAACAAATATACTTATTTCTGTTTTGTGCCATATGCACTGAATTTTTGCAACATTGAAAATTATATTGTTGAGATTTGGGCAGTTATCATCTAGTTCATACATGTGACCGTGAATGACTGAATGATTTAAAGCAACAAATGGAATGTGTCAGTAATATGCAATCAAAGTTTTGTTCCTGAAAGTAACACCTTTTTGCCTGAATGTGATGAAATGTTTTTTAAAAAAAGATACACTAAACATTTATTTGCAACAATGTGTAACACTCAATTTTTTTTTTTCAATTTGAATTTACTATTTTTGATGAAATTAGGATATAACAGTAGCAGTAATTGGATTTTCCTCCTCGGGGAAAGAATGATTTATGGTTTATCATTTAGTTTATGATTAATAAAGGAGATTTTGATTTTAAGAGGGAATGCAAGTATGAATTTAGCAAGAATCCTGATGCAATTGGGACTACAGGAAAACAGTCACAATATTACATTTATTTAACTTCACTTGGCAATTACATATCTAGGCGAATTTACCATTAATGTTAATACATGGTAGCATAAAATAACAAAGCAACACCTAGAGGTACAATTAGCCATTATCAACAAACAAATGAAATTTACTTAAAAACTAAGCTCAAATAATTAGTACATCTGAAACAATGACAAGTAAAAGCAATATGCAGAACAAGTTATGATGACCTCAGTCATTGTAATTAATAATGTTGTGACTTTACGATGAAATTTACCTTAGGTGCCATGAATATACCAGTCAAAATTGTACGAGAATGTACCAACATAGTACTTGAAAAGGAAAGTACCTTTCTGGCAACTCGTACCATTCTGGCAAACTATGCCTTTAGCTCAGTAGGGATATTTGTTTAGAAAGTTGGAACAGAGACCCCTTATTTCAAGGACACTGAAGGGTCGCTATCAGTTTCAATGGAATGGAATGTACAAGCACTGGACTTTGTATGGTAACACATTACTATAGTAGCTGCGTCTGAAGCCAGTAGTGATCAAAGGTCGACCCACGGAATGTGAGACTTGTGCCTCACAAGTCAAAGTTCACCAAGGTTATGCTCATATTAGCATTACGGATGTCTCCTTAGCATTCGTCTCATAATGCAAGTTGTAATTACCACTAGAAGTATATACCAGAATCTGTGTCGGGATCAGTGTCCCGCAACAGAATGTCTGTGTGAAACAAACTACAGGCTCAACGGCCCACACCCAGTGGAGTAGCTATCGGAGGGCTAGGTGGTGCCATGCACTGGGGCCCCTAGCTCAGGGGCCCCGCAAGTGCAGCTGAGGGGCCCCTCACAAGACTTGGTGGAGCTAAAATAAAAGATCGCCCCCATTTATTTTTTTTTTGCACCAGAGCCCTTGTTAACCTATTTAAGCCACTGCCCACACCAGAGTGAAGCTCGTCAGCACTCCCATCTCTCTCTTAACCTTTTGCTCTGCCCTCGCATTCTAGAAGGTACATGTTGGACAGAAAAATCCCAGAATTTCAGTTGTATGCTCATTTTGATTGCTCATGGGATAGACATCCTGATACCACATGATATACCTGACATTTCATTTGCGCATGCTCATTTTGTGGGTGGACCACCATTCGGGAAAACGTCGTGGATGACATTAAGTTCAGGTGGTGTGTGTTTCCCTGGTAGGAGCAGTGACCAGCCTGTCAATTGCTGCCCCCTGCAATTTTGCTCAAGGTTACCGGATGCATCAGCATGGGCAATACCACCCTCCTTACTGCTTTGTTTGTGGTGACACATTTTCACCGGCAGGTAGCTGTTTCACCTTAGTTCATCTCCTCGAGGCCCCCAACCCTTGTCTGCAGAGCTCCACACTCGCCGTACAAAATGTTTTGTGTCGCTTGCACTAATATAAACTGCATATTTATTTTATTGTCAATACAGGCCTTTCTTAGAATCTTGGGCTTTTATACATACATTATCCAAAGAAAAATATAATGGTAATCCAGGTTTTACGAACATTATAAACCTATTACATTGTCATTAAAATAATAAATGTGCCATGAAATGTGGTGGCAAGCGTCACATTACACAGTGTTTAATCTTATGAATTTCGCAGCTTTATTTTTCAATTTGAAACAATGAATTTTTCTTTTAACATCCACAACATTGTTTCACCTTTAAAGAGGTTTTTCTGCTGATAAAAAAAAAATATGCCTAGATCAAAACTATTGTAAGCATAGTTGGCAACTGTAAGCACGGTGATTTAATTTATGTGAGTAGTTGTTCTTAAATTTCAATTGTTTTAAGTAATCGGAAAACCCAGGCTTTTATTAGCACTGTTTGATGTTTTTCATTCCCACTTACCTGTTGGTTTTTACGATTTTTGGAAAGGGGGTTTTATCCACTAAAAATTGAGTAGCAGGTATTATTACTCACAATAAAAGAGTTTGCAGTTTGTTCCATAAATTTGTGTATTAATTCCTATGGAAAATTGATGAAACTTTATCAGACCTACATATTTGATATGGAATTTCATCCTTCTCCCCCCCTCATGGGGAATGTGTGATTAACTTTTTAGATTTGCACTATCCCAGTTGCTATCGGAATCCAATATGAAAAAATTGAAGAACATTGGCTTGTCACTAACCAAAATTATGTTAAATAGAAGGGCTGGGAGGGGCAACACTGTGCGTATCTAGGCTGTGTGTTATGTAAGGATTGTGGCTTCATGAGGAACAATAACTAAAGACAAGTACTTACAGTAGATACTGACAAAAAGCCACATGTCATCTAGAATCGTTGCGTAAGGAGACTTACCATACTTGGACTTCTTAAGAATTTATGATTTTTTCTTTACAACCCAGAAACGAGGATCATAAAACAGAGGATTGTAGAAGAATACATGTTTCTGAGACGATGTTATAAATGAATATACTGCAAACATTGTGGACAAGAGAAAGTATATCACCTCCACTCTAAAAGAAGTAAATATAAAAAAAGTTGTGATCTCTTTTCTACCAACAAATTCTGCAGTTCTTTGGACATAGCATTCAATTATAGGTAGATAAATGAAAATAAATTATCCAGGTAAAGGTCATCAGTTATGTGGAAGTTGTCCAATACAATGGATAAATCGGATTTAGCAGAAAACAAACTGCATGATAGCTCAATTATAATGGGAAACAGACAATTGAAACTAATAGACAGTCTGTGCATTGGGGCACTTGTTGGGTCACCAACTTTCGAGAGAGATAAACCAATCCATTTTGTCACAAAAATAAAAAATAAATCCTCGATTTTCTATTTGCACAGATGTATCTATACTAATATTATAAATGCTAAAGTAACTCTGTCCCTCTGTATGTCTGTTACGATTCTTGGGCTAAACGGCTAATCCGATCGTGATGAAATTTGAAAAGGAGATGCTATTTGGCATTAGGATGGACATAATAAACTTTTTTCTGCATAAATAATACATTTTCTCATATAATTTTGAAAAATTACTGAACGGCAATAGACACGAAGGATGTGTAAGTCTGTTTACTATTTTTGGTCATAGCGGTCTGGTAGCTCAGTGGTTAAAGCGTTTGCTTACTGGTGTTCAGAGTGCGGTCTCCGGTTCAAATCCCAGTGGAAGTGAATATTAATTTAAATTGTTTTTGATCCTATGAGTCATGTCTGGACCATTGGTTGTTCGGATTCCATGTTAAACTGTAGATACCACACATATTTAGGGGTGCAATGTGTGGCTAATTGTAGGTGGTCTCTGTGCTGTAGGTGTACACTTTTTTATGTTATATTGATCCCTCAGGGGTTGTTACTGTTGCAGTCAGTACGTGTGTAATCTGCACTAATAGTATTATAATTGCGGAAGTAAGTCTCTGTCTTTTTGTTCCATTTTAACAACTAAATGGCTATATGGGTATTCATGGAATTTGACAAGGAAATACTTTGTATCTGTAGGAACGACACAGGACATTTTTTCGGTATGAATAACAGTTGTAGTTATGAAATTTTCAGAACTTATTGAATGGTAAGAAAGAGACAGATGTGTGTGTTAGTTGTAATGTTACATCGGTTGTTCAAGCTGTGCTTCTCGCGCAGTGTTTAAATATATGATTAGTTGAAAAATTTCGTTTAGAGACACATTGTATTATTTAGTATAGATGTTGATTTTCTCTGTACTATTACTTTGTGTCTACTTAAAAGTTTCTGGCACCAGTTTATTTTCTCTTCTTTTTTTGAAATGCCCTGTGGGAGTAAACCTGGCCTAAGGTATAGCTTTAGCAGAGTACGAGCAGTTAAGGTAATTAGAACCCAAGAATCTGATGTCCATGCTGAAGGAAGAAGAGACTAAGCTGAAATAAAGCTGCTCTTAGTTAACCCCTGCCCCCTCCAACATTGCTGAACCTTCATTTGTTTTTCTGTTTTTAAATGTGTTGGAATTCGATTCTCTTCATGAGACAGGTTCGACAGTGGAATGATATAGTGATGGCTTTCCTGTCATATTATGCCGACTCGGTGTTGTTTGGGACCAATCCTGCGTTACTAACAGCTTTCTATATTCAATTCTGGCAACAAAAGTCTTAATCCACGCGTACGAAGTCACTTTTACCTGCTAGTAACATATATTTTATTGTTTTTTTCTGTTATTATTTACAATTTTTATGTGGGAATTTTTAAAATTATGGGGCAGCGCATCCTCCGAATATTGAATGATTACAGTGAGAAAATTGTTTTCTATGCTTCCTTATTTCCTGTGAGGAAACAATTTGGAATGTTTTTTCTCTACATTGCTTGGTTATTTTCTTTATGAAATTGCTAGCTTGACCCTATTTTGCATCCTAGATTTGTTTTACTGCAGCTGAAAATAATCTGACTTTAGGCCGGGCCTACTCACAATATTTTACCGGAGAGGCTTACTGTACAGGTCATCTGAACAGGCAAACTATAAGGTATACGTCGGCCTTGGCAGGAAAAACATAGCGACCAGAGAAGAATGAAAATTCTTTCAACCTACGCAGTTGTGTTCGCTGGAGAGTGTGTGTGGCTTATTGAATGCCTGTATAGTTTTCAGTTAAGTTTTGTTGCTGAAAGCATCTTTATCGTTTACATTTACCAAGTGTATTTGGTGTTATTTTACTGGTTGTAGTGAATTTTGCTCACATAATGTCAAGACGAAAGCATAATGAAGTGATAGAGGTAGTTTATTGAAATATATGTCCTAACCTTGTCTGTGGTGAGTAAAAAACAAAGAATATCATGATTGCAAGAAGAGAAATTTAGCTTATGAAAAATTCGGGACAAAATTATTCTCTATCACTAGTGGTTCATTGTGATATGTAATGGTCGGCAGATCCTGGATGTATACCTCACAATTGTGCCAGTTCATTTAGAGTTACCACAAGGTGGCGAACTAGCATTAGACCCCAATTATTAATATTGTATTATAATACTACAGTTATTTTTATGTTGAATTGTGGTTTTTATTGGTAGTAATAAAACCACTAGAGGCTGGAGTGTGCCGCCACCATCAAGATTTATACACTGTAACTAGACTCTGTTTTTAATCGCGGCACAATGATTTTGTTGAAATTCATATAGCATTTGGTTAATGGTGATTGGAAGAAAGGTAAAAGCATATAGCAGGGTTGGATGGAGACCTCCCCCCCCCCCCCGCCAAACCCCATGGTTCTTCTGCCACAAGATAACAGATTTTTTTAATATTAACTACACATTTCACCTCCGTCACGCCTGGATGTACAGTTCATTGTCTACTCTGAATTATGGAGCATCCAGGTGAACCTAATGTGCACAAAGCAAAGTTCATATAAATTCCTGGTTGCTCTAAGATTCAAAGCCAGGACCCTGAATTTTGTAGTGAAATGCCTTAAACACGGAGCTACCAGAATGCTCATTGTAGTTGGAATAATTGGGCTTTAGCACTATACAAAAATGTTTTCGTTAACAATATCTTAGTTCTTTGCTCTGTGGTTTGTAGTGTGTTTCATCACATTTAATTTTCCTTATCCAGTCCCTTATTTTAAATCTGGTTAGTTATTGATCGAAACTGTAGATCGTGAGAAGCCTAACGTACTGGTAATTGCTATCATTCCTCTTGCTGGACAAAATCACTGTGTATTTGTGTTGTAAATCCATCACATACAAGATGATGTATTCAGAATATTCCCAGTCATTGCATTTGTGGTGCTATCACAAGTTGACATAAACTCTTGAGGAAGTTAACTTAGTATAATAGATAAACAAACTGCTGCAACCACCTAAAATATATTGTGTACCATCTATATATTGTGAATCATGAATCCAGTTGAAAGTGTGACTGCACATAACTTTGTTTATTTTGGTTTGTAGGTATAAGAGTTGGGCTGTTCACACCAGATATGGCGTTTGAAGCAATTGTCAAGAAACAAATCGCAAGGTTGAAAGAACCGAGCTTGAAGTGTGTGGACTTGGTTGTAGCTGAGCTATCTAACGTTGTCAGGATGTGTACTGATAGGGTATGTATTTTGTTTGTAACACATTTTTGTTTTATCTTGGTTACATAATAACTGTTTGCCTGTGTTTAACATGCAGTTATTATACAAAAATTTACAAATGTTAAGACCATTTAGGAAATTTTGTTGTCTGTTCATGTAGTGTTCCATAATAAGCCATTTATGCAGTAGATGTTTTATCATATTAATTGCCTGCTAAGGTATGAATATTATTTTTACCCAGTGCCATTCCTCCTTGATCTATAACAGTATTTTAAAAGTGTTGGTAACAATAAGTGTTACTAAAGTACACTGCTATGGAAAATTCACATCTCCAATCAGAATATACCAGGTAAAGTTTTTTTGGTAATAAGGATATAGACGTCTGATTTTACTCAAACTTTGTGATTGGTGGTACTCTCACTGTCATATTATTTTTGCATTAATTGGCAACGTCAACTTGAATGCTTGTTTCCCAGATGTTGGTTTTTCTGCTACTAAGCTACATGGTGTTACTACAAACCATTGCCCAACTACTAAGTTAATTTGCAAGCTTGTATTTGAACAAACGAAAGGCTGGACTGCCGAGTTCCAGGCTACAGAAATAAAATCTTCTTCAAACATTACTGAATTCAGATACAAAGGAGAAGCTTTGGTTACTCATTTTGCTTTTTATAATTTAACAATTTTCTGTAACATTGTTGTCTTAATAAAACTTGGCATTGGGTACCATAAAAAATACAGTCTTTATAGATGCATTAGGAACAGATATGAAGGTGGATTTGATTCATTATTGCAATACATACAGTACCTGTTGTGCCAGTAGCTTATGCCAGTTTAAATAAATTTATGAAACCTTGCAAGAAATACTTAATACAGTGAGCATAAAAGAAGAAGATAATTGGCAACTTACAAATAGTCACAATAATATTTGGTATGCAACAGGGCTACTATAGCCCCCAAAAGTATGCCTGCTTCCTGTGCAAAATTTATAGACATAAGAACCTTAAAACTATTTCTTCGTCTTTCACCAGCAAAAATAAGGAAAGGCATTTTTATTGGAACTAAGGCTAGAGAATTTCAGAAAGACTTTATATTGAAACATGCCTAAAACAAAGAAAAGCAAACATGGATATGTATCATAAAGGTTGGGGAAAAAAAAGTAATTGGGAAGTCGTTGAAGAGTTCAGAACTGCTAGGAATGTGGGTGAATCAGTTAGTTAATCCATATCTGGATTTTGGATTCACTTTGTATTAAGTTTCACTCTCTAGACGTGCATCAGGATTACTTTCCAATGGTGAATCCAAGATCAAGCCTGGTGAGTGCTCAGACCTAGTATTTGTGAGGACATGGGTTCAAATCCCCATCCGGCAATCCAGTTTTCGGTTTTCAATGATTTCCCGAAATTGCTTTTTGTGAATGCTGGGATGGTTCTTTGAAAATGCCATAGCTGAATTCCTTCCCATTATTTGACCTCAGCCCTTTCCCACTTCTAATGACCATGACTTCAACGAGACATAAAACTCAAATTATAAATTATCATGGTGAACATTTTCTTAAAGACAAATACACATTGTGTAAAAGCAGTGTGAATTAATGTGGATGCCTTTAAAGCTAGCAGGTTACTGTTGGATCAGTATTATAAATAAGATATACAGTCGGTACAAAAGAAAGAAGATATACACAATATTGTTACTATGAATTGTATCATAAATGTTGTCACACGTAACAGTTATAATTTTTTAACATAATAAACCATATATTCAGTTGTGATAATAATGAGAAGGAAAATGCTTTTGGACAGTGAAAATAAGGAAAAGTAGGGAAAGTAAGCTCAACAATTGTCATAGATGAAAGCAGGAGGGCAGCAATGAACACAAATGGATACACACACAATACAGTATTTTATGGGTAAACATGATGAGACACATGGCGAAGAAATCGGATGTGCACATCAGGGGAGAACAAAATTGGAAAACTGAGGTGAACAGTGCAAGCAGTGGCGGATCCAGGATTTTGGTTTGGGAGGGGCTTGAGCGGATTTTGGTTTGGGGGGAGGGGAGGCTTGAATATGGGTAGGTTAGTAGACTTTGTAGTCTCCTCGGATAATGTGAGCTGAAATAGAAAAGGGGGGGGGGGTCGACGACAGATTACTACCCTTAAAAGATCTGTAGAGCAAAAAAAAGTCCCAAAATTACAATGTCAGGGGTGGGGGGAGGGGGTGGACCAAGATACTTTTGGGGGTGGCTTGATCCCCCTACTCCCCCCCCTCCCACTCCCCGGATCTGCCACTGAGTGCATGTGTGGCAGGGGAGATGGTGCGATTGGGGGGCGGGGGGTACTGGATCGATAATTATGGATTTAGTATTTAATGATTCAGTATTCCCCCTTCCTATCCTCCACCACTACCATTGCTACCATTGAAAAGCTACCCAGTGAATTAGTTCATACAGTTTCATAATGTAATGGTCAGTTTTTATTCTGAGGAAAGTGATTTTATAAAACTTCAGATTGAAAAATTTACATTATCAAGGATTAGTTGGCTAAAACTGAGTTACAAGTAGGATTTTGACCTCAAATAGATGTTGTATAACTGTTGAGGCACTTTTTTAAGGTATGTTATCATTTCTTTTGATGAAAATTCACGGGAAAAATGCTTTTGTGGGGCATGGAGGGTGTGTATTGAATGATGATAATGGTAGAACATGGATATAAAGATATTTATATATGTATATATATACATATATATATATTAAATTCTTTAGGGCAATAAAACTAAGGAAGGATAGGGAAATACGACCCAACACTTACCACAGATGAAGGCCGTTGGGAATGATGAACATAAAGACAAACACAAGAAACGCAGTATTTCGGCAGTTGGCCTTATTCTTGCCAGGAGTGAGACACCAGACAGGGCATGACATGCACATGCAGTAGGCTGTCTGGTGGACTCGCTCCTGGAAAGAATAAGCCGAAATATTGTGTTTGTCTTTTTTATGTTCATCATTCCCAGCTGCTTTCATGTGTGGTAAGCATTGGGTCATATTTCCCTAGCATTCCTTAGTTTATATATAAATTTGTTGGTATCATTCTATCAACTGGTTTGTTGCAGTTCTTCATTTCTTCTATCTTGTTAACCTCTTCATCTCAAAATAGATGTTACAACCTATGTGCTTAATTATCTGCTAGATATGTTGTAATGTTTTTCTTCATCTTGGTTTTTTCCTTCAACCGTTCCATCCATTAACGAATAAACCAGTCCTGCATTTCTTAAATTGTGACCCACCATCCTGTCTGTATCTTCTGTGAGACTCTTCCTTAAACTTATCTCCTCACCCATTATTTTCAAAATATGTTCATTTCGTACTTTCTGTCCACTTCATTTTCAATGTCCTCTTTCACGTTTCAAATGCTTCAATTTCCTTCTTTCTGGTATTCCTAATATCCACACTTCACTACCATAAAGCACTGTTCTTTATACATACAGTTTCATTATTTCTATCTTAGTCAGTTTAATATGTGAAATTAAATGATTTCTCTTTTTTGAGAGGTCTCTTTTCGCTGATGCTCTTCTGCTTTTAATATTATTCCTTCTTTAGCTAACAGTTGCATTTTTCTTTCCATAATTCACTTCTACTGTTACAGATGATCATATTTTTATATTTAATTTACTGTTACTGCTATTATTTCTGCTACATTTTATGACTTTTGTCTTTCTTAATGTTTAGTCTAAATTCTTCCTTCAGTATTTTGTTCATGCCATTCAGTAATTTCTCAACATCCTCACTGTGGTCATCTAACAGCATAATGTAATCACCGAATTGCAGCTTATTAATTGTTTCTCCTTGAACATTTATTCCACATTCAAAATTTTCTTTCTGTTTATTTATTGCTTCTTCTACACAAAATTTGAATATTAATGCTGATAGACTTCAATCTTGTCTCTTATCCTTTTTAACTGTTGCATGTCTCATACAGTTCTCTACTTATTATGATGCCAAGCCCAATTTCAGTTGTAGGTGGGTACTGTGGAGGATGTACCCTTCCAAAGAAATTTTGTTATTGTTCTTGCTATTCGGGCTTTAGGGTATGTTGACAATGAGTTCAAGCACCCAAACAACTGGTTTGTCAATGTGGCTAAAAGTAAACAGAGTTACTGTCTGCATAGCTTACTAGAAAGAGTTTGGCCATACAGGTAGCAAAATAAAGTAAAACCCTTTAAATGGGCCACTAAACCAAAAACTTTATAATGTCTGGCTTGATGTAAAAAGCCCAACCTAGTTTAAAAGACATTAAAATAACATATGGCTGGCTGGCTGTATGATGAACAACTAGTCCAGGGATATAATACAAGCATCAAACATTTTTTTAAAAAAATGTACTGTAAAGAGGACACCCATCCATCTGTCTTCCCAAAATTTTCAGACCAACACTGGCAAATCATAATTTTAAAACTTTGGCCATGTTGTTGCAATCATTATTTAAAATAAGTAACAGATCATTCGCTATGCCAACATCTGCCCTTGAATCTAAAAATAACACACAATTAGTTAAAATGTGGTGCACTGTCAGAGATACGCCACAAGCATCACATTCTGGTGGATACTCATGGCGGAGAAGAAAACTATGCCTCAAAGGACAGTGTGCAATGCGGAGGCAAGTCAGAAGAAATTCAGCCCTTCTCACCCTTTGGAAGAAGTTGCACCATGGATGAATGTGCAAAGTGACCAGCCTGAGCTTATACTCAACCTCCAGCCACTGCCTCTGCCATACAACAAACATAATTCTTCTCGCCACCAAGGCAAGTTCTGACTTTGGTACTGGAGAAAAGTTGATTCTGACCTTGCTGCAGGCTAACTTAGCAGTTACATCTTCTGTCCTGTTACCCCTGATTCCAACATGGCTAGGAACCCAATAGAATACCTACTTTCCACAAGACTGGAGGGAGTGCAGGGCTTATTGGATGTCCTAGACTAGACTGTCTGCTGGGTACATGCTTTCTAATGCCTAAATGCAGCTGAGGGGAAGGCAACATATGAAGCACTTTGAACTGTGGGCTACTTTCATATGCTGGAGCAACTTAAATAAAGCTTAACATTTCACGGTGTATACACTGTATCTGCTATCCAACTTATAAATATAAGTCACTTGAGGTAACACTAAAGAGCAACCTACTCAGTTTTCCTAATTAGATGCTTCCATATATTGTGGGGTAAGAGCGTGATCCTGATTTAAATTTTAAAATCATTAAACATTGTCAGCAGTAAACAATGTGTTATACCATAACAGATATAAATTGTTCTGTGCCTTTTAAAAAGCCAGGGAGAAGATTTACTCCAACCCTGGTGATAAAAAAAGGGCAACTCGTATCCATATTCTTCTATAATAGCCCTTGTACAGTAGTTGAAGGGTCTGGTAGCACTACTATAATTATAGTAGAGGATTTCAAAGGGTGGATTCATAATTGCATCATAAGTGGGACAGCCAGGTGTTGAGGCAATGTGCATAAAGTGTCAAATCAGCAGGAGATGCTGATGGATGACAAGTGGTGGTTCATCAGGTGGGAATGCGGTTGGTGTGATAAGTACCTGTGGTAAGCTGAATTACTATTACTCCGCAATTCACTAAAAGTGTGTGCGCTTGGTGGACACTGTCAACCATTCAAAGGTAGCTGTCACACACCGGACCGGGTACAATGCAACCTTACTCCAACTGTGACTTTACAAAGACCCTACGAAATTGTATTAGGCAGTAACAGTCTGCACCTGATGACCTACCACACAAACATTTGAAAACATTTAGATCCTTTAAGACTCTGGCTTCCACTTCTCTAAGATATGGCAACCAGCTGGGTTCATTAAGCCTGTTTATTATGAGTTGCAATTGCCTCTTAGCACCTCTCAGGCTAGATGATAAACAAAAAATAGCAAAGTCATCAAAAAATAAGAAATATCAGGTAGGTAATGGCAACAGAAAAAATGGTCACACTAAAAAATGAGGCTTGAAGAACACCATTTTCCTGTATAAAAAGATCTGATACTTCACACTGATTCTGTGCCATAAGCAATGCTGTGATGAAAATTATACATATTTCCTCTTGCTCTATTAATTTACAAACTGCTTGGCCTGTGGGGCAATTGTTGGTCGAGCCGCACAACTCGTTGTGCAAATTAAAATCTCGTAACAGTATAAATGGCTGAGTAAGCTGCCATAAGATGATTGTACAGTTTGTCATAATCGATGGCTGCCCTGGTTGGTATATAGAGCATAACGTCAGTTGGATTTGACTGCAACAGGTTTCAAGTGGACAGTGTTTTGGACAAACACAGCCACTCCTCGCTTTGCTTGATCACCCTTGGTGTCGTCATTTCACGTGGGTTATATTTTCTTAACACTGGATGGTGAGTGGGTCTAAAATGTGTCTCTTGGAAACGGCAAAAAGAATTATACCATGCTACTTGAGAAGATTAACTGGGCTCGTTTCTCATTGCCAACTCTAGTGTGTGTTCATATGTGTTACTGCAGGTGGAGATGACTGATAGTGTGTGTATTCAGTATAGAATGTTGTAGGAAATGAGAGATGAAGAAAGGAGAGGGTGAAACCTGGTGCTGGCTCATTAATGTCTACTCTTCTGAAAGACACCAAAGTGGTCACCAGGCTTAACTTCCCCATATGACAAACAAATCACTATAAAGGTGGTGCATGCCCTCACTCCATACACACTGCAGAGAGGTTGGGGATTTAACTTGCAAATTTGGTGCACAATCTGGTGATTAGGAATTGTGCACCACCACATCTTTTACCCTGCTGGCCAAGTTCCGATGAAAATTTATTCCACCACCAGGACTCAAACCAGCTAATCCCGTGTTCCCCCTAGACACCATCGTGGTGCCACATTCAGCTGAGCCAATGGGGTGGGCATTCTCTGATATATAAGGATCAGATTAGTATAATATAAGTAATCTGAGTCTTTACAGATTATAAATTTTTCTTCTATCTTTGTGTTTTAAACCTGAATTCTTTTAACATTTTAATACACCTTGCCCCCATCTGACTATATCAAAAGCTTTTTTAAGTCAACAAATTCCATTAGGTATATTTGTTTTTAATCATCTGCCCTTCCAGTATTAACCTGAAAGCCAGAATTGCTTCTCTTGTACCCCAGTTTTTCTTAAACCCAAAGTGATTATCACCCAACATCTCTTCTGTTCTTCGTATTCCTATGTATTTTGTCCTAGTCATTAGTTTTGAAGTGTGTTAGATTTAAGTGTGATAATTTTCACATTTGTGAGCTTGTGCTTTCTGTGAGATTGTGAAGATAATATTTCTATTAAAATCGATTGCAGTCTCTCCTGTTTTGAAATTTGTTGATACCAGTTTGAATAATTTTGACATTCATGCTTCTCCAATGGCTTTAGAAGTTCTATAACAGTCTTGTCAATTTCAACTCCTATAAGGAACTTCAAAGCTGTCATAGTCTGTCCTTAAAACAAGCTTTCCTAAATTCTAAATGTTGACATCGTCTCTTTCCAGCACACTGCTGTTCAAATCATCATTGTAATACAGTTTTCCTGTGTATTCCTTCCATTGGTTAACTTCTGAGCTTAAAATTTCTTCTCCTATTCAGATTGCATGTTCCAACTCGTAGAATGTTCCTGTCCATTCTAACACAAGGTGCATTCAAGTTCTAAGGCCTCCAATTTTTTTTTTCTAACTACTTACCAAAAAACTATGAAACTGGTGTTACTTCTCGACGTAATCTCCCTGCAGACCTACACATTTATCACAACGTCGACGCCATGATTCCATGGTGAAGGCTTCTTTAGGAGTCTGTTTTGACCACTGGAAAATCACTGAAGCAATAGCAGCACGGCTGGTGAATTTGCAGCAACGGAGAGTGTCTTTCATTGTTGCAAAAAGCCAAAAGTCACAAGGAGCCAGGTCAGGTGAGTAGGAAGCATGAGAAATCACTTCAAACTTGTTTTCATGAAGAAACTGTTGTGTAACGTTAGCCTGATGTGTGGGTGCGTTGTCTTGGTGAAACAGCACACGTGCAGCCTTTCCCCGACATTTTTGTTGCAGTACAGGAAGGAAGTTGTTCTTCAAAACATTTTCGTAGAATGCACCTGTCACTGTAGTGCCCTTTGGAACGCAATGGGTAAGGATTACGCCCTCACTGTCCCAGGACATGGCCACCATCATTTTTTCAGCACTGGTGGTTACCCGAAATTTTTTTGGTGGCGGTAAATCTGTGTGCTTACATTGAACTGACTGGTGCTTTGTTTCTGGATTGAAAAATGGCATCCATGTCTCATCCATTGTCACAATCAACGAAAAGAAAGTTCCATTCATGCCTTTGTTGCGCATCAACATTGCTTGGCAATATGCCACATGAGCAGCATTGTGGTCGTCTGTCAGCATTCGTGGCATCCCCCTGGAGGAAACTTCTCACATTTTCAGGTCATCATGCAGGATTGTGTACACAGAACCCACGGAAATGCTAACACTGGAGGCGATCTGTTCAACAGTCATTCGGCGATCACCCAAAACAAGTCTCTCCGCTTGCTCAATCATGTCGTCAGACCAGCTTGTGTGAGACAGAGGTGGTTTTGGTTTGTTGTCACACGATGTTCTGCCTTCATTAAACTGTCACACCCATGAAAGCACTTTTGACACTTCCATAACTCCATCACCACATGTCTCCTTCAACTGTTGATGAATTTCAATTGATTTAACACCACACAAATTCAGGAAATGAATGATTGCATGCTGTTCAAGTAAGGAAAACGTTGCCAATTTAAGTATCTAAAACAGTGCTCATTCTCAACACTGCCACTAGAGTTCCATCTGTTGTACAGTGCTGTCATCTCTGTCACGTATCGACGAGTGCACACTCATTTTAAAACAATGCACATGTTTTACAGTCTAGTGCTTTGTTTTGAATCTCTGTTCAACCATGATGTAATCTAGTTGATATCATCCTATATCCCTTGAATGTTTCTTTCCAGTTTGGACAAAAAAAATTGGATGCCTTAGAACTTGAATATACCTCGTAATTATCACTGAGCAGTCCCTGCATGGAGAGTATTCTACCTCTGGAAAATTTTACTCAGCAAGAAATTTAAAATATTCTGTTCGATTCTTCTATAGATAACACATAGTTTACACAAGACCATTTGCTTTTCTACTTATTCACCCTTTTCTTGCATCTGCTTTTTTTTAATTTCCTCCTTATTTCACTATTTGTTTTGGCTTTGTTGCTTCTTTATTCTCTTAAATTTAGCCGGTTTGTCAGTTGGTGGTCAGTTTATATTGGCTTCAAGTTATGTTTTACAGTCTAGTGCTTTGTTTTGAATCTCTGTTCAGCCATGATGTAATATAGTTGATATCTACCTATGTTCCTTGGATGTTTCCAGGTATGTTTTCTTTGTGTATGGTTCTTATTGGTGTTTGCTATGATCAGTTTTTATTTCACTCGAATTTCTAATAACCTACTTCCTCACTTATTTATTTTCTCTTAATCCAAAACTTCCTCCAATATTCCCCTATTTTTCTCCTTCTACTACTGTATTCCAAACACTCGTTATTATTGAATTTGTCTTCCCCTTCACATACTGGATTACTTCTCCAATTTAATTGTATATTTTCTCTATTTTGTCGTCATCTGCTTGTGATAATTGTGTATAAACTTGTGTTATCTTGGTTATCCAGGTGGAGCCGCGTCAATTTATCGAAACCTAACAGTTCAGCCATAATTTTGTGACTTTTTTCAAAGGTCTCCCACTCGGACAACCAAGATAACATTGACAACGACTGCAGAAGTATGTGCACTTACTTGTATTAATGTGATTTACACAAGCTCATTTATTGTCCTCATCAGAACAATCCTGTCATTAAACGTTTCACAACAACTTGTCCATTTCCCAACCTTTGTTCATTAAAAATCCAATACACTGCACTGATAATATGTGTGCTGATTATTCTATATTTCTAAGACCAGAACATTGTGCATCCTTGCACTTCATTTCACTAACCCAAACATATCACCTACATTATTCAATCTCCCTTTTTAAGTTCTCTATCGTATTCAGACTCCATGTTCCAACTCGTAGAATGTTCCTATCCATTCTGATAATTCATCACTGAAAAGTCCCTGCCTGGAGAGTATTTTACCTGTGGAATATTTTACTCAACAAGAAGCCATCATTCCATATGTAATTTGGTAGGATTACATGGTCTCGGTATACTCTTTGGGTCTTTAATGCACGGCTTCCAGTTGCCTCCTGAACCCTCGTGCCATTGATCTTTGCTGATTCATCAGTATCTAATGGCTGTTTCTAACCTGAAGGGCAAGAGGGTGGCTTGGACCACACCCCACTACTCCGCCATTCTTCCGGGAGGATATTACGCAAGCTGTGGGTGACTCATTTTACTGTGAATCGTTCAGATGTCAGTGCCTTGTTCATGCAAAGAGAGTGCAGCTTGTGAAGGAGAGTTGGAAATTTGGTTCGAAGATGCTAATATAGTCTCTTTCACCTTTACATTCTTTCCAGCAGCGAGTTTTATAAATATTACCGTGTGTTGTAACGGCTCTGAAAATCATATTTTTATATATCTGTTTGTGACTTTACATCTTGCTTTGTAAAGCTTTTTTTTTTAAGGCTTTTGCATGTAATTTTGTTTTGTGAACTGTTCTTAAAAAAACCACACACACACACACACTCAAAATCGCTCAGATCAGTTAAAAATTCAACTTACAACCTTTTTTTCCATGCTGGAGATAGCTCTTAAATAATCCTTTCAGTTTCTTTTGTTCGTATTTAAAAATCCTGAGTTAACTTTCCGTTGTTCATTATTTTCAGGTTACAAGAAACAAAAAGTACTGGTTACAAAATTTAAATGATAATTGAAAGAAACATTGCTTACCACATGTGATAGTAGAACAGTGCAGATTCACAAAGACAGGCTCCCAGAACAATGGAATTATGATATTAAAATGCTTTGTAAGCAAAACATGCTATCCTTGGTTACAGGTGGATTAAGACTATTGTCTAGTTATGTCATGCCTGTTGAATGGCAGATAGTGGGAGGATAGGTTGAAATTAATAACAAAATTTGGAGAGAAAGGCAATGAGGTGATGCAAGTGTTACAGGGTATAAACAGAAATGTAAAAGCACTAAATGTAGTATTTAGTGGCTACTGTTAGGCAAGATAAACTGACAGGCAGTTATAGATATGGGTCTCTAAGAACAGATGGGAAGGAAGGACTGAGCGTGGTGGTGTAACGGTTAGCATTCTCTCCTCGCATTCGGGAGTACGCCGGTTCGAATCCCCGTCCGGACATCCAGATTTGGGTTTTCCATGGTTTCCCAAATCACTCCAGGCAAATGCTGGGATGCTTCCTTCAAAAGGCCATGGCCAAATTCCTTCCCATTCCTTGCCCCCCATCCTTTCCCATCTCTAAAGACCTCGCTGTTAAGAGACGTTAAGCAGTTAAAAAAAAAAAAGGGAAGGTAGGAAAGTACGTTGGGAGATCTCAGATTGGCTAGTATTCTGTTGATGCTTGGAAGGCAGCTCCCGCTTGCCAACATGAAGGACTGGGATGACCAGGGTATTAGTTGAATTATGTTTTGTCTGTGACTATTGATCTAGATTACTGATTTATAGCCAAGAAGCTGGAAATGTCTTACAATTAATTGATAAATGAGAACTTTCATTTTTCATGCCCTGTGAATGGTAAAACATTCTCAAATAGTGCAGTGGATGCAAATAGAGTACATATTGCAGTTCTTAGAACATGATCTGTAACGAGTGTCTAAGCCATTTAGTTGTGTTACTGGTGAGAAGATTGTTTTTTTAGATCATAAGTTCACTGCTATTCTGTTCTTGAAAGGGCATGGAGAATATTTGCTAGGAGAAATCTAATTTCAGGACAAGAGAGCTGAAAATTATAGTGTTGTCATAGATTTAGAAAAATATGTAACAAGGATTGGACGATGGGTGGTGTTAGCTGGAGTATAGTGATTATTGGTCTCTGCTGACTGGTAAAGAGAGTAAATGATAAATTGAGATATGAAAAGTTGGGAGGTCATATTACTTCGAGGAATGACAGAACTTTTGTAAGGGATACCATTGTAATACAAATATATGAAATGCGTAGAAACTATCAAAGTGGGTGCAGTGTTAGAGCTTGGTTTGATTGAACAGCAGAGGCATTGAGGTGCCCATTGGAGACCTAAACATCTACGATAATAGAATGGTTGTGGGTGCACAGCTAAATTAAGATTACGAAAGAAATTAGATAGATAGATAGATATGTTCACTTGGATCCCATGTGAGAATAATCTCGGGGATGTGGAACAGTACATACACTTATTTTTAATGTCAATATTACTATATAATTGATAATATTATTGTATATTGACAAGTTAGCTACAACCCATTAGTATTACCAATATCTCCTGTAATCTACACATACAATCCTGAGTTAATACTTATTATGTGGAACAAGTGTATACACTTGTTACCAGCATCTAATAACCAGTTATTTTCTTACCAACCAGTTACCATGATAAGTTTCACTGTAATTTGCGACTACATATTATATCGTGTTAGTTACTATTTATGTAAAACAGTACACACACCTATTAACAATGTCAATTATATTACCAACAACTCATAAGCTGTCAGTTACTTAAAAACCTGTTGGTATGATAATTTTTCACGGCAATTTTTGAGCACATGCTATCCCATGTTAGTTACTATATATGAGTGAAATTTCGTAAACTGTGTAATTACTTCATTTGTCAAAAGTTTCAAAAGAAAGAAAAAAAACCCATATATCATTTTAGTAATTGTGGACAACTTTGTCACCTTCCCCTTCCATACACCGTATATACTATTTTATGTCATTCTTAGTTACCAAATTCCAAGAAGAAAATTCTTTCACAGAGTAAAATGGGTTCTGAAGCAGAAACTCTTTCAGTTTGGACTTAAAGTAGTTGGGTTTTGTAGATAACATTTAATTTCTGTTGGTAAGACATTGAATAAGGAAGCTCCAGTAAATGTTAACCCTTTCTGTATAATTGACCATGATTTGTAATACTTGTGAATATTATATTTATTCCTAGTACTATGGCTATGTATGTCAGCATTAAGATTGAAGTGTTCAGGATTTTCCACTACAAATGATAGTACGGAGTATACATACTGTGCTGGCATTGTTAGTACACCCAGAATAGATTTCTGCACGACGTCTGTAAGCTTGCTCCACAAATAGTTCTTATAGCACGCTTTTGCAATTTAAATACCCTCTGCACTTGTGACGAGTTTCCCCAGAATGAAATGCCATACGTGAGCAGGGAATGAAAATATGCAAAATATACTAACTTTCTGGTTTCTATATTAGCTATTCTAGATATTACCCTAAGTGAAAATGTTGCAGAATTCAGTTTTTAAGAATTTGTTGAATATATTGTTTCCAGTTCAATTTGTTATCTATATATACACCCAGGAATTTTGTGAAACTGTTTTCACTGATTGCTTTTCCTTCTGATGTCACATTATAGCTGTCCTTTGTTTTATTTTTTGTAACAAACTGAAGTAACTGTGTCTTTTCTACATTAAGTATTAGTTTGTTGGCATTAAACCACCTGTTAATTTTCTTTATAGCATCATTTGCTGTGTTCTCGAGGTTTTGTGCTAATGGGTCTTTCAACGATATGCTAGCATCATCTGCAAAGAGCACCACGTATTCATTATCACCTAGTATATGTGGGAGATTATATATATACAGATTAAGAACAGCAGAGGGCCAAGAATTGAACCCTGAGGCACACCACATTTAACTATACCCCATTCTGAGTTTATAACATCTCCTGTATTAGCATCTTTCAGTGATACACATTGCTTTCTATTTTCCAGGTATGATTTAAACCAAAGTCCTGGCTTACCTAAAAATCCATAGTGGTCTAATTTACCTAGTAGAATCTCGTGATCAACACAGTCAAAAGCCTTAGCAAGATCACAGAATATACCTAGGGAATTTAATTTTTTATGCATTGATTCCAGTGTGTTGTTTACAAAAGCAAAAAATGCTGAATCTCTTGAAACGCCTTGTCTAAAACCAAACTGTACTTTACTGAGTAGGTCATTCTTTTGTAGATTTGCATACACCCTTCTGTACATTACTTTTTCAAAGATTTTTGAAAATGCTGGTAGAAGTGATATTGGTCTGTAATTCTCAATCTTTGAGGTGTCACCCTTTTTATAAAGCGGTTTGATTATTGACTTATTGAGTCAGGGAAGATACCTTCTTCGAAAGAACTATTGCAAATATGACTAATAACTCTACTAATGCTGGTGTTACATTGTTTCACTACATGGGTTGAAACCTTATCATAACCAAATGACTTTTTATTTTTGAGGGATTTAATATTTTTTTCAATTTCATTTTGACTGGTGGGAAATAGAGACATAGGTGCTGTTTTTGGTGACAAGGATTTAAGTATTGCTATAGCATCCATATTCCCAATATATTTTCCTTTTATTTTTTCAGCAACTGTTAAGAAGTAGTTATTGAAAGCACTTCCTACATAAGAGGGGTCATTTACGAGATTATCATTAATGCTTATAGATACTGGTTTATGTTTAGGGAATGATACAGTTGTTTGTCTTTTAATAATGTTCCAAACACTTTTTATCTTATTATCTGAACTACTAATCTCATCGTTTATGGCCAAACGTTTAGCTTCTTTTATTACTTTGGTTAAAATTCTACAGGAAGTTTTGTAATGTTGTCTGAGAAGCATATTAACATTATTCCTAACTTTTACATACATTTCCCTTTTATGTCTGAAAGATGTTTTAATACCAACTGTAACCCAATTTTTGTTTACTTGTTTTTGACCAATTGGAGCTAGTTTTGTAGGGAGACACCTTTCGTAAATTTCCAAAAACCTTTGGTGAAAGTAACTGAATTTATTGTTTACCCCTTTTAATTTATAAACAGTGCTCCAGTCCTCATTGAGAAGTTCATCATTTAATGTTTTTATTGAATTGTTCTTTAATGGCCTAACTCTGGCAAATCCTTTCTTTTTGTTATTTTCATTTCCCACAACATCTAAAGTAATTATTTGAGCATTATGGTCTGACAAACCATTTTCCATTGGAACTGATGCATATAATTCTAATTTATTGTGCTCTACAAAAATGTTATCAATTATGGTACTACTATCTTTTTGTGTTCTAGTTGGGAAATCTACAATTTGATAGAGATTGAATGATCTAAGCATTCCTAGAAGATAATCTGTCTGGTTACATTATACAGCAAAATTTATGTTGAAGTCTCCACAGAGGATAATTTCCCTTTTAGTTCGTGATAAATTTATTAGAACCGCTTCAAGTTTATTACAAAATTTACTGAAGTCTCCTGTGGGAGCCCTATAAACTGTCAGCACTATAAGATATTTGTTTTCTAATTCTAACTGAATTGCACAACATTCAAAATCTTGTTCTATACAGTATTTACTTACATCTAATGATTTTGTCTCAGTATTTACTCTAACATATATTGCTGCACCACCCATTCTCATCTCTGACCTGCAATAACATGAAGCTAATCTATATCCAATAAAAGGGAGGAGACATTTTTCAGAATTCTTCAGATGATGTTCTGTCAGACATACGATATTTATGTTAATATTCAATAATTTTTGGGTTGCTTCTATAGATATTATCAACTCATCAAGTTTGCTTGAGATACCCCTAATGTTCTGATAGAACAAAGCTATTTTAGACTGACATTCTTTATTTTTGACTGTAATATCATTATGTACATTTCTTAAATAACTCTTCCTACTCTTGATATTTTGCCTAAAAAAGACTGAGTCCTACCACCAATTACCACTGGGATGGGGTTCACATCCAACCTGCCTCTCCTGATGCTACTGGCAATCAGTTGCATTAGCTTCTGCTTGCCCCGAACATTCAGGTGGAGTCCATGGGAGGTATGGTCACTCCGTGTTATGCAAGAAACATCTATCAGACCAATGTGTGTTCGATCAGCCTGACACAATGCACGCTTCAGATCTGCCTGTGTACGCTGTACATGACCACGCATCCAGGGTTGATCATAATGCTTGAAGAGGTCAACAAAACCAACATTGGTGTAAATGGTGTTTTTATCAATGTTGTCAATGTCTGTTTCAACACAGTAATTGAGATTTCTGGACAGACTATTTCCAGGACCCCCAACTATAATTATATGATCCTCTTTAGTAAGATCTATCCCCAGGTTTGAAATTTCATCCACAACATTGCCAAGTTCGGCATTTGGCTTAAATATACTACACACCTCAACATCAGAGCTCAGGCTTGACTGTAACATTGCACTTAATCCTCTGCCGTGACTACTTCCAAGCAATAACACCTTCTTGGATTTCTTTTTACGAGCTTTGCACAATGGGTGCTTTTTTACAGCTTTGTTGCAATGAGACAGCCTTGCTGTGGTATCTGATACATCCTCAGTTAGATTCTCCAACACCCCAAAAGTATTGGAAACTTCCAACTGAAAAATTTGTAGAATGCAGGTCCTGTTGTTTCCCTCCAGTTTTGGCTGCAATCCACTGGAATTCCTTAACATTTAATGCTGCTTTTTCAGCCTTCAAAACATTGAGTTCTTTGGTTAATTCAGCCACTGTGGATTCGAGACGAGATCCTACTTTCAAGTTCCCTCTTTTCCTTGCTACTTTTGCAAGTCAAACAACTCCAAGGAGAGTGAAGCGCATTTTCAGCTTCACTATGTAGCCACATTTCGGATGAAAATGAACTATACAATCATTACAGCTGTTTCCCTGCTTTACAACCCTGCGATAGCCACCACTCTTCATGCTCATTGAGATATTAAACAAAATATGGGCCCTTGAATAGATTTGTAACTTAACCTTATTTTGCAATATAATTTCCACAAGAGACACCTTTCTCCGTTTACCATACAAGCAAACCAATTTTAACAATAAACCTGTTAGTAACTTCTTGTTTCCTTCACTGATAGAAGATTAATTCCCTTTAACGGGTATTAGTATGATGTAAACAAAACACACGTGTTTCAAACTTGTTGAACCAACACCTTTTTCAACTATTTAAACTATGATACTTTTTCTACACAGTGTTACTACACTCAAATTCGCTAAACACACCACCAGACAAATATTTCTACATGTTATTTAATATTAAAAGTAATTTAAAAGAGCTGGTATCAATTCACAACTTCCGCGAGGAAGAAATGTCAACAATTTTTTGGGGGGGGGGGGTGTTTTTCCACGAGTCCAGATATATGAACATAAAGATGTGCCCACATCTAAGGAACACAGGGGAGCTTCTTGTTGCTAACTTTTGCAATATGTTTCTAGAAACAAACTAATTATAACTTTCAGAAACATTCCGTTTATACCTGAAAACCTAATTTAGGAACAATTTACTTGTGTTGCTGTTTACAGTAGTTATCCATCTACTCCAATAGCAACAATCTTTGTTTTTCTGTGTGAATTAAAAAAAAAATTGTCACAATTATAATTTAGTTATTATGTGATGATGTAATGTGATAATTTTTCGTCAGCAGCTCCTGCAATTTATATTATTTTGAGTAAAAAGAACCGTAAATTCCAGATGAGACCAAGTCTCTTGGAGAGAACTCAACATGAGATCGAATGCCTCACAGAGGATTTTAAAAAAGATGATCTATTATCGGGACATATTAAGAATGTACGCATCAGAAACTTTATTCAAAATAGTAGCAGTGATTTAAAATGGTTACTTTCCAAAACTGAACTGTTTATTCCAAAACAAAATACGGCTGCAATAACTTCAGTGGAATGTTTACTGCTGACTTTAAGGTTTTTAGCTACTGGAGATCCATATACTTCTTTGTTGTACCTGTTTCAAATCTCAAAACAATCAATATCCAAAATTGTGCCAGAAGTTTGTGATGCAATTACATCAGTTCTCAAAAATCAAATACATGTACATTCAGTTGGAATTGTTAATAATTAATTGAAACTCATGAATTATTTTGTAATTTAAATTATATTTTCTTTTTAAAAATTTAATTAAATTTATCAAATTTTCACGCGCCCACTCGAACATTTTTGTAGCAGTACTTAAAACAATCTGGATAACAGCAGTAATGAACAAGTTGTCTGCATCAAACTCACAACAGTTTCAAACATGACAATATTTACCAGTGATTTCCTTTCATCTTAACTGCTACTTCTAAGAACAGTCAATTTCTAGGAACTTTTGACATAAACAATAAAAAACATTGAGAAACAAGTTGCAGAAACAAGCAAAAGCAACAAATGTTCCTTTTTGTTCCATTTGGTGTAGACGTGTCTTAAGGCTCATGAGCTGATTTCCAAGGAACTTTAGCTGAAAGTAACTGTTCATGATGGCCAAGGAGGATTTTAGCATAATATGGAATCATCATATGGATATTTATGACAGTTACACAGATTTCATGATTTATTGAAGCACTGGAAGAAAAGTAGTAGCTGATTGGAATTAGATGAAGTAAGGAAGTGAGAAGCAGTTCTGTGTTTGCTGTTGGGACTTCTCTGGTCTAGTAAATGTTTCACATAATGTTTAACTAGGAACAAAAAGATGTTTGAACAAAGAAAGATAAGTGAACCCTCACTTGACACAGATGACAAAGATTTAAGGAAGTGTAAAAATATTGGCACATAGATTTGACAGAACACATTTAGCAACTAACGATTGTTCAATATTTGGCTGAAGAGCTTTATGGGAGATGATGACAATGCTTTGTGTGTAAACCCTTCGTAAACAAAAATAATTGCTTAAAGAAACCATAAAAACTGCCTTAAAAAAAAGCACACTAAAATTTTTAAAATAACTTTATATCTTGCTTAGAAGAAGGTAAATCTAAATGGTCAATATTTTACATTACTGTTATTGAAATTTTTACATTAATTAGTTATTTTTGGAGTCTGTGCCCGCTGTCACATGCGAAGATCGAAATGCTGAACTTTATTTGGTGTTCGAGGCGAAACAGGGAGCACGAACAAAAATTCCAAATATTTTACAGCATGTCATGAGGCAGATAGTGTTATTGTGGGAGACAGCTTAGGGAAACAAATTACCAGTATTTTAATCTGTGGCTCGGCCTTGTTGGTCATTCACGCATATCTCTGGTGCTACAGTGTCGGTAGGCTGCATCATGTAGTAACTCTTTACATTTAGTATAATATCAACATATTATCTTTGTTTCAGTTTTGTTGAAACTTGTTTCTAGCATTAATTGTAGGTAAGTAGTAACATTGTTTTTTATGTAATATTGTTATTCATTATTGTTTATATCTTTTTGTTTTTCTTGCTTTGACTGTCACTGACTCCAAAAATAATTAATGTAAAAATTTCAGTAACAGTAATGTAAAATATTGTCCATTTAGATTTACTTTCTTCTAAGCAAGGTATAAAGTTATTTTAAAAATTTTAGTGCACTTTTATTGAAGCCAGTTTTTTTTTTTTTAAACAATTATATTATTTTTGAATTTTTAGGGGTATTATAGTTTTTGTGTTTTTTAATAAGCCGCAACAGTTCTCATTTTGCAAACTTTCTGGTAGCTCAGTGTTTAAAGAGCTTACTTACAAAAAAATCTGTCTTTATATACTCAAAGAACTTCCAGAATGGGGTGAATTGGTTGTTGGTTTAAGGAATGTCAGTTTACATTTTGATCCAGGCTGTGTTTCGATCTAATCATTACATCCGTTAAAGCTGCTGCTCGATAATCGGAACATGTTATATCTGGACATACCTCATACACAAATCTGTCTCTGGAATATATCTGTCTGTTCCGGCATCACACAGAAAATATAGATTCTTGATTGGTTTTCACAACTTGAAAGCTTGGGGTCCAAGTTGAAATCTGAAGTACGTTGAGACATTATGGCACATTTATTTTATAAATATTCTGCCATGACTTGGAAATAGCTTAATTGATTTTGACAGGACTTAAAACTGTGGATTTTTGTAAAGAATATTGGAAATTAAAAGGGGTGGGGGTAAAGGGGAAGAGGGATCTGGCTTTTGTATACCAAATATAGACTGTCTTTTCTGATTGATTTAAAGTGTACATTTGTAAATTTCTATTGATATCAGAAAAAAACTATATGTACGTAAAAAAAAAAAAAAAAAAAAAAAAAAAAAAAAAAAAAAAAAAAAAAAAAAAAATGGGGTGTGAAGGCAAAGAGTAGTGTGGACAGTATTTTTCCCTATGTTTTAAAGTTGCATGTGCAGTGTTCCATCGAAATCTGATAAAAACTGTGGGTATCTATAAAAAACATTGGAGATTATGAGGGGTGGGGGTAGAAGGGAAAAGGGGTTAGGCTTCTGCAACCAAATTTAAACACAATTGTTATGTATATTTTAAAGTATACATGTATAAATTTCCTTCAGAATCAGATAGAAACTGTAGCTTTGTGTAGATTAAGGGGATGGGAAGGGGGAGAGGGGTTTGGCTTCTCTAAACCATATGTAGACAGTATTTTTCTGTTTGTTTTGAAGTATACATGTGCATAATTCTTTCAAAATAGGATAGAAATGGTAGCTTTATATAAAGAACTAGCTCGTACCCGTGACTTCATACGCATGGATTAAGAATTTTTTTTGCCCGAATTGAATATAGAAAGTTGTTGGTAACGAAGGATTGGTCCCAAACAACATCGAGTCTGCATAATATGACAGGAAAGCTATCACTATATCATTCTACCGTCAAACCTGTCTCTTGAAGAGAATAAATTTCCAACATATTTCTGTCACCATTCGTTAAGGTCTCAAAATTTCATGACTACAACTGTTAATCATACGGGAAAAAATGTCCTGTGCCCTTCATACAGATTTTCTTGTCAAATTCCATCAGTATCGATATAGCCATTTAGTCGTCAAAACGTAACAAAAAGACAGAGACTTACTTACGTATTTATAGTATTATTACTGCGTTTCACACACACACACACACACACACACACACACACACACACACACTGGCTGCGAACAACCCCTGAGGGATCATTATAACGTTAAAAAGTGTACACCTACAGCATTGCTTTAGCCACTGAGCTACATGACCGCTACACGGAAAAACAGTAGAGAGACCTCCATATCCAACGCGTCTGTCTATCGCTGTTAAGTAGTATTTTGAAATCATGAGACAATATGTTTTATGTATATTGATAATTTTTCAACCAAATGTAGACAGTATTTTTCTCCTTGTTTCAAAGGATATGTGTGCAAAGTTTCATCGAGATCGGATGAAAACTGTGGATTTGTATGAAGAACAAACAAACAAACATACATTCATCTTTATATATATAGATATTGACAGTAATTGAAGGGGTCAAAAGGGGGATAGGGTTTGTGTTTTTGTGAAAGTAATGTGGACAGTATTTTTTCCTTTTCTATTTGGTTTAAAAGTATACTCGTGCGAAGTTCCACCTAAATCGGATTAAAATGTGGGATGTAAAATGGGAAAGGGTAGTTTTTAGTCAGAAATCTTCTCCATTAAAAAGTACATTTATGTGCAAACTTTCATAAAGATTGGTCAAATGGTGTCGACTGTAGCTTTTTAAAAAGAAAATTGATAAAAATCAACAGGGAGAGGTGTTGTGTTTTTGCAAACCAAAAGTTGACATTATTTTTCTCTTTGTTGTATAGTAAAAGTTTGCTAAGTTCTATCTAAACTGGATAAAAACTGTGGGTTTTTATAAAAAATTAAGCAGTTTAGTGGGGAGAGGGTGTGGTTTTTTGATATTTTTGGTCAGAAACCTTCTTTGTGAAAAAATACGTATAAGCGCCAACTTTCATGGTAATCAGTCAAACGGTGGCAACTGTAGCTTTTTATAAAGAACATTGACAAAAGTTAAGGGGGTGCAAGGAGGGAGAGGGGTTGAGCTTTGGCAGACCAAATGTTGACAGGATTTCTCTCTTTGTTTCAAAGAATACATGTGCAAAGTTCAATCAAAATCAAATACGAAATGTAGGTTTCTATAAAATTAAGGGATGTAAAGTGGGAGAGGAGTGATTTTTTTATTTTTTGGTCAAAAACCTTCTTCATGAAAAATTACATGTGTATGTCTACTTTAATGGAGATCGCTTAAATAGTGTCGTCTGTAGCTTTGTATAAAAAACATTGGCAAAAATTAAGGGGGTGGATTGGGGGAGAGGGGTTCCGTTTTTCAAACTAAAAGTTGACAGTATTTTTATTTTTGATATACATGTCCAAAATTCCTTTAAAATGGGATACAAAAATGTCGGTTTGTATAAAAATTAAGGGGTGTAAAGGGGTAGAAGGGGTGTTTTCTCAGTTAAATTTATATTAGACCACTTTGTAGGTATACCCTATCCACTAAAGTTTTATTTAAATCGGTTCAAAATTAGCAAAGACAAAGTGATTGCTGAACATACATACATACATACATACATTACAGGCGAATTGAGAACCTCCTCCTTATTTTGAAGTCTATTAAAAACTGGATTTGCACTAGGTGGAAGTCAGTATTTCCACAAACTCCTGCTATTTGTGTCAAGTATGAGTTCCTTTCTTTTATCCATATTTAAGTTTGGTAATCAGCATCTTTTGTTTTCTATAAAATTTATACATTTGTTATTAATGTAATATCTATTAATAGCATAATTGCAGGCTGATCATTACGAGGTAGTATGATGGGGATGTCTGTATCAATAATTCCTTAATCCTAAGCAGGTTCTCATGGTTGCCATATATCCTATGTCCAGCAGTCATTCATTATATCTTTTACCCTCCTTTCTTATCCCAGTGTATGGATCAGCGATGAGGATTGTGGATTCACACTTCACACACCCCCCCCCACGCACCCACTTTCTATTTCTTCTTGAATCCCAGTTGAAATTTTATAGTTGCTATTTGTGTGCGACTGATGAGGATGGAGACGGTTGAAATTTTTGTTATGAAAATTTCATGTAAACCAGTAACTGTCAGTAAACATCTACTAATTATAAATACTTGTAGGGGAGAATGAGGAAATGGGAACCTACTAAGGAAAAGTTGAAATAAAAGTTCTTTATAAATGATTTAAAAAATTAAATAGATTCTGTTATGTCTAATCCATGGACTATGTGTAAAACAACAAAAATTGACACTTCACTGAGAGAGAGAGAGAAAAACCAAATTGACTCGAATGGCTCTCATTACCCTGTCAACTGTGTAATGGTAGCCATAGCCAAATTAGTCCATAATACTGACAGAACTTTACTTTTCTTGACCAAATTGAAAATTAATACTGTTCCTTCCACTGTTGTGGCTCTATAAATTAATCATTCACTTTTTGTAACTAGAAATACATTATCATTTCCTATCACAAACTTTACAAATCAAAGACGATTCATCATCACTATCTGCACAGTCCAGATGTGCTACATTTTTAGATACTTCATAAGACATCAGAATTTCATTTGATTCTACTTCTGTGAAGCAAAGTAAACAAATGACTTTTATGCAGGATCCATCTCTTTCATTGCTAATTAAAATTGATGAAGATTGTGACAATCAGCTTATACCTCTAGATCTCCAATTAGGTGGTCTGCCCCTCCTTGCATTCGCCGTTGCTTTCCTTTCGCTGCAGCAGAAAATGTGTTTTTTTTTTTCAGTTCGTTATTGCCTCCTGTCTTCTCTTTTTTTTTTGTTTTACCTTCTCTTCATAGTTTTATTTAGGGTGAAGCAGTCAAAATCTTCAAATGCTGTTTTTTATGAGCATGTTTTGGGGAATTGGTGGCCTAATTTTAGCGAAAGGAAAATTTTGGGGTAATCAGAGCTAAGCAGGACGTCCCACAATCATTCTTGTGGTTAGTTCATGCAGTGTTGCTTGTCTGTTCACACTGACAAGTCTATGCAGATGTTGCTGGTCACCCATTAAGTGCCGGCAGTCGACCACTGAGTTGTACATGATGGGAGGTTATGCTTGAATTTAGGTATTCTCGGCACACTCTCGGAATGTTGAATTGCATAACGATTTCCGAAATGGAATGTCCAATTCATCTAGCTCCAACTAGCATATCACGTTCAAAATCCATTAATTCTCGTCGTGTGGCCATAATCAACCTTCTCACACAAAGCATTTGACCACAAATGAAAGTCATGCCCAGGCACTGACCATTTATACAATTTGTAAGTGACACTACTGCCATCTATATATTTGCATATTGCTATCCCGTGACTTTTGTCACCTCAGTGTATGATTTTTCCCTCCCTTTTTACAGTGTCCATTAAACTACATTAATCACGCAACCATCCTCTTTAATAAATGCGTTGTCTGGAGACTGCATGCTCTCCTCCATGGATCGGCAGACTTTGGTGAGTCTCGATAATGCCCGAAGTGTTAGTTACACAGCCTGCCACAACAGCGCTGCTTGGTTAATAAGCAAAATTCAATGGAATAACAGCACAGATTTTATTTGTACTTATACTGTTAAAAGAAAGTGTAAATTTCAAATAAATAATTGAATTTGATTTTTCTTGCACTTATAGAGGTAAAAGAAAGTGTAATTGTGGTGCCAGATAAAAGGTAAATAAATAACAGTTATCTGTCATTTAAAGTAAAATGCAATTACTTAAAATAAATCCTAGCCACATACTCCGATAATCTAACCAGAGTAACACACTGATGTAATGAAAAACATCATTAAATTGATCATTATTTGTTTTTCCTTGCAAGTTTTTACAGAATAAATTCCTACTACCACCATAGATGATACCCGTTGTTTTTTACGGGTGTTAAAACTAGTTACAATATATTAAGATAATTTCACATTCAATATAGCAAACACACTTGTTTAAGATAATAACAGCAAAAATTACAGTTGGACAACCATAAACACGCTGTGTCATCTGTTTGGCAAACTTAGGGTGACTGAGTCACCGCTTGTAATAAGGAAAAATGATGCTCTCTAGGGAACCTTCAATGAATTTCACAGGTTTCTAGAACATGATATTCAAATTATTCAGGATAGGTTCCTATTACCCATAGGCTCACATTCCCCCATTCTTCCCTATTGGCTCATATAAATAGAAAATATAAAGAACATCCTAAAATAGAATGTGCGAAAGGACTGTATGGGAAGAAAAATAAATGGTAATTTCTAATATTTGTTATGATATTTTAATTTTCCTCTTGTTGTCTGTGTATTATTATTGGCAAATTAAGTGATTGTAATGAATCTTGCTCTGCTTCTATGAAGTGTGAGATTACTTTCCTTGGGGGGAGCAAAACCTTCAAAACAGGATTGCATCCCTGTTTATAGGTTTTATTGTTATAAAAATTTTCAAGATGGGTATAAGAGTGTATGAAATGATTATATCATTATAGGATATGTGAGTTATGTAAAGTATTAGCCATTAGTTTGTCAGGTTCAGATAAGATCCGCCATGCATGACAAGTTGTGGCCAAATGTGTGCAAAAAGTACTTCTAGAATCAGGCTTGCATTGTGTGCAAGAGAAGCAACTTTTATAAACAATTTTAAATGGTTATAGAATGTGCATTTATGGGTATGTATGGCTCTATCTTCACAGTGAAAGACTCCTAACTCTCTGGGCCTTAAAAGCAAGCCATTGCTGTGTCAAGATTATATTTTAATTTTTTTTCTTCAGTGATGTTTGGGTTCGTGCAATGTGAATAGACTCTATCAGTCCAAAAGTCAGTGTAAGTGGCCAGTACTGTATCAGAGTGATAATATTTTTACAACAGTGCAGCTATTGATGGATCTCAATTTCTGCAGCAGTTTTTCCAAAAGCACCCTCTTTTGTAGTACTGTCAGCCTAAATATTTGTGAGATATCACACTTTGACTGCATTCTCAAGAAAGGAACATTATTTCATTATGCAGATGAACTAAAATGGAATGTGGCGATTCCCTGTTGCTCAAAATTATCTAACAAGGGGAGACTGCCAATTGTAAAATTCAGATTCATTTCATACCATGTGTTATAAAAGCTCATTGCCAGAAGTGTAATGTGGCAAAGCAGTAATGTGCACTTCTTTGCCATTGTGGAGGAAATCATCATTGAAATATTACATTGTGTTCAAATATTTTCTATGTTACGGGATTTAGAGGCATGTGGTGCAGTGAGCAAGCTCTCTGCCTCATAAGTGCGTTGTCGCTGGATCGAATCTCACTGTAAATATCACCAAATGATAGCCAAAATTAAACAGAATAATAATACGATAACAGATTGGAGCTAAAATTAGGATTAAATGGTGTAAAATGGGACTTTTGTATGTGAGTTAATTGGTGACGACATTGTGAGTGAGTGATGTCACTTGCCATGTGCCAAAATGTAATTAGCAAAGAGAAATTTTCTAAAAACAAATTAAACATCAGAAAGTAGGCCACTAAATTCAAAGAAGAATGATACAAATTTTATTATAACTATAATCGGAGTGATAATTCAATAAAACTGGTTCGAGATGCCATAAAAATAATTTATTATAACAGCTAAATAAAAATAACCCCAGCACAAATTTTACATCAAATTAAATAGGGAATAAAATCAACACTGCTCAGACAGATAATTCTATGGGGAACTAAAAATCATTACAATTACAGACAAGTAACTAAAATAGTCATCCGTCACAGTTCAGAGATAAATAACATCTAAAAAAAAAATTAAAAATAAATTTGTCATAACGTAAAGTTTGTAGAATAAACTATTCTACAAAGTGGTAGTTTTTCAGGAAGACTGGAGCAAAAATAAGGATCAGGCCTTTTAAGAATTGTGTTCCCACATTTGGAGATAGTAAAAGGAAGCTCAAATTTTCATTGTTACACCGGTTTGAAGGGAAGCATGGTCCACGATGGTCGTCATCGCAGTAGAGCAGTTGTAGTGGGACTTGTAAATTTTTCAACATTGTTTCTTACGAAGATGAATGTATTTTCGCCAGGTTGAACTTGGAAATTTCTCAAGTTGAAATTATTTGCAACTCAAGGCAGCAAACATCATTGGTGTCAAAATGGGCCATCCGGGATGGCCTGCTCCACATCTCAGATCAGACCATCTGGAATACACACCAAATGGACACTGGATTATCTGCCTGAATGATCTGCAATTTCCCTAAGGGGCTCAATAAACCAACTAACATTTGAGCTTCCAATTTACAGAATCCCCTTCTGTCATTGCCCATGGGCCATCAACTCACAGTATGACGATTGTTGGACTGAGCCAGCTTCTGACAAAAAGCCAGTTGGACAGTGGCACAAGCTCACCTTCCCAGCATCTAAGCTTATTCGACTGCCCTCGCTTGCGGCTTTGAAAATTAGAAATCACATCCCAGGAGACCATTTTGCAGCATCTATCCTCTCTGCCTGGGTTACAGGTATTATATTTGATAGGGAAGAACTAGCTACTTTAGGTTCACCCATATCATATGCACTGACAATAAGCACAAAGTATTCTAAGATTATATAAGAGTTAGCATGTCACTATTGATTAATATAAATCAAATGAACTTAACAGTTACTCAAAACCAACTAAAGTTGATGTTGAAATGTAAAAATGTTAAGAGACAAGGTTTAAGTTACTAATTCTCTGTGGTGCTTTTGATATCAGTAACAGAAGTTTGGAAGCTGCAACTAGACTAAAAATTGCACGTTTTCTATAGCCCAGTCTGTTAAGAGGTGGCTCAAGGTCAGTCTGTTATCCCCATTTTGCTGCCTTCACCCGTATATACAAAGGGGAAGTTTGCCGTTTGCCTACCTAAACACAGTGATCAGCTCAGAGAAGTAGGAAGTGGGGGGGGGGGGAGATGAGTGAGCAAGGCCAGTGGAATTGACCTTGAGCTGCCTGTTCGGAGTGAAGAGGGTGTAGTTACCAAGGTTTAGCTTTTGGTTTCTATGATGGGAGTTAGATTCTAAGCCAACAACTAACCAGCTGTAGTTCCAGTAAAACTCTTAACTCTGATTGTTAAAGCTCTGTGTCACAGAATGAGAAGTGGGGCTCTTTACTATCATTGACTTTTTTATGGAGTTCATTATCAGATATTTTGATGATGCTGGATTCATTGAAATTAATATTTAAGGTGCTGCCATGAAAATGTACTTTTAGTTATCAAGCTACTGTTGTTCTAGATAAAAGGTAAATTATTTTCCAGATGGCAAGGTATCCCAGGTTGCGGGAAGAAACTGAACGTATCATAACAACTTACATACGACAACGTGAGCAGTTATGTAAAGAGCAAATCATCCTGCTGATAGATTGTGAGTTGGCATACATGAATACTAATCATGAAGATTTCATCGGGTTTGCAAAGTAAGTAATGCTTTCAGTTTTTAAAGTGAATACACATTTTCTGCTGCATTTTTCTGTCTGATAGTTACTGGAAGATTGTTTATTGATATTGCTTTATTTTTTGTTCAAATTATTAATTTAAACATTTTTGGCTAGTTTCATTGGAAGTGAATAATTTATTCACAGTCCTTTCTCTGAGAAAATTGATATTTGTATATCATGATTTTGTGTATGACAATTATCATTTGCATTTTTATAATTTTTTTTATAGTGCTCAGCAGTCTTCAGAAAATTCAGTGAAAGCTGGTCGTAAATTGGGCAATCAAGTGATACGTAAGGGGTATATGTGTATACATAATCTAGGAATAATGAAGGGTGGCTCAAGAGACTACTGGTTTGTTCTGACGTCGGAAAGCATATCTTGGTTTAAGGATGAAGAGGTATGAAACATTTTTATTTATATTGTAGATGTATATTCCTAGATACAACCTATATATTTTTGAGAGAGAGAGAGAGAGAGAGAGAGAGAGAGAGAGAGTTTTTCGTTTTTCCCCATCACTGTCCATTTAGTTCCTAGTTTTGTAATTAGTGCATTGCATCAGCTGCTTAGAAACACAAGTTGTTTTATACTTGTGTAATTGTTGAGGCTATCTACCTATCGTTGCTTTTCTAGTGGTGTTAAAACCAAAGATGGGTTTATAAATATTTTTTAATTGTTTAAAATTATATTATTAAACTAAGGAAAAAGGAAACTGCTTTAGGCAATATAATTGTAAGGAAAGGGAAAATGACTCATCACTCACCAAAGTTGAAGGCAACGACGAGAGAAGAACATATATAACGAACACATAAATAAACTCAATATTTCTGTTATAAAACCTTATTCATGATGAAGAAAATGAGTCATGAGGTTCGGGAGGTGTGCACACGCCGGGGGTTGCTACATTTTCTTCATCATGTATAAGGTTTTATAACCGAAATATTGAGTTTATTTATGTGTTCGTTATATATGTTCTTCTCTCGTCGCTGCCTTCAACTTTGGTGAGTGATGAGTCATTTCCCCTTTCCTTACAATTAAAATTATATTATGTGATTCAGGGGATTTTTATAAGAGCATAGAAATAAAAGCATTATGCTGAATAATAGCCAGCAAGTAAAGAAACTGGATAAATCAGCAAGGCTAAAGGGGAAAGAATTTGTGACTAGCGAAGATAATTTTAACTAAGGCTAGAGTAACAGGTACTGACTGTGTCATAAAAGATATATTGAAAACATTAAACCAGAAGAAAAAGTGTAATGAACAGGATGCTTATCTGTTAGGCCTATTTGAAAGAGTATTGCTAGATAACTGCTCTTCATCAACTGAATCAAAGCTAAATACTACTTTTAAGTACTATGCCACGAAGGGGACTAGTGGGTTTGAGATATGTTGTAACACTTATACAAGTCTTTATTCAATTTCAAATAAAGTTGTGAAACATTTGAACAAATTAGTCAAAACTGAACAATTCTCTTTGGACATGAAGGCAAAACATAAAATCTGTGGAAATGTGTTACATGAAGTGGCAATAAAACAGGTAATTAATTGAATTTATTTTTCTACGAATGTTGCACATCGCACATTTGTGTAACATATTTTGGGAAGTACCTAACAGTAAAGAAAATCCATGAACATTTTTGTCAAAGAACCCTGGGTTATGAAAACAATGAAGGCTAGGGAAAATAACCCATCACTTACCACAGATGAAGGTACGATGATGACAAACCCAAAAACACACCCACACTTTACAATATTTTGGTGAAAAAACCTTAGTCATATTAGAGGTGTCACATGACATGGGAAAAGATGTGTACATATCGAGACCTACTGGATCTGTACGTACACATCTTTCCCTTTGCCATATGATGTGGCACCTATAACATGACTAGGTTTTTTTCCTTCTCCAGTTAAATACTGTAAAATGTGTGCATGTTTTTGTGTTCCCAATCCTACCCTGTGTTCATTGTGTAACAGCCATTTCATTGTCACTATTATTGAATTCTAACTCTGGGTTAGTAAGACTTATAATATAAGAGTGTGAGTGTTACTTTAAACCATTTTAATGATAACTTTGGCTATCTGTTTGGTAGGCCACAAGTGGGTGTTTATTCAACTGTAGCGATCTTAACACTAAAATAAAATCTTCATCCCTCTGTGAGTTGCTATGAGGGTTACTGTTGCTGAGCTAATTGCCCATACAAAGAAAGGCAAGAAATTTTGGAACAGATTCAAATAAACAATTGAAATTGCAGACACACAAATGATTTTAAGGCTATAACATTTGATTTTCTGGAAAATCTTCCTCACCCATTTATGTCTCTTAAGAAATATATTAGTTGTGTAAAATCAGATGTTAATTGTTTTAATGTGCGTGATATTGCATAAAACAAATCGGTGAAAGAACTACATGTCCAGTGGTGCATGTGGTAAACAAAATTGAAACCATATACTATTGCTTTTAGCTTTGACATTGAATGACAGATTTTCAAGCTTCTATGATTATTATTTTTTGTGGGGGCATAATTTTTGACCTGTTACCAACTTTTCATTAGTAAAATGAGAAGGTTGAAGACTGGGCCAGTTTTATGTACCCAGTCAGTATGAGAACATTGTTTAAACTACTTGAAAATGGTGTTCACTGTCTGAAGTAAAGTTTGTAAAAAAAAAAAGATGAGATTCTGAACTGCCACCAAACTCCTAATAACTTGAGGAAGAAAAGTTCAACATTAGACATTTAGTATACAACAGTGAAATTTAGAACTACGTAAATGCTTCCCATGACATTGATGAGCTAGATAGCTTAACGTTTAAGAAACATGAATCAAGACCCTGTTTTATTTCCTAAAGACAATGTTGTGCGATGGAACAGATGCTGTCAATATGCAGAAAAATTTAATGATATTTCAAACGTGACACAGTATGTTCCACAAGAACACCTTGCATTTTATTAAAAAATCTTTCAACTACCAACTTCAAACATAACTAACAGTGACGATGAGGATTGGAGTGCTCATAAAAATTAACATTTTAAACTAAGTGAAACTTGTTTTTCATCAAAAATATTTGAAGTCAAAACAATATCATTAGGTTAATAAATAAGGAAAATAAAGTAAAACCAAACTCATATGTGCTGCTTTTTTTACCTGGAAAAAAAAACTGAGTGGGAAGGGGATAATAGTCCACTGAAGGAAAAGTAAGTTTCATATCTATGAAACCAACAAGTATCGTAATTTTAAAGCAAAATCGTGTGTTCTACAAAATTTTAATGGTAAGCACATTTTTAACAGTATGCTAAAAAATTGTTTCCTGAAAATTTAGGCTTAAGGAAACTTATCCTTTTTCCACTACACTGGTCAATAACTGTTGCTTTGGTTCGTATTGTAAACGTAAATGCTTAACTATATGAAATAACTGAAAAAGAAATCAGTTTCTTAAAAACTGAATCTTGAATAATGATAAAGTAACACCAGTACAAAATGGAAATGTTTGGTTGTACTTCCTTCCTAATCAAGAATTTCTATTTGGCTACCCAATTTTTTTTTAGAATGTCTGCTTTCCAGTTTTGTATGTTTCATCCTGCCTTCCTTGTGATACATCTGTTGCATTGTGTTAAAAATTTAATTACCATCACAAAGGTTGAAATTGATTTAATATAGTACTTCAGATTATTTAGGGACTTTGAATAGATAATTTGTAACGACAGGAACTCCATCACTTAACCTCTGCCCCCCCCCCTTTTCTCCTCATGTCCGTGGTTCTTGTAACTGACTTGGCCAGGTCTCACTTGTTCCATTACACTATTGAGGAATCGTCTAATTCTTAATTTGTTTTTTACCATTTTCTTGTCTTTTTTTGTTGATGTTACTGGTCTCTTGTCTTCATCCTTAAGAACAGCAATACTAACTCATTATGAATTTATTATAAATTCCTTTCATGCCAAATTTATCATTGAAAACTAATGTTCTCTTTCTAGGAACGAGAGAAGAAATACATGCTACCTCTTGATGGATTAAAGCTAAGAGATGTAGAACAGAGTTTCATGTCAAGGAGACATACGTTTGCATTGTTCAATCCAGAAGGAAGGAATGTGTATAAGGTAATTTTGTGTGATTAATATAATATTTTTAATTGGTAGAATTATGGAAACTTCCATTTTTTATAATTATTAGAAACTTTTTAGTCGTGAGAGACATTTTCTTTCTCCTCTGCTCGAGAAACATAAATAAAACATGCATGGCTACAAGCTGTCTGTTATTTATCTTTTTTATATATCTGTAATGTAAGTGCATGGCATTTATTGACTTGGTGTTTTGTGAAACAGGATTACAAGCAGCTGGAACTGAGCTGTGAAAATCAAGATGATGTTGATTCTTGGAAGGCATCATTCCTTCGTGCTGGAGTGTATCCAGAAAAGGCTACAGAGCAAGCCAACGGGGAGGAGGTTAGTTTTAATATCATAGCTGATAATGAAAGCTGTTGCATTGTGATCTGTTTCACAGTAGATTTAAATGTTTATTTTATAAGCTATTAAATATCCATTGCAATTTATTAAGGAGGTGGAAAAAGTGTAAATAAGTAAAAATGCGTGTCAAAGCTTTTAAGTATTGAAATTAATTTTTTCAGTTTATGTTTAAGACAGTATCAAACAATACCTCAGAATTTTTTAAATTTCAACAGATGACAGTTTAATGACAGTGATACTGTTCGTTTAAAGAAATTTGCTTCCTAAAATTATAGAAAATATTAACATGTTGTAGGTAAACTCGTTTGTTTCAGAGAGGAAGTTAAAACTGGTAGTTTTTCCACATAGGTATTGAGAACTATCTTCATTATGTTTGATATAGTCTATATTTTATATTTGATATTTAGCTTCTCTACAGGTGGTGTTAATTTTATAATGCAGTATTTTAAATGCAAGTCTTTTATTCAGGTTGTTGGTATTATATCAGTTAAACGTACGAAAGACAGTATTAAACATTTTTTTTTATTTCTTTCTACTTGTTTGCTTTTATCTGTTTCATTTAATAAATTTGTTTGCTGTAAATATACTTTCCTCCTTCTATTTGTATTTTTTTTTTTTTTTTTTTTTTTTTTTTGATTACACAAGTCATCACTGAATTGCCTTAAAGGCGCTACAGTTAAATGTTTAGTGGGTAAGTATTTTTTTTCTTTCCTGTTTGTAGGTTAGGGTAAGTGTTGAGTCTGGCAGCAATGGCAGATCAACTAGTGCAGAAGAAGAGACATCATCAAAACTGGTGCTGTTATGGTTTAAGTTGCTTCTTTTTTTTGGCTTCCCCTTTGAAATATTGAAAGATTCCATGACTTTTCTCCTAGCTGTTAGTGAGATATATCTGTAAATGAGAATTAATGGCTTAATTTTGTTAGTTTTAAAATACGTGGATATTCTACTTTAATCTGCTCCTCCCTATAGCTAATACTGCTTGTTTCCTACGAATGTTTGCTTTTTATTGGCTAATGCGTAGATACATCAAGCTCACCTAGTGTTGAGGTGTAAATGTCCTTTTCTTAAATGATATTTCCAAAATTTCATGGCTCTTCATTGTTTTTAACCAGTGGCATATTTAACACTACATACTGAACCAGTCTTGTACTGAAATGGTGTTTGTTTGAAAGAATTGCAAACTATCCTGTTTAAACTTTTTGTCTTCTAGATATTTCATTTGCCACATATTTTAGTTCAACATTTTTACAGTAAATGCTTTTATTCGAGAGATATTACATCCTTATGGAAAGAATAACTGTCAGATTGAGGGATGTTAATATGGGTTTACTTATTCTTTAACAGTTTACTTTTGTGTATTTAAAATACCTGTAGTATGCTTGTAGCATTGCTGAACAAGAGACATTTTTTTGCTGTATTCTATAAACACCACAGATTGTGTGTGTCAGTTGTTAATATGGAGTGCATTTGCAGATTGTGAAAGTTAAGGTTTTTCGATAAGCACATTGCCCTGCCAAGCCTACAAGTGTGAATAGCTATTGGTTCTTGTACTCAAGGTACAAGCTAGCTAGCTTTCCTTCAGGAATGTGTTTGAAACACACTAGCTCACTTGGATGAAAAGACAAATTTTGTATTCAGAAACATAGTGCTTAAATTCTTGGTTCAGAGTTGTCAGACTGAGTCGTCTTAATAGTATTCTGTTGTTTACCAGTATAAGTTAAATGGATTATTACTTCACATTGCCCAGGACTAATTTTGTATAGATGTGTCTCTTACATTATTTCTGAGGTGAAAGCCATAGAATTTTGGCTCAGCTATAGAAAATAAAAAATAAATTTTCTGGATAATATTCTTACATCAAAAAAATGAATATAAAAATTGAACAAATTCTGCAAATAAAATATCTTAAAGTATGTAAAAAAGTTTCCCCATTTCTAGTTCAATTCCAAATTTATTTTTTGTATTTGTGCAGTTTCTTTGACATATGTATGTCTTGCATATGTAATTAAGCTGAATTTTTATTTTAAATGGTTAAAATGGAGTACATTTTACTAGTACAGTAGAGAAGGGTCATGGAATCATTTTTTACGAATCCAAAGATGTGATTCGGAATAGCCTCATCTCATTAACACCGCAACTATTTTTTTTTCTTAATCTCACATTTGTTTCAGTGTTTGCAGCTGTGACTTCTTTGTTTATTTTTCTAATCGTGTGTTTTCGTTGCTTCTTCAGAACTTAACACTTGTATGTGCTAATTGCAGTGTGTGTGTATGATTTTGTAAGGTTTTTGGATACCTTAATTTTTAACTGACAGTTGTCTGTTCTCTCAGTTACTTTGAAATTTCACATTTGCTTTGAACTCGTAACTGTTTACCTTTTTCTTTTTTCCTACTTAACATTGCTGGAGGGTTATGAGGTTTGTACAGTCTCAGATATTGGTACTACCCCATGATAGCATACAGTGTTAATTAAATTAGCATGTAGAGTGAGTAACAAAAAGAAAACTCTAAGCTATTACCTGTACTGTCCTTCAATCAGTTCCATAGCACAAAACATTTTTAAAAGTTTGCAAATTAGATTGTATGCACACATTGCTTCTTTACACTTGAATGTTGTCTAGTTTTAGGATGTGCATTGTGGGAAACCTGTGTTTTCTATGGCATGGTTTTCAAAATGTTTTCAGAATTCGTCCAATGCCTTACTGAAGATTCATATCCTTCCTGTTCCATCAATATAAAATGTTCTTTTGGGAATTTCAGCAGACTGGACATTTAAATAGTTATATATATATATATCTGTTGCTTTCTTCCCCACATGTTCTGCCTCAACTGCAACTCATTATTCAACAGGCCACAGAGTCTATGAACAGTCATGCCCAGATTCACCTTAGAAAATTATCCACTCTGTACAACTCCCACCTCAAAGCTGGACAACCCCTTCCATACAAATCACCTGGTCACCAACCCAGGGGCCAACCTCCCCTCATTTCAACACGTCCATCTCTTGCCCAACTCTTCAACATACCTCCACCACCTCCATTAAACCCCACCCCTCGCCCAGCCAATCCAAATCTAGCTGCCAAACCCAAACAGTCTGTCATTAATCTGTCATCCTCTCCACTTTCAGATCCACAACTTTCGGTTCTGGCCAAGGGTCTCACTTTTTCACCCACACCCAAATTTGACCAGACCACCCTAGTAAGAGACTCCCTAGCATTTTGCCGCACACTACGCTGGAGGTACCACTTTGCCATGAAAAGTAGCATTCCGGACACTCCAAATGACCTAGAGCCGAGCCTTCAGAAATTCCAGCCACCCTCCATTCTTGACCCACCACCCCTTCCACAAAACCACCCACTCCAACTTTTCCAAGATCTGCTTTCCACCAGTCTGGCTTCCCCTAGTTTTGTGAAATCTCTACCGAGTGAGACTAATCTGTCCCCATCAGAGACCCGAGCCATCAGGGAACTCTCATCTAACCCGGACCTGATTATCTTACCGGCTGACAAGGGCTCCACAACGGTAGTCATGAACCGTTGTGACTACCTCAGCGAAGCTCTCTGTCAATTGGCTGACTCCTACACATACCGCCTCCTTAACCATGATCCTACAGCTGCAATTAATGGCAGTATAAAAGATTGTATACAGTCTTGTGGACCCCTCCAGGGCCTCACTGCCCACTCAATCTCACTCCTTATCCCAAAAAAGCCCCGCACCCCTTACTTGTACCTACTTCCGAAAGTTCACAAACCGGGCAACCCTGGACGCCCCATAGTTGCTGGTTATGGTTCTCCGACCGAACGCATTTCCGCCCTGGTAGACCAACACCTACAGCCTATTGTAAGCCAACTCCCCTCCCACATCAAAGACACCCGGCATTTTCTTTCCCGTTTATCCACAGTTCCCGTGCCTCTTCCACCTGACTCCCTTCTGGTTACGATTGACGTTACCTCCCTATACACCAATATTCCCCACTGCCATGGCCTCAGTGCCATGGAACATTTTCTAGACCAGCGTCCCCCTAATAGCCTCCCGTCCAGATCATTCCTAGTCTATCTGGCCGAACTAATTTTAACTAACAACGTTTTCACCTTTGATGGCAAAATCTACCGACAAGTCAGCGGCACTGCCATGGGCACCCGCATGGCTCCCTCATACGCCAACTTATACTTAGGCCGCCTAGAAATGTCCTTCTTAGCTGCAGCCCTGTTGAAACCCCTGCTATGGGTCAGATTCATTGACGATATTTTCATGGTCTGGACCCACGGGGAAGACAACCTTCTCATTTTCCTCAATAACCTCAATAATGCCAGCACTTTGAAATTTACATGGAATTACTCCCACACCCAGGCCACTTTCCTGGATGTCGACCTGTCCCTCTCCGATGGCGGCATCAATTCGTCGGTACATATAAAACCCACCAATCTACAACAATACCTCCACTACGACAGTTGCCATCCTAATCACATCAAACGCGCCCTCCCATACAGCCTGGGAATCCGGGGCAGGCACATTTGCTCCAACGAACAGTCCCTTAAGCAGTACTCTAATAACATTTCTGAAGCCCTAATATCCCGCAATTACCCCCCAGACTTAGTTCTCAAACAAGTTACACGGGCCACATCAGTACCGACACAATCCATCAACACCCCACAACCATCAAGAACCAACCAAAGCCCAGTTTTGGTCACCCGCTACTTCCCTGGCTTAGAATCCATCAACAGGATCCTAAGACAAGGATATGATCTCCTCCGAGCCTGCCCGGAAATGAAAACACTCCTACCACAAATCCTTCCCCAGCCCCCCAGAACCTGCTTCAGTTGACCCCCCACCTTGAACCAGCTCTTGGTCCATAAACATGGAACCCCTCAGCCCACAAGACAGCCCCAAGGATCCTTTCCGTGCAACAGGCCCCGTTGCAAACTTTGCATGATGCACCCGCCTTCGACCACCTTCACCAATCCCGTAACAGGGGAAAGCTTCTATATCACTGGATCGGCTACCTGCGTAACTTCTCACCTGATCTATCAACTTACCTGCAACCACTGCCCAGCCTCCTACATAGGTCTGACCACAAATCCACTGGCCGTCCGGATGAATGGACACAGACAATCGGTCTGGACTGAGAACCCTGACCACCCTGTTTCTTTTCATGCCACCACTCATAACACCAACAATTTCAACACCTGCTTCACAGTCCGCGCCATCAAAGTACTCCCAGACAAAAGCAGCATCTCAGAACTGAGAAGGTGGGAACTGGCCTTTCAGTACCAACTGGGGACCAGACAACCACCTGGACTAAATTTAAGATAGCTCCAATTTTCCTCTCTCCTCCGACCTTTGTCCCTTACCTGCCATCATTTCCCACAAAACCATCGCTCACCAGAGCTTTCTCTTTTTGTACTTAGATCTAGTGCAATATTTTTTTTTTTTTTTTTCTCCCGTGTGTTTTATATTATTATATTTTTTCCGTGTGTAGTATTTTGCGTGGGGAATAATTTTTTATGGGGTCACATATAGATCGTTTTCAGTAGATTCCACCCCCCCCCCCCTCCCCGGGTTTCCTTGGTTTGTTTTATGCCAGTGACCTTATGACCGCAACCGCGTTTCTACTGTGAAGTCTAATTATCATTTTCGGGCTTAGGTCCTCCCACCCCCGCCTCCCACCATGTTATTTCTCCCCCCTCCCTCTCCACCCCGATCAGCCGACCATGTGCACCCCGTGTGGTCTCCTCAGTTGGCTGCTAGCTTCCGCGGGGCAGCCACCTCATCCTACAACCTGATGAAGAGCTAAGCTCGAAAATTTGTATTACGTTTGTGTTTGTGTGTTTTTTCGTGTTTTGACGCCGCTGGAGCCCTCATCTTTGGTAAGCGGTGGTTTTTCTCCTATCCCAATGTCTAATATATCCGCTTTCAGCGCCTTTGTTTCCAAACAATCTATATATATATATATATATATATATATATATAGGATATATATATATAAAATGATCACACAAAGAATAGAATTTTCGAGCATGGCTCTTCCTCGGTAGAAGTGAGATGGCTGCACGCAAGCGCTGCCGGCAGCCAACTTGTGTCAAGACACTGAAAAAACACGTACACACATAGAGTAAAATTTTTGAGCCTATAGCCCTTCTTCAGTAGTAGAGTGAGAGGGTTGCATGCTGGAGGCTGGCAGCCATCTGAGTTAGCCAACAAGGCCAGTAGCTCATGGTGGGAAGGGGGGGTGGTCGTAGAAAGGCACAAACCAGAAAATAATAATAAATAGAAACCTGTCTATAGGTACCTGTCTTGGAAGTGTGGTAGGCATCAGTTGATGGTCCTAAGTAGCCTTTTACATCATGGAAGTATGTGCAAAAAACTGAGAAATATGTGAAGTAAACAAAATAATAATAATAAAATTATAAATATATGGACATTAAAATTAAACAAATTTCGAAGTTACAACTACAAAAAGATAGGCTCTGGTGAGCAATGGTTCTTTGGAAAAGGTGGGAGGTGAGGGGGATGGGTGGAAAAGGGAGAGGAAAGAAAATCGGTGCGGTCTTAAATTTAGTCCTGGTGGTTGTCTGGTGCCCAGTTGGTACTGATAAGCCAGTTCCCACCTTCTGTGTTCCGAGATGCTGCTTCTGTCCGAGAGGGCTCTGATGGTGCCGATTGCAAAACATGTGTTGAAATTGTTGATGCCATGAGTAGTTGTGTGATAAGGTACAGGGTGGTCAGGGTTCTGTGCGAATACTGATTGTCTGTGTCCATTCATCCTGATGATCAGTGGATTCGTTGTCACACCAATGTAGGAGGCTGGGCAATGGTTACAGGTGAGTTGGTAAATAAGGTGGGAGGATACACACATGGCAAATCCTGTGATGGGGAAGCCTTCCCCAGTTACAGGATTGGTGAAAGTTGTGGATGGCAGGTGCATACTGCATAATTTGCAGTGGGATCTGTTGCAAGGAAACTAGCATTGGGGCTGTCTTGCAGGCTGGGAACGGGGGAGGGGGGGGTGCAGTGCTTATGGACCAAGAGTTGGTTTGGAGGTCTGCTGAAGCAGGTTCTGGGTGGGTGAGGGAGGATTTTTGGAAGGAGGTTTCTCATCTTGAGGCAAGCTCGAAGGAGGTCATAACCTTGTCGCAGGACTCAGTTGACGGATTACAAACGTGGGAAATATTGGGTAATCAAGCTGAGACTATGGTTTGTTTTAGAGGGTTTTGGGCTGTTAATAGGTTGAGTGGGTTGTGATGTGGCCCATGAAACTTGTTTGTGAACTAAATCTGGTGGATAATTGGAGGAAATCAGGGCTTTGAAGATGTTGCTAGCGTACTGTTGGAGGGCCTGTTCATTGGAACATATGTGGCTCCCCCAAGGCTGTAGGGGAGGGAGCGTTTGGTGTGTTGAGGGTGGCAGCTATCGTAATGAAGGTACTGTTGTAGGTTGGTTGGTTTGATATGGACAGATGAGTTGATGTAGCCATTTGTGAGAGATAGGTCGACATCCAGGAAAGTGGCATGTGTGTGGCAGTAAGTCCACGTGAATTTCAGAGTGTTGGCAGTATTGAGTTTATTGAGGAAACTGATTAGGTTGTCTTACCCATGGGTCAAAATTATGAAAATGTCATCAATGTATCTGACCCACAAAAGGGGTTTCGGATGGGATCCAGCTAAGAATGACTGTTCCAGGTGGCCTAAGTAGAGGTTAGCATATAAAGGAATGAGGGAGCCATATGAGTGCCCATGGCAGTGCCACTGACTTGATGGTAAATTTTGCCATCAAATGAAAAAAGTTGTTGTTCAGTATTACCTCGGCCAGGGTGATCAAGAAGGATCTGGTGGGGAGGCTGTTAGGGGATGCTGGTCTAGAAAATGTTCCAAATTTTAAGTTAGTTTTGTACTGTTTATATTCACTTTATTATTACTATTAAATGCTGTTGTCGACAGGCAAAGGCAGTTCAATACACTCAGATATAAGTGTATTTTGTTTTTTGCAAGATATCACATTCAGAGACATAAATAATGATTTGTTTTGTTTAAACATGTGGATTAAGTATAATACACTTCACCTTTTTCATTTATAGTAAAAACTATGCTAACCTTACATCTGGTGAAGTTTGAATCTATATAGTTTATGCTAGATATTCATTCATGACCATTTCATGGTTGTATTTGAAAAATTTGCTCTCCTAGTTTGTTGCTAGGATTAAAGACTGATTTCACTGTATAAAATTGGTCAATTTCTTTCGGCGTGGCTGAGTTAGTAGTTGAATTGTAATAAAATTTGTCCTTATTTTCGATATATTGCCTTTCTAGGGGGTATGATAATTCAACAGCAGATAATAGTTTTCAGATTTTTTGAGAATTTCTTAGAAAGTGCTTTTTAGCATTTGTTAATCTTCCTTCTTATATTTTGCAGATTATTAAAGGTTACCTGACATATAAAATTACAGGTTTATGCACTCTTTGCTTAGTTCATATGTAGTGAATGCCAAATGTGAGTCAATTTCAGAGCATTTTATTACTCTCAAAAGTTTGAAATATTTTATTTATTCAGTGTTACTGAGTTCAAATACTTGTGATATTTGTTTCACATTGTTCTTTTTTTTATCTGTCACAATTCTCATCATCATAAGTTTCACTTTGAATAATGTAGCTTTTGCTTTTTCCAACATCTGTTTGATAATTCTTTTTTGGTTTGGTGTGTTGAGTATCAGAAATTGCGGATATTGCTACATGACAGCCTGCAGTGATTCATTATATAAGTCACACCAGCAAATGAAAATTTGTAATAGTCCAATTCATAATTGGCTGTGATTCTGTCGGCTCTCCCCAGGCAGGTGGAAACACACAACTGGCAGATCATCAAATTGAGATTAATCCGTGACAGTCCCTGTTCCAGTCAGTCCTGTTGGAAGAAGATTGTATTGTGCTGCATTCTGATTACATGAAATCAGGGAATGAAGCAGCAGATGAAATAGCCAGTTTAGCTTGTAATGAGGTCAGGTTGAACTATTCATATGTACCAAAAACTGACATCACCTCATTATTGATGAGTATAACTTACGATGCTCGGTACAGTGACTAAAAGTTGAACATGGTAAACTTCAGTTTTGTCAAACTGACAATCCTTTCATGTCTTATGTATCGATACTCGTTCCCTCCGAGATTTCTGGTTTATCTTCAAGATATTGTTGTATTTTAACCCTTTTTTATGTTTCTGGCATCTCTCTTCTATGCTACTGAATGTAGTGGTTGAGCAGAAACACTTTGGTCTTGCATTCAAAAGGATGCAGGTTTATGTGGTATAACCCACATATTCTGTCTGATAAAAATTTTCTTATATTCTCAAATTATTTCTCTTTTTGTGCATTATAGTTTGTTTTGAACTTCTTAGCTCAGTTTTTTGTAATATGTTTTTAAAATGACTGCCACAAGTTTACAAATTCAATTTTCAATAAGAGAAATTCTTTTTATGAGAATGGAAATATTTAAAAAAAAAAAGCTATTGTCTCTGTGTACTATTTATTTGAAATTTTGATTTGGTAATTCCTTCAGAAAGGGGATAGGTATCAAACTAGAAAGAGAGAGAAATGAACACATCAATGTTATCGTAATACCATATATATCTATAAAATGTAGTGTGCCCGTCCAATCTTGGATTGAACTTGGGCTTGTTTCTCCGAATATTACATAATAATCAGTGTGCTGATCAAGATGAGAGGGCAATGGCATAAGACATCCATGGTTTAAAGTTTGTAAGTTCATATAAGTTAAATACTGTAGGGATTTAATTTAAGGGTAATTAAGGGTATTTACCGTAAATGTATAGTCGTGCAATTGGATAATGGTGACTGAAATTGCTGCTAAGCACTGAAAATAAGATAGGATAGGGAAAATAACCCAACACAGATGAAGGCAGAAGGGCCAGAGGAACACAAAAAAAAATCCAGTATTTCAGTTAATAATCTTAGTCATGTAAGATACAAGACATAAGGCAGGGGGAAAGGTGTGCACATCCAGAACTGCTGGATTCATGTGGCAGGTCTGGATGTGCACACATCTTTTACCATAGCAAATGTCTCGCCTCCTACATTGCCAAAGGTATTAACTGAAATATCGTGAATTGTGTTTTTTGTTCGTCTGACTCTCCTGCCTTCATCTGTAGTAAGTGACCGTTAATTTCCTTATCATATCTTATTTTCAAAAAGTCTACAATGACAGAAAGCAAAAGCCTACTCCTAATAACAAGGAAAAGATGTTTATTTAAAACTCTGACTTACTGTTTTGTAGTACTGCTGATTATTGTTCTTAGTGATGTTTACTGAATATCCAAAAGTTCGAAAAATGTAATCTGTGGATTATACACGTTAAATGCACCTGAAAACATATTTTCTCCCCTGCCATGTTGATGTTATCAACAACATAATGATGACTCTACTTTGTTTTGTGATATTTATTGTACATTTTATCCTGGCAAACTTAAAATTCTGCAAGTGGTAAAGGCGTGTAAACACGATAATGTTAACTTATCTTTTGTAGTTGTGTTCTTCGCAAGATTTTAGAAAATTGACAAATAATACAATTGTTATTTGCAACTATAAATTGGAGAATATTTTACAAGCCCACTTCCTCTGCTCCTTTCTCCATTTTTTCCCCCTTATACCCGAATATAACTGGATCCTGTAATTTGCTTTGATCTAGCTAGTTTGTTGGCATTATGAAACCTAATGGTTTTAGCTTTCAGAGTATATCTGTCCAAACATTGTTTTAGTATTGTCTGTTTTTATGTAAAGAGATTGTATCAGAGTTGCAGTGCAATATAATCTAAGCAGTGGAAACAAGTTAGCCATACATTCATTAGTTAGCACCATTCATGTGCTGTGTATTCTTAGTTTTTCACTTGCATGTCTTAAGTCTTTGATGAATTTGTTATGATGTGTAAAGTAACAATATAGTTATTATACTTTTAATTGCATGTCTCTTCAACAATGTACTCTTTTCCTCCTCGGTTTTGTTTGGTATCACTACTAATTAATTGTATATTATATTAATCAGCATTACATGTAATACCATTGGAAATACTAACTCTGGATTGATATAAAGATATATTTAGACTATTTGCTCATATTAGAAACTCGACCATTGGGTTAGATAAATATTAATTTTAAAATATAGTATCTCTGTCTTAATGAATATATGTATATGTCAATAACACTGACGAATGAACTTTTTTCATTAGCTCGTCATATTAAAAGAATGGGAAAAATAACTGTTAGAGGCAGCTACCTAGAATGTGAATCTGCTGTGCTTGTATCTTGAAAGAGTTAAATGATTCCAGTTTCATGCCCATTTTTGTCTTCCTCCCTAATCTGCCATACCTGCTATTTTTGGAGTCTTCAGATGATTAATTTAAATGGCTAATGCTTTACATAGAAAATATTAAATTGGTGATGTGGGACAGAGAACTGTGTAGATCATATGATTTCCTGTTCAGTTTATTTTTTTCAAAAACCCATTATCCCCCATCATTTTCACTTCATAATTTTTGTATAATCGCTGCATGATTTCATGCTACTGTTACAAGAATATATTAAATGAAGAATTAGCAAAATGTATTATATAAAATCTTTTTGTTTTGGAGGGTTTTTGTTCCACTGGCAGTAGTAGATACAATTTGTATCCATTCACAATGTGTGTTCATACTGTTATTTAAATTAACCTCTAATTGGTACCCATATTTAACTTGAGAAATTAACCTCAATTATTACTGAAATGTGATACTTTTTTCAGTACTAGTGTAATCTTAGGAAGAAACGTAGTTTCATACCTGCCAACTCTTATGGTTTTTTCATAAAATTTATGGTAAGGTGCTTATTTTACAGTTTTACAGATGAACTGTGTTGTTTTACAAATTTCAGAATCAAAATTAGTTCGCTTAGGTGAGATATTTATATAGAACAAGGTTATTGCAGTTTTTATGGACAATTGTGGTTTTTTGATTTATTTCTGATTGTAAGTGCTCTTATATGTGCGTTAAAACTTCTTTGTCTCTGAATTTATGCAAATATACGCTACATTTTGTTGTGTATAATTAATTGATCTCTCTCAGATTTTACATAGATAATTTTCTAATAGTGGAATCAGCAATCATTTGAATATTGTTTTCTTTCACTTGCAGACAGTTCCGTGTGGGTTCTGTCACTGGTTGGTAATTTGTGTGTATCATGGAAATTGTGTAATCATGAGTAACGCTAAGAAGTAGTATTTCCACACATTTAAGGAAATGTATTGCATAGAATTTCAGTGTATAATAAAATCTAGAAAAGTGGTAAAATTTGTGTTCTGTACAGTGTGTGGTTGATATAAACATACCATATATCAGAAGAAATGATTTGGTTTATCACTTTAAGTGTGCTAAACACATTGCGTTTTTACAATTAAAAGAAAAGAATAAAAAAATTAACACGTTTTTCGTAAAATCGGCTAATTCTGGTTTGGATGTGATCAAAGCAAAGTGTCTGTTCAATTCATTATTGGTGGAACACAATATTCCACTAAGTGCAGCTGAACATGTAGGTGCCTTATCCATGAGTAGGTTTTCTTCATCAGAAGTAGCGAAAAATATGGATGTGGTCGCACTAAAACAACTTGCAATTTCAAAGAAATGACTGAAAATGCAGGATCTGAAGTCGCGAAGATTCTTCGGAATGGTCCAGTTTAAATGGAAACACACGGAAGCAATGATACCAGTACAAAGTTATATCCCATTGTTACATTTTATGACGATAAACAAGAAAAAATTGTAAGTACTGTGCTATGCATACCAGCATTGGAAGGGAACTCAACAGGGCGCAACATAGGTAACCTCATGTTATCGCATTTGGAACATCGCCTAGGACCTATTGGAAATTTTGTAGCATTCTGTTTCGATAATGCCTATGTAATGATGGGACAGAAGAATGGAGTTTCAGCAGTTTTGAAAGAAGCTCATCCAAATATTGTCATTATTGGATGTGTGTGCCACTTAATTTAGCTGCTGAAAAAGCTCCTCTAATTTTACCACATAAAATAGATGAGGTTCTTGTCGATATTTTCTATTATTTAGAGAAGAGCACCAAAAGAAAAAGTCTTAAGAAGTTTCAAAACTTTCATTATAAAGATTGTAAGAAAATAATGAAACATGTATGTACAAGGTGGTTGTCTTTAAGCAAGTGTTTTGACAGAATACTGGAGCAGTAGGATCCACTTCTTTCTTTTTTTAAGGGTCTAGTGTTAATATGTGCTCCAAACATTTCAACGAGCTTGACATCATTCACAATACCAAAAGTTGAACACAGCGGATCAAAGGAGCAGCAGAAGAATAGAATTCTTGATTCTCCACCCTCATCGACTCCTAAAAGAATAGCTTATTGTTTTGAATCCAAATCATCTGTTCTAAAAAGAAAGGGTTTGACTACAACTCGTGAAGAAAATTGTATGTTTCTCTTACTTCAATAAGGCTTATTGTATTTTCCTGCACAGCGTTGTATCATTATTTCATAAACTCAGTACTGTCCTTCAGAGGGTTTCTCCACAAATTCATGTTTTGTTAGATCTTTTGATGGAATTGATAAAGCAGTTGCTCAGTAAATTTGTAAAACCAAAGGTAATTAAAAGATGTGCATTCCTTGAAGTGAAGTACCACCTAATTCAAAATCAGAAGATGATGAATTAGTTAATGGCATTCAAACTGTAAATATGGTCAAGAAACTTAATGAAAATAAAGCTCTATTCTTTTCATCAATCAGAAATTATATTTCTACAGCCTTTGATTACAACATAAGCAAGTTTCCCTTAACAAGTGATGTGCTATGGAATGCACAAATAGCCTCATTTGGCAAAATTGAAGAGCACAATTTTCTTCAGTCAATTTCTTCTTGGAAAAATTTCCAGTTATCTTACTTAAGAAAGAAAATGAAACAAGGGATGATGTAAATGCAATTCGCACACAGTTCATTGCTCTTCAGTTAGATGACATTTGCAGATACTCCAAATGATGTTAAATGGCCACAGTTATTAAATATGTGTGGTGCTGATGGAATTCTTAAATGTAATAAGATTTCTGAGTAATTTTCTCCATACTCGCCATTCCACAGCAATGCAGAGTGTGTGCTTGTTTTCAGTATAGTTAAGAAGATTAGAACACAGTTCAGATCATCCTTCTCAAATGAAATCCTACAGACATTTATAGACTGTTTCCATTTCAAATACCACCAGTTCTGATCCCTATTATGTAAACAGATTTTCTCCAGACTTTCTTAAGAAAGCCACCACTTCAGCCTTGAAGTCTGATCGAAAATACACACGTAGTGTATATTGAACAGTGTAAATAGGTCTAGATCTAACTGAAACAAGATACTGTCTCTGCAAAGTTTTAGTTTGTACCAAGTTGTAATTTACAGTTATAAAAAAAAAATAATAATAAACTGTAAACTAAAACTTGGTAAAAAAAAAGTCTTCAAAGTTTTTCTTGAAAGTAGTGTTTATCAACAATTAGTATGAAGTAAGTAGACAAGATGTCAGTTAAACATGCTGTTTACAAATTTGTGGATGTTTAGTTAATGGTTGATTAAATATAACTTTTAAAATTTTGTGGTCCAGGGTCATTACAGAAATACAATTTTGAAAGTTGGCAGGTATGTAGTTTTATGATTTTGTCAAACAAACTTTGTAACAGTAATTCACAAATTAATTGAAGAAAAATTAATAATATACTGAAACTTATTTACAAAGTTGTGTTGCATGTTGCTAAACAGTAAACGCGCCTCTGAGTGGACGAATGCTTGTATGTGCATGAGCAGGATTTTATTATTTGGAAGGTAGGGGAGGGTGGGAGACTGTGAAACCGTTTTTACAGTTTATTTCAGGGTTTTTGTTTGTGTGGACTCACTTTATCTGTGAAGAAGTCTCTGGTTATTTGTAACCTACTTATGTCTTTTTTTTTTTTTAATTGTGAATACATAATTCAATTTTTTTATAAAATATTTTTATTTCTTTGTGATAAGGAAATTTCCAATTGAAAATACCGAGTGTGGTGGTATAACAGTTGGCGTTCTGGCCTCGCATTCGGGAGGACGGCGGTTCGAATCCTTGTCCGGGCATCCAGATTTGGGTTTTCCACGGTTTCCCAAATCACTCCAGGCAAATGCCGGGATGCTTCCTTCAAAAGGCCATGGCGAATTCCTTCCCATTCCTTGCCCCCCCCCCCCCCCATCCTTTCCCGTCTCTTAAGACCTCGCTGTTAAGAGACGTTAAGCAGTTAAAAAAAGATATATATATAATTGAAAATAAAAATTTGACTTGCTGGTTGTTAACTAAAACTTTTTCTGTCTTACTAGGATATGACTGTAACATTTTTAATTAAATGTACATTGCTACAAACAAATCAAAAATAATTGTTGAGTATATTGCTGTTCTTAGAAATATGAAGTAATTATACAACAAAAAATTGATTAGGTAGTTAATTTGTTTTCAGAAATTGTTTCTAATTATCCTGTTTACTCTTAAGAAAATGTAGTTTAGGATACAAAGTTAATATTATTGAGAGGTATGAAAAATGAGCTCGGAGCTCTTTTGAAAAATAGAGATTCGTGAATGTAAATAACTTTAGTAAATGGCAGTTTTGGATTGAAAATGTTACATTGCCTATGTGGGTTTATGTATGGAAATTCAGTTTTATCTTAGAACCCATACTAAACAAATTAGTATCTTTTGAGATTATTTCCATCAGTGGTTAGCATGAAGGCAGCTAAGGAGTTAACTCTACAAATTGTTTTATTCATTGTAAAGATATGTTTTTTTGTACAGTAATTAACCCTTTATAACATCATTGAACATTAGACTCTTTCAGCCTTGCAGTTTTCTTCCTCAATGTTGGTGTGTAAAACATACATTAATATTTACCTTGATTTCTGAATTGATACATTTCGCTAGCACTCCTTTCGCCTATCACTTGCATGTGCATGTAAGCACCTAACTGATAAGATACTTACATTGGAAAAAATTAAATCATTCCAACCAGTCTTTGTCCTGCACGGTGAAAGCTATTGTTAACTTTGAAATTGAATCACATTTGATATAAATTCAGATCATAAGTTTAAAGCAGTAAATTTTTTATTTAAAAAATAAATAAATATAAATTCAGATTATAAGTTTAAAGCAGTAAAAAAATTACTGGTTTAAAAAGAAATTCAGCATCTGTTTCACATTCATATTGCAGAATTGTAAATAAAGATATTTCATTGTGAATGTTTTTACAAAAACAGAAAGGTGCATTTGTTCCTTTAATAGCATAGTAAAAAGTGTTATTTATGTAACATTCTGTTATCAGTCAAGGCTGATGGCAAATTACATTGTGAAAAAGAGATTGTTTTTACACTGCAAAACTAAATTGCGGATTGTGTATTTCTGCAGGGTGCTGGAGAAGGAAGTTCATCAATGGATCCTCAATTAGAGCGGCAAGTTGAGACGATTCGGAACTTGGTTGATTCTTATATGAAGATAGTTACAAAAACCACGAGGGATCTAGTACCAAAGGCAATAATGTTGATGATAATAAATAACACTAAGGATTTTATCAACGGTGAACTATTGGCTCATCTTTATGCTTCTGGAGACCAGGTAAAATTAGAAATTGAATATTGTGCTTTTTAGAATGTGATGAAAGATAAGATTATGCCCATTTGTATCCATTATTAGTTTTAAATATTTTTCTCATACTTTTCAAGCTATTAGCACTATAACTATAAACAACTGTTTTGAATTAAAAAAAACTTCAAGCAAAATTTTAGCAGAGCTTATTTTTGTTTTTAAACTTGTTATTTTGTTAATGTATTCATGACATTGGAGTAATACATAAACTGAAATAGAATCATTATTATGTTGCTGAAGGTACACTCCTGTGTCAGATGGCATTAAAAAAGAAAATTAAATTCATAAATAATATTCACTGGACACAAGATAGGCCAGAAATACAAATATCCTAATTCATTTGATTGTTGCTATAAATTATCATTAAATAATTGATTTTCCTGCCATTGGTAAAATAGATTTTCTTTCTAGCCTCCAATCCCCCTCCCCCCTTTTTTATATTATTTTCAGAAATGTACAAAGATAATTAGGAAAGGTTTGCAATATCGCTTTAATATTCATGGTATTTCAATATACATTACCTGAGGAAAAAAAGTGAAGCATCAAGAAGGTTTGGAGGGTATGTGATGTTATTTCAGCAATTACAAAATTGAGTCAAATTTATAAATACTTTGGCAGCATGTGCCCGTATAACTAAGCAAAAGCTTCTTATCACACAAAGGAGGGTAGAAAATAAAGTCTTTAGTTTTGCAAATAGACTTTATAACCATAAATTTAATGTTTTAGGACTTTTCGAATTAATACCGGAGCTGTACCAGGTACGGAAGTTGGATCAAAAAGTTGAATGGAAAATGTTACTAACATTTACATAGATACTACAGTCAAAACAAAGCATTTTGATGTAATGTTTATAGGGTCAGAAAATTTTATTTAGGACAGTGAGTCAGTTTGAAGACTTTATTAGAACTGGGCAAGTTGGTAACATAATCCGCTAGCAAAGCCACACGTGTGGAAAATAGAATGTCGGGCAAATAATAAAACAGGAGCTTGTAAATAAATTATAAATGTGTTTTTTAGACGAATAAAGAATTTCAACTTCGAGAATAAAAGAGATGCAGAGTTGAAACTAGGCTCAAACAAAATCTAATTTTATATAAAGTCATAATAACAGTTAATAAATAAACATACATTAACAGGGGAATCTTAGATATCACACCTAAAGTGATAACACACACGGTAAAACTGAATTACAAAATAGGGATTTGTTAAAAGCAGAATAAGGATGAGTAAAAAGAGTGTTAATTTTAAAGAAGAAAGTGTAAACCTCCTTTAAAACCATAATTAAATAAGAAAGTTATGTCTTATTGAAGTCTCAAGGTTTCACTTTCAGGGTGAAAATTAAATTGCAATAGGATAAATTTGAATATTGCATCCAAACAAAAATAGCCACAGACCTGAAACACACAATAAATTGAAGAGAAAATTAAAAGTAATCATTTGATATGGATAACTTTACGATTTACTATAGACTTTTAAATTATAGAAGAATAACTGTGAAATGAGTAAACACACAAGACAGTTTTTCCACGGGTGAAAGTTCTTAGAAAAATTAACTCCACAAAATAGCTAAGTTGCAGAAGCATGGGATTAAAATAATCCCCAGGGATTCCAAGAATTTGACATGTTCCCATGCCTAATGGTATATAAACCCCTGAATTTGCTACCTTTACAGAAGTCGTTCACCAAGCACAATCCATGCTGGTCAGCTTTGTGATGAGGAAGTGGCTATACTTGGTAAAATTTCACTAATATGTAGCTTTGGTCATAGAAATATTTCAGAAGGTAGTTTTTCGGTAGAAACAGGATTTTGTATTATTTCCGCCAGTGACATAGGGTGATGAACATATTAGACTTTGAAACAGTTGTACAAACGAATTCTTAAATGGTAAGTTGAAACATACTTTATTTAAATTTACAAATTTTGGGGACTTCATAAATTTTATCTGAACAAAAGCATGTGAATGTGATGTAAGAATCGAATATTTCTCGGTGTATGTTTGAAATGAAGAATTCATTGCATGTAAATGTGATGTTTGCTGTAACAACTTGTAACTTCAATTAAGGATTTCGATGTCTGATTTAATTTTCAGTCAAATTTGTTGTTAGATACTAGCGTAGCTTCAAACTTATAAAGGATAAACTCAGTGAAAGTGATTTTTGGATATACTATTTCTGTCAGCAATGGACTTTCATCCACTGATACTTCCTGCAGCGAAGTACATTAACAAAATATATACCAGAAGTTTGTGACCATTTTAGATAAAACTTAGCATAGACAGACATTTAGATAGTATAAAGTTGAGGACTAAATTTGTGGTTAAATTTTATTATAACTTGCTACACCCCATCCAACATTTCAGCATAACACCCACTTATCAGTATGATGTTCCAACCACTATTTTCTGGATTCGTGCACTCATTTGGTTGGCAAGGATGTCACAAAGTCATTGTATCCTCTCCTGAGGGAAGCTGACCCACAACTGTTCTAACTGGTCCTAGATATCCTGGATACTGGCACTGGGATGGCAGTTGACATCCAAGCTGGCCCCACACGTGTTCTGTTGGGAGACACATCTGGTAATCTTGGTGGTCACGGGAGTGCCACATCATGATGCAGATAGTTCATGGACCCACACACCATGTGGGAACGAGCTATGTTCATGTAAGAGGCAGCGCATGTGGACGCAGGATGTTCATGACATATCATTGTACCATCAGAGTTCCCTCGATCACTACCAGTCATACCCCATGGTGCCTCCAAAGCATTGGAAGAATGAGACCTCTCCACAGGTTGCCGCCATACTTGGTCTCGAACGTCAAAATGCAAAATCGGTAGATCTGCCTGCTAATATTGGTATGTTTGTACCCAAAATCAGTATATGAAAAAAAAAGTTCCACCCAAATAACCACATTTTGCTGGACAAGATGTGCTGTCAAAGAATTTCGTATCAGTTTGACATAGATTTTACTACCCGGCTTGGAACTTCACGACTTGCTACAAACTTGACGTCATACTGTGCAGCAAATTGATGGAAATCTGCTGCCGCAACTGGGCGACAAATTATTCGTCAAAAGTTGGAAAGAAAATTTTTGTTTCAACTTGATTTTCATATCACCTTTTTAGCTTCATATAGTATAAATTGAAGTTGGAAGATGGCAGTGGGGGTATTATTTTAAGTTAAAGTATGAAATTAAATTATTTAAGTTTATTTAAAACTTCATTACATAACTCAATTATTTTATTTTAAACTATCTTCGTTAAATAATAGTGAAATTACAGGATATATTATAAATTTAAATCTAATACCAGATGTTTTTAGTAAAAATTTAATACAATAATATTTCATGTCAATACCAGTAAAACGTAATCAAAATAACAAAAACAACAGACTAAGAATTTGCAATTCGTTTATTAAGTTATTTAACAAAAAGGTATTAACTCTGTAATGAGAGACTATAAGGAGGGGGGGGGGGGATTTTAAATTTAACTATTTAAAGAATTTATTTTTGGGTTGGCAAGAATCTGAACACTGCCAGATCGCAAGGAAACTGACATTGATGTTTATTTTTTTTTTTTTCATTTGGCTTTTACACTGCTAGGCAAATTTAAAGTTACTATTAACATAAAATCACTGGAATATCAAACAAGCCTAGACGTTACAATTGGCCGATTTATCCAAGCAAACAATTGAATGAATTTAAGTTAATCGGTAATTATCTAATGAAGTTAGATTATTAAAAGATGACAAATATGCACAATATAAAGCGATAGTAAATGTCCGCAATTAAGACATATGTACATGTATATAAATATGAATCTCGGGCGCCGTTAAATTAAAGAAAATATGGAACTTGTAATTTGCAAGGCCTCCACAACACGTAATGCTAGACAAAAATGCCAGCTAGCTCAGAATTGGATCTGCTTGGTGAGCATAAGTCTGTCTCAAATCGCTTACGGGTCAGTCGCAGTCTCAAAGAACACAATGATTCAGGACCTGGCGAGTGTATATTACCATCTCGTAGACAGCAGCACTGGTGTTTGTCGCACAGCCTGTCTCAGTGCGATGTCGATATGGCGACCAGATGAGGATCACCAGCCTGTGACCATAGGATGGTTACTGTCCGACACACCAAGTGTTGAACCGTCTCGGACTGCTGCCAAGCCAAAAGTGTCTCTCGCTCTTCCGAAAGATGGCCTCTTCCTCTCGGCGAAGAAAACCTGTTGGGGCAGAAAGAATAAGCCCTGTTTTAACTTATGAAAACCCTGAGGATACTTTTCATTGGCAGGTTAGGCTTTCTAGAAATCACGTGATGTCGTAGCACACTCAGATTCGTGGCAATTTTGCGAGCGTTCTCCCGCCCGTCAGTATGGAAGGGGGTTGTGACCTTCACAGCCTCGCGTCCCAAGAACGGGGCGATGCACTCAACCTTGGACGGATCTTAACGGGACAGGTAGCCTTTGTGCCTTGTGCTGTCCGGCGCTGTCCTGGTGGGGAGGGGACCAGCGGTATGCTTCCAGTGTTCGCCAAATGGCATCCAAACCCTTGCATATTAATTTAAACATATAAAATTTGGGCTGCCCGAGATCAGTTTAATTAATCTAATCTGCATAAAATTAATACTAAAATAATTTAAAATATATAAATTGTAGTGTGGCGTAATAATGACCTGCTACAACTCTTGGAAAGCTTACTCTGTTAGCGGTTGACCCGGTGAAGGTTGTCGACTGTGGGAATATCTCGACACAAGTTGGGCCAGTTACAACAGTTGTGGGCCAGCTTCCCTCAGGAGAGGGTACAATGACTTTGTGACATCCTTACCAACAAGAAATACTTCTTCCGCCAACCTATTTAGGTCGCAATGACAGGAGGGATAATTTTCGAGAAATAAGATGCCGTAATGATATATTTATGTATTCCTTCTTTCCTCATTCTGTTCGGGATTGGAATGCACTGAATTAGGATTGGTGCTTAGCACCCTCTGCTACCCACAGTATTTGTGATTTGCAGAGTATAGATGTAGATGTAGACAAGTTGAATGCAAATAATCACCATATACGGCTCATTGCCTCTTGCTGCACTGCCCGTCACATTGTCTTTAATAACATGTATGTACATTTTATGAACAATATATGTTTATGGTAATGGTTACCAATAGAATATAGACAAGCGAACTAGGTCTGGAATCCCCTAACGTCATCGATAATGTAGGTCACAGACGCATAGGGGTAGTCCCCAAAAAGATGTAAGGAACATTTTGCAAAAAACCTACCTATCATATAATAGATCGAATAATTCCCTGTAAATATAAACTAAATAGGTTTCCAACCTAAAACTGTAAATTCAGGAAAAAATTTCGTTGTATTCTCAGAAATCGTGGAAAAATGGTTACTTTTCAGTATTTCGGTATGAATGACTAGGACAGACTCCATATCGGTAGAAATACCGAAAAATCGTTAGGTTCAGACTACTGCCGATGCGGGTCGTACATGGTAGGGCAGAACTAAGATTCGTTGCTGAACACAATACAGTACTATGCATCCAGCAGCAGTCCAGTAAATTGCAGTTCTGTGAAGCACTTCCTTGACAGGAAAGATGTTAAATCTGTGATAGATGAGGCTGGATTTGATCATCTGACAAGCTGAAATTCCTTCTCTGGAACTCCCAGTATCACCTGAATATGGTGGTACAAAAAGGAAAACTATCTCCCAGCATAGGAGTTACTTGCTCCAAACAATGGTCTACACTTTAAGTATGCACGAAATTGCAGCTTGAAATTGCCTGTTGTTCCACTACTGACCATGGCAACATTGTGAGCACTTCATGTTGACACAGTTCTAAGGGAATGTGTTTCAATGCTTATAAACTTTTCATAATGTGCAAAATTGGATGCATCATATTGCTAAACTATTATAGTAACCTTTGCATGATATAAAACAAGGCTTTTTGTTTATGGAAAAACTTCCTGTATTGAGTTCTCTACAAAATTTTAGTCACATGCACTAAAAATACAATATTTTCTTTCCTCTCCTGATGTTGTGGGGCAACAATTTATGCCATAACCTTGTATTGTCATAATCTATTGTGCTTTCAAGCAGTCGTTCGATAAACAAGTTTGCAGTGCATATGACAGGTTACTGGAAAGGGCCTACAGTTTTTCAGTGTTTGAAATTGAGAAAGTGACCCAGTTTGTAGATAAATTTCAAGTGTACTATTGATGGGTACCTGAGGAATAGTGTCTTTTAATTGTTGTGATAAGACTGGATATAGAAAGATATTCACACAAGATGTCTGCTGCCACTATTGAGCCTTGGACGTACTGTATGAATTGAACTTAATGAAACAGTGTACTGTGAAAGAGCCTCATGCTAAGTGTTTTACAATTGAGCTTCTAATCAGGTTGGCTGAGTATACTAAAGTGCTGCCATACTGTTCCTGGGCAAGTATGATCAATGTGAATTCAAATTCTGCCTATTATCTATCCTCATTATAATTTTTAGAAAGTTTTCCATAACCATGTAGGCAAGTGACAGTTATTCCCCAATTTCTGGCTCAGAAATAAATTTATTTGCAATCTGGAAAGCACAAAACTTATCAGCACAGAGGTTGCATGAGTGACAAATGTTAGTACTCACTTTCCTTGACATCATCTTTAATATCTCAAATTGCAGCAGTGGGTTAAACTGTAGCAAAATAAAATAAATAGAAAATTAAACATTATTTTGGAATTGGGGAGAGCGGCACCAGAACTTAACTCTGGAGTACTAAATAATTTGGGATGATATTGTCCATTGTATTTTAATTTTCTTTGTGCTCCAGTAGTATGTATGTATAAAATCTATTGTCTATATTTTGTTGGACTTGGTGCATGAATAGGAGGGTATTATGTCATACAAATGTAATTTTTTGATTTTGAACTGGATACTCTCATTTCATTTTTCTGGTGTTGAACTTAAGCTAATCTTGCTATGATATATGATATTAGTACACTATTGCCACAAACTTATTTTCCTCGTGGTATAACAAGTTTTCTGTGAAATCTCATGTAAGCTTTGTTTGTCCAGATTTGAATCCAATATAAAGTATGTAATATTGTTTAGAAAAGTGTATGTATAGCATAAATAGCATAACTCGCAGGATTATTATGCTTGTCGATCGGTGAGGCAATGTCACTGTTCAGTAAGTTCTGTTGGGATTACTAATATGGGGAGGTGCTACGCAGTGTAAAAGAACTGTGTATATTAGTTCTTATTTTTAAAGCATGTATGAGTCACTGCACTGTATTGCAACTTCTTGTCACAAAATAATGTTCTTCTTGCCACTTTCAAAACTATATTTATCACAATAGATGGCGATTGGCTCGCCAATTTTCTCATTACATTTGGACAGGCATGGTGTCATAAAGAAAGTAAAGTTGGGGAAGGAGTGGAACAGTGTTGCAGTTCTACATTTTACTCAACTTCTCACATGCCACAATGGCTATCAAGCAGTCACTTTTGCCACTTATGGTCATACATACATTAATGCATGATGAGATGAGGGAATTGGGGGATGGGGACAGAGGTATGGAAGAAGCACTGTTTCCTGGTTGCACAATGGTGTAATATCTGAAACAGCACACATTAATTGCTCCAACAAAAATCTAAATATATGATCGAAGATTTTCACAGCATTGTACATTGATGGAAAAAAAAGGCTCGTGTCCACTAAGAATAAATTGGATGGATTGCAGTATTTAATGATTAATCATTCTAAGGAGATAACATAAAACAAAATAATTTATTATAAAATATAAAGATTATTATTATTTTTTGAAAATAAATTTGGTAAAATTAGGCATTCAGTCACATGACCGTGAATGCCAATCAGAAAGCATTATATCGTGTAGTGCGAAACGCCATAGTTATAGTTGACATTTTTGTAGAACAGAACAGGTTAATTAATACATTTTTTGTTTGTAGCAATTTTTGTCAAGTTAATATGGTTTTTCTCAATTATATGTTGAAAGACAAGTATAATTCACTATGGAATCAGGATTTAGCAACGCAAACAGTAGTAATTTGTCCAAAATTGATGCCGTAATACTTAGATTTTTTTTTTTTATCAAACAGTGACGTTTGCTCATCAGAATTCAGCAATATTAAAACTTCAATGCAAGTATAGACAAATGTAAAATATAGATTATGAACATAAACAGCATTATTTCAGTTTCGTAAACAGTAACCTATTCTTCAAAAATAAAGAACAATTTTTTGATATCTCGCTTGGTTCTCGAGATATCTTGAATGAAAGGTCATGTGTGGTTAGGCTGATATACATCCTGGGCCAGAAGGGATACCTAAATGAGATATCAAAAGATTTTGTTCTTCACTTCTATACTATCTTTGGCATGAACAACCTCGTGAATATGGTTGTTGTTCGGTACTATTAGTTCAGTGCCGTATCGTAACTTTTTTGTTGCATCACGTCTGAAGTACGTTTCTTTTTGCTTTCATTTACACTTTTCCTAGAAAAGTATACCCTAAAAACAGGTGTGGCAATTTTTATAGCTATGCCACTGCCAGATTTCCCTTCTGGTCCTGGCTGCTTATGAGCTTACCAACATTACCTTTCAGTTAAAAATGTCTCGAACCAAGTGAGATATCAAAAAAATTCATACTTTATTTTCGATTTATTTTGTCGAGCTGTAGGTGAATCTATCATCAAGTTGTGGCGCCACGGTAATAATAGTTCTACCAGAGTGTGTTTATTACATTAAACATAACACACTAGAAAAAGATTTTAAATCATAAAACCAAAACAACTTAACATCAACTCGTACATTATTACTTTGTCAATACTTGATATATAGTGATTCAGCAAAATTAATTAGTTTTGCTTTAGATTTATAAGTATGTTGTGCGCAAACACTTACATCAAAATAATTTTCACAAAAATACTTTCTTGAATCTTCAGATAAACTGTGAGCATTCTATCGCCTTGCAAGTTTCACCCATTTTTCCGTATTTTTTCATTGTTTGGAACATATAAATAACTTGTTTGGAGTTTTTAGAGTTGTGCTTTTACACTTGGCCACTATACAGTACTTATAATACAAAGAATTCATTTTTAATTGAAGAAAACGAAGGACACCAACATCTGCCATACACACAAGATTGTACTGTTTTGTTTCACACGGCATGACATCATTCAAGATGCCCTGTCAATCTTAAGTGTTCTGTGGAAAATTAAATTGGTTTTTAAAAACGCAAAATACGTAATTTAAATGTTAAATTTTTTGAAAAATAATACCTTTCTTGAGTAAAATTTGTAATAATGTAAAGTATTACTAAATTTTTCAAATTTAGTCAACTAGCCAATTCTCGAGCTTCTAGACACGTCAAAACGTCACTTCTTGGACATTTTGAGTGTCCAGTTCTCTGTCCTCATTTTCAAAATCAGGTCTGAGAATTGGACTCCCTAAACATCTTAGAAGTGTGACATCTTGACATGGCTGAAATTGTGTTTTTATGGATATTGGTCTCTGTTTATTTCATTTTTCTCTAGTATTAAATTATATACATGTCACTAGACTTGTATTTGTAGTGTAAAAAATATTGAATTTAATGTTATGATAAATTTGCCAGGCATCAATGATGGAAGAGAGCCCTGAAGAAGCACTAAAGCGTGAAGAGATGTTACGAATGTATCATGCTTGTAAAGAAGCACTCCGTATTATTGGAGATGTTTCTATGGCAACAGTTTCAACTCCTGTCCCACCACCTGTGAAAAATGATTGGCTTGCCTCAGGCTTGGACAATCCACGGTAATATATATGTATAGATATAGTTTATGTTATCAGTTGTAATTATTGTATTAGTTTCTATGGTCAGAATAAGTTGATTGGAAAAATTTCTATTTATTCAGAAGTGTACTACCAAAATTGCTCCATTTCTTTGATAATTAGAATCATCTTTGATTTTGTAGTCTGTCTCCACCTTCTCCTGGTGGACCACGTCGTACTCCTATGCAACCGGGACCAGGGATAGGCTCTCGAGCACCCCCACCACCACCAGCAACTAGCAGACCAGCCCCTAATATCCCCAATAGGCCCATTGGGGATGCTGGACAGGGGCAGCGCCCTCCACCATCATTGCCTGGAAGGCCTCAGGGTGGAAGTGGACTCCCACCACCACTCATTCCCTCGTGAGTATTTAACAGATATTAAGCTTAATGAGCTGAAGAAAATGTGTATTTGTGAATGAAACATGTCTGAGTAATTTTTCATTACTAACTGGAACTTTGTGTGGGTGGCAAATGCTACTAGCTCGAGGAATTTTTCTTGTAGTTGATTCTTTTGCATGCATGACGTATTTTAAAGTTCTTCCAGTCTAATTTATTTATCTTGTAAATGTTACTGATAGTGGCAAGAGTTTGAAAATAGTGAAATTGCCAAAGAAGTTGGTATTTTTCCCCCCCTATTATTTTTTAAATGTATGACAGTGGTGAGAAAGTTCTTGGCTTTAACCACAAATGATGCTGGCAACAAACTACAAAACATGAAGCATTTAGGATATTCTGATGCTTTATATACTCCAAAAACATGCCTAAGTTTGAGACAAAATTCTGCAAATTCATTGTTATTACATAGAATATTTAGTGTATGGAAATTCTGTGACTGAAACTGAAAATTTTCAGATAAATTTCATGTACAATCAATTTTGTTTGATCATTCCTTTGCCATTATATTTCTATCTAGGACCTCACACCAAAAAAAAAAAATAGGTCCTAGAATCTATTTACAGTCAGATCAAACTGACTTCTATAGTGGTAGGTTGACCAGTTCCTCTCTTCCAGGTGTTTAGTGTTATTTTGTGTGTGTAGGATGGCTCTAGCTACTGTTTATTTTTGCTGTGTACTATGAATGTGAAAGAAGAGAAAGAGTGAAACCTGGCACTGATTGTTCAGGACTGTTTTATTATGAAAGAGACAGAGAGGGCCACCAAGTTTAATATCTCCATCTGATGGGTGAATCGCAGTTAACAGTATCGTACAACCTTGTTGCATATACAATGCAAAGAAGCTTGGATGATTAGGATCTGTTCATCATCTCTCTTGCCATACTTGCTAAATACCAGCTGATGAAAATTTCTCCTGTCACTAGGGTTGAAACCAGCTAACCTCATGTTAAGCACCATGCTCAGTTACTGTGCATAAGTGATCATGACCATTTGTGTTTATTCCTGCTTCATATTCGTCATATGTTTGGACTGCACCTTGAACATTTCATTTAACATTATTTTGAAATCCAATTTTCTGATGTTGAAGAGGATCTCAGGATGGCTGTGTCTAGATCAATTTCCTCTAAATTTCTGGGAACTGACTTAGAAACATGAAAAAATTCCTAGAAATTCAAAGTGAAACTCCAGCATTTTTGTTGGATTTTGAAGTCTGAAGTGAGATTACTGATTATAGTGTAACATTTCCTGTCTCTAATGATCTTCCAATCAGCCATAAATCTGTAACAAAACACTGAATATGCTTTCATCCATAAATGTTCAACTATCCTCTTTTTTTTTTTTTTACGACTTTATTTTGCTATGTGTAATTAAATGTGTTATACCTGTATGAGTTCCTAACCAACCATTTGAGATTCTGTGAGCATTATAAAGCTGTAACAAAGAATAACCTTAATTAGCACACTGCAGTTTGACTACATCCTGCCACTTCCTGCACATCAAACACGCTCATTCTGATATTTAAGCAGTTTTTCATAATCGCCACGCATATGATTCCCACCTGAGAAGTATTTATTTCACAAACAGAATATCACAAACTCAGGCACTGAAGTTCACAGTTTATAGGCAAATAACAGCCACTTTACTGTTTCAGAAGTTATTGATTGTGGAAAATGTTTAATAATAGCCTTCATTTAATGACAGAGTGAATCAGAGTTGTAAAAAGGTACAAGGGCACGACACTTTTGGCCCAGAGACTCTGAAGGGTTGTTATGTCGCCAAGTGATAGAATTTTGGTTTGCTGCACATCCCTCCCGTCATTGCTGGTCGTACAGTTTCAGTCTGACCAGTCGTATTCCATTAGTTCTCTATTTGACATGGCTTCTTCCAGCTTCTCAGTGGTCTTTTTCTTTCTATTGGGTTTTGGGTGATGTCCATTCCCAAGCTTTTTTTTAGCCATCTGGTGTGTCTCATTCACTGATGGTGACTGAACCATGTGAGACATTTCTCTTCTACAGTATCTATTGTCACAGCCTGTTGGGTACTTTCAGGACTGACCCTTTGTCAGGTGGATACCATTGGTGGTAATATATCGCAGCAAGTGGTACTGGGCGAGCCACTTGCTGTGATATATTACAGGTCTCGCTACTAATGTCATAGCTGAAGATGGCCGTACAGCTGTAACTGTGACCTCGACCTCTTCTTCTCTTGCGATAGTCAGCTGTGAGATATGTTTGAGTCTGTCTGAGGTGAAATAAGTAGCAGGAGGTAATGGAGCCATTTTACTGAGTAAAAGAGGAGATGTAGGAACAGCTGGTTTATTGGTCCAGTGAAATCTAAAATGTATAGTGGTTATCGTGCTAGGAGAAGGTGTCCACACTGCTATGTAGGCATGGCTAAGACTAGAATCAGTCGGCAATGATCAACATAAGGTTCAGCTTAGGAGAGGGGCAGGCTGGCTGACTGGCTGTGGGGAGGTGTGCAGTGTGCACCCTAACAGGTCTGGTCGATCAAGAAGACCGAAGTATCAATTCATCGACATCACACTGTCTCGATTAAGCACCTCCTCAGTCAAACCTTTTGCCAGTTCAGCACATTTGAAAGTTCTAATGTCATACCACGTGCATACCTTACAGAATTGAACAAATTACTGTATTAAATAACTATGGTTTAGTATGACCTCAACACTATAGTGGCACTACACACACAGAGAGAGAGAGAGAGAGAGAGAGAGAGAGAGAGAGAGAGAGAGAGTGATTGAGATATTTCTAGTGTGTTTTGATATATACGTATTATGTCTCCAGAAATCCATTATAAGCGAACACAACCCGTCTTTATCTCTTTTCATTATTTCAAAGGTCTTTAGACCATAAGTGCAGATACTTTCCATTATACTGCCATAGTAGTTTCTCTCTTTCTCTCTCTCTCTCTCTCTCTCTCTGTTTTTTGTTCCATAACAGTAGGTTAAGCTGACAGATCACCCTTCTAACCTATACAGCTTGTTGAGCATTTCACGATACTTCAGTCATTCCATGAAATTATAACACCTAGGTATATAAAACATTAGCAGTGCTTAACTGTAGATGGTACAATGTTAAGGTAGTTTGAAAGTTTTTCTCCAGCTGCCATACATTCTTCTCCATGTTTATGGCAAGTGCAAACTTTAGGAATTCCTCTTTAAACTTCCTCAACACAGTTGGCTTTGTCTTGATTGCTAGGCACTATGACAGGGGTGGCCAACTCGCGGCCCGTGGGCCACATGCGGCTCACTTTGAATATTTTTCTGGCCCGCGAGATTCATCACACTTTTACAAAATATGTTTATTTTTTTAATGGTTAAAGTAGTGAAAACCAATGCATTAAAAAAATACATTATTTGTGTATCCCTACTTTAAAATTGATTTCATTTATATTTATACATTTTTTATATATCACTTTTAGTGTTGTATATATTTATTACAATGTGCGTTTAGTATCATTATTATTATTATTATGTTATCTATGTTTACATATAAGAATAATAGTAAACACAATAGTAATAACTCATTATATTTCAATATTTTACTCCAAAAAAAGTCTATAGTGGGTCTAACTCTAATATGGGGACATGTAATTTAATATGCGGCCCGCGGAGTTATGATGCATTTCCAAAGTGGCCCGCAAGATCATTTGGGTTGGCCACCCCTGCACTATGACCTGACTATCGGCAAAGAGCTAGGTATACAAAGTTTCATCACCGATCGGGATTTCCTTGCTACTACATTTTTTTCCCTAATTTTTAAGCACTTCTTGTATATATATTTTAAACTGAAGTGGTGCTGGAGACCATCCTTGTCTTGGACCGTTTGTCGCATCAAACTGTTGATAGTTTCACATTTATTTTAACTGCATTTCAACATCCATTGTACAGCGTTTTTATCACAATTATTTAGTCTTCGATGATGAGATTTTCTCTCATACTATGCCATAACTTATTTAATGGCACTGTATCCTTTTGCAAATTGACAGAGACGGAGCATGCAGGTCGTCCTCTTGCTATTAATTCTTCAGTAAGGATTTTTAACATGAAGATGCTGTTTATCCATTAATGCAGGATTATCCTGCCCTGAAGCCATTTTGCTGCTCTTCCTTTATAAACTGTTCAACTCTCTGTTTCATCACTTTTTCATATAATCATGCTACTGAGTTCGTCACTTTTATGCTCTAATCATTTTTGCAGATATGCCTTCCACTTTTTTATATATATATATGTTTAATTGTTGCCATTTTACATTCACTTAGTGGGTTTTCACCTTGTAAACAATAGGGTAAGTGACTAATTTTGAGAAAGTGGTCAGTAATGTAGGTGCACATCTACTATAAACAAAAAAATATTATTTCTTGAATAAACATATGGAAAAAATGCAAAATTTTATATTTTTATATGCTAATTTCAATTCGGCGCCGAAACCCCCACATCTGTCATGTTGTCTCCTGTGATGTCACGTCTCTGGTCATCCCAATGTAAACAAACTGGCAGTTTGCCTATTTTGTTGATAAAATGAGTTCTACAGTTTACAAGTGATGCTTAGTGTCTCGGTGTATAAACACTTTTTAAAAATCAAACAAATTGTTTATTTCATTCCACACAAGGAAGATATGGGGAAAAATGGCTAAAGCTTGCATGACGTGACCCAACTTATTTGTCTACAAAGTATTCAGTATATTTTTGTGGAGACTACTTTGACGTAAGTAATTTGGTTCTGTCATAAACTTAAATTTTTATGGATAAATGAACTGTCACTTTCAAAAATGAGAATTCTGTGCCCCCACAAGCACAACGAATTGTAACCTGTTATGATCTCATACATGATTTAAATGAATACAAGTACATAGCTCATCTAGCTAATTAGCAATTCTTTTCAAAATATGCCCATAATTTTCGTAACGTTGCTACTGTTAAGAGTGTGCTGTTAGTCATTAACAATGCCTGTGATTTATTTATTATTTTCTAATAGCCACGGCTCATACAAATACAGTTGCATTTTGATAGGTTTTGTTATACTTTATAATCACAATTAATGTATTATCTCATCTGAATATTGGTATATTGTCCCAAAGAATGCTTGCTGCTAGTTTATTGTCTACTTATGTGCTCAAAAATTAAACTTTATTTTCAACTTAACTACTGCCTCTTCTAATATTCAGCTTATAACAACAATTCTTTGTAGGCTATGTAAGTTTCTGTAATCTACCCTCTAAACTGAGTCTAAAGCCCAACATTCAAATACAGTGCTGAGAAAGACCTTTTTTCTTGTATAATATTTCTTATTTATACAACAGTATGTGCACTTATCAGCACAAAACTGCACTTTCAGTTTTTGAGCACATATACTTTGTGTTAAATTTTGACATTCCCTAATACTGCTGTGTAGAAATCTGTTATACGCGATAAACTTTCCTAGCATTTTCACATCAGTTTTGGGCAAATTGGAGCTGCTTGCTTTGGTAAATCTGGCTTCCATTTCAGATATTGTTTTATGGATTAGTAACCAGAACTGAGTAATGGATTGGGTTAAAACCTTAAATATACAATGCGTAGATTTTCGACAGACCTTATTACATGGAGCAAAACTGATATGAGCTGAGGCGTGATGTGTTCTGATTGGTGTTTCGCGTCGCATGACTTTTCTGTATTTTTATTTTATTGAAAATAATGTTTTAAATCATGTCGAACAAATAAAGTTGTTTTTTTGTCATCCTTACAGCCTCTTCTATCATTTTCAATTAAAGTTTCATAGTTTCATACTTTTCAATCCGTATGTCGGGCTGCTTTAATAGGTTTGATGTTAACATTTCCATAGACAGATAATTTCTTATTCTTAATTTTTGCTAACACATCTCAAATTTCTTTTACTGATATCCAAGGCTTATGGTTTCTGAGCTTTATATTATTTTAGCATATCATCTTGAAAAAAAATATTCGATTTTTAGAAGTTTTTGATTGTCATGTATCCATTCTATCATGCCAGTGAAATTTATCCCAGCTACATCTTTGATATTTTATCATGTGCCTTTTACTATCTTTCGGGCTTTATTTGACCAAATATAGCCCATTATTAATGTCTTCAGATACCTTTTCCACTTCTTCATTCTTCACTCTGCATCACACTGTTCTTATCATAGTTTGTTCTTGCCCTCAATGATTTTTATTGCAACAAATTTTCATATGAATGTTTCTTAGTTTCTAGGCTACGTCTACTGTGAGGTGCATTTTTTTTCTCTAGCCCCTTGATTTGTTGTTCTAAGGCTTTGAAAGTTACTTCATGAATGTAATATTTTATTAATTTGTACATGTTATTTCATGCATCATGTTACAAACTTGCCACAAATTATACAAGTCGAAGCTTAAATATAAATTGGGTAATCACTGAGGCTTTTCAAATTATAGTTAGTAAGTTTGGTTTCTGTTGCAAGTTCATCTTATGTTGGGTTGGTTGCTTGTCTAAATGGAAAGTATATTTCTGTGGCTGGCAGGTTGTGCTCTGATCCACATTCTGGGCTCTGTTGTATTCTATCATAATGGATTCAGAGTTTACTTTGTTACCTCACAATATTTTATTCTATTATGGATCTTAGATTTAGACTTGGCTGTTCAGGTGTAACTGTATATCTTTATTGGAACCAGCCATTTGTTGTTAATCCATGTCAATTTCATGCTTCTATTAATCTCTCTCCATTTTTATTGACTGTATCTTCCACAAAATTTCTAACAATAAGATGGTTTTCTTTCCAGTTGTTGCCTTTGGATCCCCCGATACAATCATTTCTTTGCGGTCATTGATAAAATCCAATCCTTGTCAGTTCATCAGAGAAGGAATCCTTCATCATTGGGGCATCCTCATTTGGTGCATAGGCAACCACAGTAACTACTGTATTGGTTTTTATTTTCATTTCTACTTTGACAAGCCAGTCATTGATATGGTCCAAGGATTTTATATTCCCTTTGCATTTTTACTTAACAGATAACATTAATACAATTTGGTCCCTTTCCTATTTTGGCTCACCACTATGTATGTATACGTATCCTAGTTTTTCTCCTGTATCTTTCAACTTTTTTATTTTGGTCAGTGCTACAATGCCCATGTAATATTTCTCAATTTCTCTGAAGACTTTAGAGCTATGTGAAATGAAGTAGAGAGAGATGTCACCAATATTGAAAATAATACATCTCATAACATAGAAGGTCATTAATACTGCATTACACACTCCCCCACTCAAAAAATTCTTTTTTTTATCCTTTACATGAATACTCATTAATCCAAGGGGGGAAAAATTTTGTAGACTCTAATGAGCATTTTTTTTCTTTAGATGAAATTTTAATTTTTTTCTAATTGCCATTGCCATGTGTGCCAGATCTCACTTGATGTATTTGCATCAGAATCTTTGTTACAAAACCATGCTACACACAACCTGCGTAGATGCACAGAAATCCTGCTGATGCTTCATAATCTAACACTTGCCATGAAAAAATTGTAGTGGATGTAAATTTGTTATAAATTATATATCTTTATTTCTCATTGTACTATTAAAGCAAACTGAGTGCAGTATGGGAATGGTAACACACTATCTTCAAATTTGGAAGGATGCAGGTTTAAATCCCCTGTTGGGCCATCCAGATTTTTATTTTCCATAGTTTCCTGCACGTCAGGCGAATGCTGGGATTGTTCCTACATAAGGTGACAGCTGAATGTCTTCCCATTCCTTTTCCCAAGTTTTTTACCCACCTCTAATAACCTCAATGTTGATAAGGCATAAAACGATAAGAAAATAAATTTAAAGCAAATAATTTCTCATTTTTTTTTTTTTTTTTAGTTTCAAAGTAAAGGGAAAGTAATTACTATTACTAGATGTAATAGAATCCCAAAGATGAGAAAACTAGTAATTACCAAGGTGATAATATTTTATGAGATTAGGAAAAACATGAGTTCTAATTAAATATAAATGAGTCTTTAGAACTAGGTTCATCATATAGGCACATCATTAATGTGTCAACAGTACGTAGTCTGCCAGCAATCATACTAACTAAATGTCACACATTTGTTTCAGGTAATTTGATTTCTTATAATCGGGGATAAGAGGTTCATGTGTCCATTGCACTACACACTTGCTTATGATTTCTAGTATATGAAGGATTTTTAACCAGCAGAAATTTGGCAAATGGTGTGCACAGTTTGACAGTGATACTCTTTTGAAGCATTGTGTACAAGTGACATAAGTTCTTCTGTGAAGTTTCTAACCTCAATCACCACAAGTTGTCACAGAATGAACATCATTCCACAGACAGTTTTGCAAATTGAAGACCTTATTCACAAATATGAACAAATAACTATTCACAAAATGACTGCAACAGGTTGCATAAGCAAATAACGGATTTTAAAAAAAAAAATCAAATGCTGGGAGTTGGTGGATAGGGTGACAAAGGAAGCAGTAAAGTACGATTTGTCCAAGAATGGATGGACTAAGAACAGCAGAAGAAAGGCGAAGAATATACAGAGCAACAATATTAAAGACAGCAGGAAGAACATGAAATTAGAGAAAGAAGCAGAAAACCTTTTGAATAAAATGAGCATTTAACAGAAGCAGTAGAAATAAAGAACATTATGTAGTGGTATCGAGACAAGAAGAAAAAGGGAGCTAAATGAAAATGGCTAGCTTTTGCTTCTAAAAAAAATAAAAAAAAGGATAAAAGTGGAAAATGAAAAATCTTTATGGGTTTAGAAAGAAAATAGCAATGTGGGGAAAAAAATACTTAATGGTATGGTTAGAAACAAAAGCAAATCGTAGAGTACTGGACACATTGGGGAAAGTGCAGTGGAAAGATGATTTAATAAATTGTGGCAAAATTATTTGAAAAACTTGTTGAAAGGAACAGAAATGAACACTGAAAATGGAAAAATGTCTAAGAACAGATGAGTTTTTCTGTAACTTTAGAAATGTATTAGAAAAGTTCAGTATGTTGGAACTGGACGTGGTAGTGAGAGAGCTACTAAATCAGAAATCATCAGAAATGTGACAGAATTGTCAGGAGCAATAGGAATGCAGTGGTTGTATAGAGTTACACATGTATTTTGGAAAGAAAGGTTAGTACCAGAGTATAGTGACAATGCATAAATGGAGTAAATCAAAATGTGAGAACTGCAGGGGACATCACATTGCTGGGCCACTGCCTGAAAATATACAAAAAGCTTTGCCTACATAAAATCAAACAAAGAATAGACGAAACAGCTACGAATATCAGTACTGATTCAGCCAAAGAAGATCAACAATTGATGCAATTTTTATTCTCAACCAGATTGGGGAGTAAAGATGAGAATATGGCAAGGAAACTATAGTAGCTTTTATAGAGATAAAAAAGACCTGTGATTAAAAAAAAGTAGAAAAATAGAGCTTATGATTGAGTCTAACATGGAAGAAATAACTGATGGAATCTGGGAGCAAATGAGTGTGGAACTTGGGTGCTGATAAACAGTAGATGCTCGATTTGGTTTTAGATGGAAAGGGGAGTGAGACGAAGAATTTTGTTACCTGTTTTGTTTATTTTAATATTTGACAAAATCTTCGGTAAAGTTCAGAGATAAAGAAATCTGTCAGAGTTAAATGTGGTGTCATATGGGTGGAGACAGACTGGAATTTAGAGGGAAGGAGGGAGGGGGGGGGGGGAATGATTGCAATGAGGAAATTGGTTTGAGGAAGAGTGTTCAGTAAACATTGGCTCATTAAAGACGGTGACACTTTAAGGAAATTAAAATAACCACCAATGAAAATATGGAGAATGAAATAGGACAGGCTGGACAATTTTATCATCTGCTTAAGGATTTAAACCAGAGGTGGAATATAGGGAAGAAAGCCAAAATCTTTATATCTAAAGTGTATTACCTACTAATATTGTTCTAAGACTAAAATCTCGACATTGACAAGGAGCCACTTAAGCTAACTGCAAGCAGCAGAGATGAGGTTGTGAGAGGTATAGAAAATGTCACAATGAAAGAATATGATCAGAAATAAAAAATTGGTGAAAATTTAAAGGTTGATATAAGAAAAGATGCTAAAAAGGGTAAGGTTGCAATTGTTCTGTCATGCCCTACTGGTGGAAAAGTGCTGAAGTTAACACTCTTGAGAAAAGATAAGGGAAGGAGACCTATCAGAGAACCATGCGTGGGTTTGAATCTCAACCAGGCGAATGCTGGAATGGTTCCTTCAAAGGCCCATGGTCAAATTCCTTCCTGTTCCTTGCTCCCAGTCCCTTCCCACCTCTAATTACTTCAATGTTGTTGAGGCGTAAAGCCAGAAGCAAAAAAAAAAAAAACAAACACACACACACGTGGCCATCACCTAGTTGTCCAATTTTACTGTCTTCCTCTTCTTTTAAGCCGGTTCACCTTCAAAACACCACTGTTTAGATTGTTACTTAGTTTCTGGAGTATAGTTAGTGTACCCATGATTCCTCCACACTTATGTATCGATGCAGAAACTCATTAGAGCTACAACAGAAAAGCGACAAAACAGCCTCAGAGTGGACTATATGATTTCACTTATTCTCCACTGAGAGAAAACGCTGTATCCATCTTGTCAAAAAAATTTCACACCTAATTTTCCATGCAAAATTGAATACAGTAGAACTCCAATTATCTGAATCAATTGGGACCGGACCCCATTTGGATAATCAAAAATTCAGATAATTGGATTTTTTCAGAAAAGTCTATTTTAATTACTGTATGTATGTTGAAAATGAGAGAAACTATTTTTAAATAAAAAGAGCTTTTCATTAATTGAATGAAAAGGCAACATTTTTACATGTTATGCAAATTTACATGTGCTGTAAATCAGTACAGTACGGATGTACCGTACTGTAAGTAAAAGTCATTGCTTGTTAAACATCTCTGTCCAAGTAAGCTGTTTGGTTGTATTCACGCATTCTCAGGCAGCTATGTCACGCATTCGCTTGACAGTGAGAAGTTGCATGTGGTCACCCTTAGGCTGACACTCCATCCACTTCAACGCAGTTTCAAGGCCAACAAATGCTTGACTAGCTGATGATTCAAGTTCGATATTAAGGTCATCATCTTCCTCGACACTTTCCTCTCTCACACTTTCAATAAGTTCATCACCATTTAGAATTTAATACCCAGGGTCTGACGAAACACACACCACTCACTCTCCTATATCTTCAACAGTAACTTCTGAACATCCAGGAATTTTCAAAAGAATGTTTCTGAATTCCTCAAGTGACACGTCATCCCCATATTCTCCTGTCTCTTCCCTTTCCGTCTTAATTAAAAAAGCGATTCGGATAGTCCAAGTTCGGATAATTGGACTTCTACTGTACACTATACTTTATGGTATGCGTGTGGCATCTACTATTCCATGCACTTTGATTTTTCAATCACTTAAAACCATATCATGGTTTTTGTCAATGATTTTGGGGGTAATCCCTTCTACTGGACGTCCCAAACGTTGTTCATCTTATGTGGATGTGCAGCCACATTTAAACTCATTTACCCATCTGTAAGCAGTTGAAAATGTAAGAATAGATGAACCATGAACTTAATCAAACTCTGCTTTCATCTCTTTCAGCTTTGTTTTTTAAATTAAAGTCTTTAATCATTGCTCGAAACTGTTTTTTCCATTTTTCTAAATGACCAACAATTGTCTGCTTCAATCGATAATAACAATTAAACCAAATGATGGAGCTATCTGAGAGAGCATCTGCTATCTAGTCTGTAATATATATTGAAAAGAAATAGTTTTTAACACTATGCACATCATCTCTTGGATTTTCTAAGGACTTATTGAATGATCCTCATATGTACATTTAATTATATCAAATACATTTACACAAACTACTAGCAATTTTGTAGACACCTTAGAAATAAATTCTTTGACAGAGCAGGAGAAGTTGTCTATTAAAAGTTCTTCTAATTTTTTCCCTGCATTTAGTATTTTGTTTAATCTGGCTTTACGCATCACTGATTTCAAGGTCAATAAAGGTGGGAAAGGGCTGGGGCAAGGAACAGGAAGGAATTTGATGATGGCCTTTTGAAGGAACCATCCTGGCATTCACCTGTAGTGATTTGGGGAAACCATGGAAAGCCCAAATTTGAAAGGCCGTACAGAGATTCAAACCCGCATTCCCCAAATGCGAGGCCAGAGCGTTTCCGCTCACCCACCATGCTTGGTCATTGTTCCCTGCCAGACATTTATTGTGTGTTGGGAGCTTATTGAAGATACATATCCCTAAATATCACACACCCATTTTTTTTTTACCTCCATTATGTTTGTTTTTACTGCATAATCTAGCTTCATAGTTCTCTAATTTTGAAGTATTGGTGAGGTTACATATAATAAAATTTTTATATCGCATTTATAATAATCGTTTTTTTTTTCCCCTGTTTTTCTTTTTAATTTTTTAGAAGGAAGGGCAAACATGTCTTATTTGCATGACTTTTAAAAGTATTTAAAGTGATATATAACATAAATGTTTATTTCATACATTTTCTTTTAATACAAGGTCCATTTCAGCAAACAATATCTTATTGAGTTGCAATTACAGACTATTTAATTGTAATGCTCAACTTCTTTGGGGAAAAAAACTGAACCGTAATATTATTGAGATTCATAGTTTCATATGACTGGCGTTGATCACATTTCAACAAATTTCATTAAGTTGTGCTATGTGCTACTATTCATTGCACACTCTTGTAACTTAGCTAGATCTTTTGACACAGGCAACAGCAAAAAATCTGTGTGTATCCCAAATAATTGTAAATAACGAAGTATACTACAGTTTTTATTTTTGAGGAGGTCTTGAATAATTCATAAGATGCGGCTAGATGATAGCATAATAATCTAACATTTTGTGATTTGTTTTGTTTTAATATTGTGAGTTGAATTTAGGGTGCTATTTGTGATATCTATATTAAGGGGTACACTACTGACTTTTGAGGTTCACAGTATTCAGGCACCACACACTTGATCGGGGAAGTACAGTGTGGCAGTATTGAGTCCTTGTCCCCACGTACTGACTGTCTTGATTGCGATTTTTAGGCAGTTTTCTGCAATCATCTGGGTGAATGCCAGGAGAGTGACCAATCTTAGCTTAAAAAACTACACATTACACAAACTAAAAATACGCTTAGTGCACACAGAGCATAGTTATACTTTTTGCAAACAGATAGCAACACATCGTACTGTGACTGGCCTAGTAAGTCGGTTTGTCAAAGATGCACTTTTCACAGATACAATAGCAGACCCGACCTATTGTTGAAAATTACTCTAGAAGAGAGATGCGCTGATTGTTTCAGATATTTTGTAAACCCACCTTTCTTAAAGACAAGATATTGAAAGGAAAGATTCAAATGCCGAAAAATACATAGCAGATACTCAAATCTGTTCTCAAGATTAACAGCTAAGCATTTTGTGCACCTTGCTAACAATTTCTGTTTACTTCTGTTTGTCATGGGTTCTTTTGCTATTTAAATTTTATCATAATTCCTCTTTCACCATCTATGGGCTTTCTGCTTTATTTTGCTTGCTGAAATGGATTTTTAATGTGTGGTGTGGTAGAATGTGCCTGCAATTTTTGGTATTTCTCTTTCAGGCGGCGGCAGTAACTGCATGACACATCCTCTCTTCCCTACATTAATAACCAAAGTACCAAGTGTGTTACTGTAAATCGCACTAAATTTGCTGAGATTTTTCTGGAAATGCAAGCCAAATAAAAAATGTGATCAAATCATCTCGTGCAAATATTAATCATCATCAGTCATCAGTAAACACTGTATTTTGTAAATGTTAGAACTGTGATATTGTTGTAGAGCCCTTATAGAAATTTTAAGTGAAATATATTTTCAGGTTTAAACTATTATTATGCAGAATGTGTGTGTGTGTTGTCAGGAAGAATACGTTATTCTCATATGCTGATTGAGTTAATATCCATTAATCATTGTTACAGTTGACACTGATGTACATTGTAATTCACCAAGTAAATGCAAGTACCTGTTAACATTATTTTCTGTAACTTGCTTGCCCTTTTTATATCTTCTGATATGTCTCCAAGACATGTTTAATTGTTTAGACTACTGTTTATCAGATATGCAATATCTGAATGGAAGTTACTTATTTCTTTTACCAACACTTTGACAAATAATGGGGTATTTTACTGACTCTGTTACCTTACCCTGTGGAGAGTCAGATTGTCGTATTTATAAACTAATTAATGCCTGCACGGTTAGCTGGCGGCTAAAGTTTTCTCTGAGAAAGCTGAAATTGCTTAACTGTCCTATGGTAGTAGAAAACTTGTTATGTAAAAAATTCTCCATCAAAAACTTGTTCTAAACTTTATTGTTCTAATGTTAGTTGGATTAGTGTATATGTTTGGAATATATCACATGCAATTGTGTGTGAAGTTCACCATATTCTGAAGTAAACAATTGAAAGTAAGTTGACAAGAGTCAAGAACACTGCAGTACCAAATGTGACTCTTGACATATTTATCATTATTGTGAAGCTATATTTTGGAAATAAATATGAACACTTCATCTGTAAATTGTTGCAGTGTCTATTGTGGTGTAAACCTGTCTTTCATCATATGATGAAATTCCTATTTCTTTTTTTTGGAATAGCAGAAAACTTGTTTTAGAAAAAAAAAAATACTTGCAAGTTATTCATTGTTTATCTTTTAGCTCGTCTCTTTGTAACATCTGGAGTTTCTGAACAGAGCATCTGAATTCAGTTTGTGCATTTTGATTAGGTGATGTTTGGTATTCCAGTATTGATTCTTGTATCATTATCACTTTGTACTCAAGTGAATAGTCAGAAATTTTGACACTAGACACTGGGGGTGGGGAATCTAACTGTGTTGTCTGCGCACAGCCGGGGCGGCAGCGGGGGCATTCTGGGAGCAGGCATGCCTCCCATACCCCAGCGCGTGCAACAGGCCGTCGGGCAGGCGGCAGCACAGGCAGCTGTCAATGAGTTGAGGGATGCATTCCGAATGTCCAAGTAGGGGCACACAACTGGTCGTCTTGTGTTTCTCCTATTGTAGGTGTTGCTCATTCAGTGTACATATTGATCCACAAAGTTGTTTCTCACTATGTAATGTATAGATAAAACCCTTTAAACTGTGCAATATTCGAGATGTATTGTGTGAAGATACATGTAAATATAATACAAGTCATGTTATTTGTGAAGATAAAATATAACAAACTGTGCATTTATTTTTGTTTGTGAGAGACTTGAATATTTTACATACTAGTCATGTATTGTTGAGTATATGTTTGAGTCTTGCACTTTAGAGCCTCTTTTACCTGTAATCTTGTATATTGACAGACAATGTGGAAGACTAAAGGTTCGTGTGTTTCACACAGCTCAGTCATAGATATGCGTGTTAATTGCAGCTGTTGTATTGAAATTTATTTTGAGCAAACAACTCTTCAGACTGCACTGGTAGGATTCGCACATATACCAAAGAGTTGTTTGTCAACACCTTATGGTTATCTCTTTCCTGCTATGACTGTTGTGGTACAATTAAAAAAAAAATTGTTAAGATGGTAGCTGGAGAAAGTGTATCAATGCTCATCCCCCTCCATAATGCTTAAGCATTTTTGTCCATAGTGAACTGTGCAGATGTGTCTATGTTGCTGTTGGTATTGGCCTTGTGCATAATTGTCTGTTTGACCGATTAAGGTAGTACTTTATTGTAACAATGTGTAAAGTAGTTGTGTGTATATGGTTTTTATCAAATGTAGTCTCGTTGAATAGGGATGACATTTGTAACTTGATAAAATGCATAAAATGTAGGTGAAAATGTGCACTTGGTTATCAAAGTGAATTTTTTTCCGGTAACGTCTTCATGTCATCAGAATTAATTTGAAATATTATATGAAGTAAGGCTTATTCTAATAGAGTTCTGGGAAATAATGTGCACTTTTAATATGTTGTCAACATTACGAGCAAATGGTTTCAGTTTATTCAAGATGGTATGATGCTGTGATTTTTCAAATTTTGAAAAAAAAAATATATATATATATAAAATAATGATTACTGCTTTTGCATGAACATGGCGACTTTCATATGCATATCTACTGTTGAAAGCCAAAGCTTGTGTAGATCTTTCAGGTACATAGTTACCAAGTGACATAATATGTATGATTCTAGGGCTGTTAGATACAAGCATAGTTGTTGCAGTATTAAGGTATAAAGATTTAAAAATAAATACATATTTATTGGTATAATATGAATGTGACAAATTGCCTTAATGATTTTTTATAATAAAGGTAAATTATTTATTGCCATAGCAAACAATGAAAAATGGAATGGACATCGTTGAGTATTTTTCTTTACAGTTCATCTGTAAGAAATTAGATTTTTAATGTCCTTGTTATAGATAAGCCACTTTGGCTGATAAGCAGATTGCTGTACTAAATTGAGTTCAAGTGAATCATTGAAAATAACTTTTTTTTTTGCATCTGAAATGAAAGTCTGTAATTCAAAGATCTTGTAGAAATGAGTGATTAAAAAATTGATTTCTCTTGCCATTTAATATTTTTATAGTTGTCATGCATAATTTGTTTTCTTTCTTTCCCTTTGTTTGTTTGGCCTTTTCTTTCCCTTGATTTTTTTATACAAAAAGGTTCTTAATTATAATAGCTCAGGTAAAGTCTTGGATGATGCAGACACCATTGCTTTTCTTTCCTGTAATATATTCTTCAGTGGAAATGTAATAAGCAATGTACAAAGTTGAGGTTAATGCTTAGATCTGTTCCGTTCCTGAAGTTCATCTGTTTGTGAAAAAGTATTTACTTTTTATATAGAATTTAAGAATTTTGCTGATGTTTAGGTTAATTGATAATATATTGAAGAAACATAATGTGCAGAAACTAATTTTGCACAGTTTGGTAGATTGCTCGAGCTTTTTATATGGTGTAACCACTGAAACACTGCAAGTAGTGGCTGTGACATGTAGATAGAATTCTTGCCCAACATTAATTTCTTTCTCAAACTCGGCTATTGAGTACTGCATATTTTTCCAGTACTTACTGAAAATAGGTCTGAATAATACAATTTATGTTTAAATTCTACTATAATTATTTCAAGTGCAATATTTTGATACTCATTCATATTGTGTGGTATAAGAAGAAAGGTATGTAATGGTGTGCTCTAGAGATGGGTCATTCGCGAGTGAACCAGTTCTTTAGAACAGTTCTTTTGAAAGAGCGAGTGAGCAGTCGCTCACTAAAAGTGAACAGTAGTTCTTTTTGGAGGCCGTAATGTCGGTGGTGTGTCGGTCTCGGTTGAACTTAAACTTCAATCGAGTGAGCGCCAAAATAAGTCAGTTTCGGCTTTGCCGCTCTCACCCAACCCATGTTTGTTGCTTGTTCCGCGCCGCTCATTGTTTACCCACTCTGCTCTGAAAAAATAAGAAATCCCGAATATCGAGAAGAGCTAGTTCGTTCACGTTGTTCTCCGATCCCAAGCGCTCAGCATGGGAAAAGCTAGTTCGTTCGCGATGTTCTCCAATTCCAGCACTCAGCACAGTGCCACTGGGGAGCTAGTTCTTTCGAATCTGATGTCCCGCTCCGCTTCTCTTTGTGTATTCCGGCTACAAGCGTGCCTTGTCAAAGATTATTTTCAAAAGCTGAACAAATTTGCAGTGAAGAAAGAAGTAGGCTACTGAATGGCAAAATAAGTAAAATTCTATTTGTGAACAGTAACCTTCATTTCATTTAAAGCAAAAAGTTCTTTAAAATTGATTGTATCTACTTTATGTCTGTAAACAAATTAATGTAAAACCAACTATCCTCAAACTATCTCTCAAAAATTGCCAGCAATCCGAGCAATATTTCATTGATGTTTTGAAATAGCCTTTTCTGCGTGAAAATAATGCGGTAGTATTTTATTTTAGTTTCAGAATAAATACAAAAATAAATGAAAATAACTAGTGTGAGATTAACCTATGAAATCAGTTTAAATGTAAATAAAACGAACAGATACTACACTCAAAATGGATATAACTGCTCGTTTGGTTTAAACTGAGCTAGTGAACTGGTGAACTGTTGAAAAGAACTAGTTCTTTTCACTGAGTGATCAAATGAGCGCCGCTCTTTTTAGTGAGTCTCTTTTCCCACCTCTAGTGTGCTACCATTACAAGTTTGCTGCTTAGTCAGTATCATTGGTTTAGGCTGTAATAAATGGGTTTTCTTTTGGTAGAATTAATTGTTAAGTGTCTTGTCTAATCAAATTTACGCAATATATTTAATGTTGCATAAATAATTGCACCTCTCTTATATGAAATTTGTTTGAAACATAATTTTCATTCAATCATTATCCCTGTATTGTTTGCTGGTGCCATCATCACCTGTTGTTCATTTTGGTGTCTTGATTTTCACCCGTTTTCTGTCATATGTATACAAATGTTTCCTGAACATTTAATTTTTTCCCTATTAATTAGTTGTATGTTATCAATCGTCCTGTTTTGTACACCACATGATTGGTGTAATTCTTCTATATGGATTTTAATTTTAAGCATTAGATCTTATTTCCCAATCTGAGCTGATGGTACCTCTCATTGCTGCTTACCTTATTATATGTTAACTAATTTCTTTCACTAAGCTTAGAGCAGCAACCCTTTCTTAAAGAGTTATTCAGCAGTGTATTATTTCTGTTACACAATAGTATGTGCTCCTTGCATCCCATTATAACACAATAAATATTTAGTTATGGTATACTGGGCAAGTTGAATCAAAGGCATCGAAAATGTTTCTGGAAAATTATTTGTGCGTAAAGGCTTCTTCATTTTTCCTGGCTTAATGATGAAATTAGCATGTATAGTCAATTAGTGTGTGTGTGTGTGTGTGTGTGTGTGTGTGTGTGTGTGTGTGAAACACATATTTTAGATTGTGTGTATCCACTGAAAACAGTTTGTTCAAGCAGATTGTTTCAGCAGTTGTAGGCTTTAACGATTTTTAGGCTAAGGATATTATGGTCACTGAACTTATTTGTGTGTAAAACTACCCAGAAATAAATTGTTGCAATAACTGGAAATGAGCTGTATGGACAGACTTTCCATGATTATTATTATTTTTCCTCTGAAAGAAAGTGATTTAAGATGTTTCGAAATTTCTTAAAATACGTGAAATTCACAAGACATGTCATTTCATATATGCAGAAACTATAATATCAAGTTTTAAGAATAGCTAAAATACTATTGCCTAAAATACTCTTAAATGCTTTAAAACATTATATACCATATTTTTCGGTTTCTTGTCATTGTAATGTTTTAACTACGCAACTTTATCATGACATATTACTTGCATTTTAAGAATTGAAGTAGACTGCAAATTTTGTTTCCTAGTCTAATTAATTCCCATTGAATTGTTAGTTTGTACAAGTTTAATTGGATAATTTTTAAGGCTGAAAGTAAATGAAAGTTTCTAAGGCATATTATACATTGGAAAAAAAAAAAGCCTTACGTAATTTAGTGGACATTGTTTTTATTGATTTAAGGTGATTATTTCTTTATACTAAGTCCTCAGATATTCAGTAGGTGTGCAAATGTAGTTTTGTTAAAATATTTGTCTTTCATGGAGTGGATATGATTATTTTAGCTGCCTTGTAATAGAGGTTGCTTGCACAAGAAGTGTAAAACAAAATCACATTACAGTTTGTAAAGGAAAATTATTTTTGTGGAATTAATTTCAACAGAAAAATCAGAAAGACAGATTTGTAAAAGATATATTGTAACTTATGACTACATTTTGAATGGGCTTCCATACTCTATCTCTTAATTTAAGTGGTAGACATGTAACATGAAAGACATGAAGACCCTACTGTTTAAAGTGTTTCCATTTTTGACAAGGGTGTAAGGAATATTGTTAAACATTTAATTTAATTTTGTTATTTGATTGATTTTGCTTTATGTGCAGCTGAAAATTTAATTTTCACAGGTAAAATGGATATGCATTTGGTTTTATTTCCCCAATTGTATTTGCCTTGCCTACATTCTAATTCTTCAGGCCATATTTACAAATCCAATGATCAATATTTCTTTTCATTATTAGACTGTATGCTTGTTTCCCTCATGTTAAAGCTGCAATAAATTTCAGTATGGGGACCTTCGGTATCAGTTATGCTTTTAGCTTATGGGATAATTTGTAATGTTAATTGTTACACAGCAATGATCATTCCTGTGAACCTTTTCCTCTGTTTGCTTCTGAAGCTTGAAATTGTGATGTAACATACACATAAAAGAACAACTGGAACGATGAATAATTTTTATCGTAGTTTCCAGTGAAACTATCAGCTTTCTTAGACATTGTATTATGTTTATTAAAAATATAATTGTAGAGCTGTATTTATGTTATTGTAAATGTGTAATTGAATGTTGTAGCATCTTACAGTGGGAGAGGGAAATTGGTGATTAAAAATTCACATTCCAAATGTTCTTGTACTAGGGGCTGAATTTGCACTGATGCTGTGTCACAAGTAATAAATGTATATGCATTGTATGTAAATCCATTGTTGTTAAATTATTCATATGGTGTAATTTTCAAAAATGTTAAATGATTATAAATGGTCGGTACTTGTCAGTTAAATGAGTTAATAAATATACTTACCGGCAAATGTAATGTCTTATGGTGTGGTAGATTATTTTATTGTACTTCAAAGCTGGCTTGATTCTAACACCAAAACCTTTTCCATTCCTATTTTGTTTCATTTTTAATAGTAAGTGTTTAGAATCATCTTAGTAAGAGAATGTTTGGCTTGTTTGTATTTGTTACTCATTTTTTGAAATGAATTTTTTATTCTAATTTTCTCATAAGGAGGAATAAAAAAATGTTTACTTGGAATATATTAACCTAGGATCCCATGAAGTGGTAAGACAGTTCATTCATTGCATTACTGATCTAAAGAAATGTCCTTTTTGATAAAAAAAAGAAGCAACCAGTATTATCAGTTGCTTATTTCTTTAAAAATAATGGTTGTACATTTATCTTGAGTGGTGATGTGGAGACAATGGTGAGCCCATTCTAGAAAGAGAAGAGGCATTTTTGGAGTAGGAATACTGCCTAAATATGGTATGATATACTATGGAAAAATGAAATTTCTTTCAGGCAATGTAAGTAACAAAGGGAAAATAAAAAATCACTCACCGAAGTTGAAGGCTAAAGTGCTATGACAAGTATACAACACACGAAATGGAATGAAAACATGCAATATTTTCATTTAAAATCTTATTCATCTAGGGAAGATTGGACCATTAGGCCAGGGAAATGTGCACACACTACTGTTTACCGAATGACTTTCATTCAGTAAGCCGTGATGTGTTCACTGCATGACACTCATGTGTTAAGATGTGGTGTGTGCAGGCCTCCTTTACCAAATGACTTTATCCTCCAAATATTGTACATTTGTGTTCATCTTGTGTTTTGTATAGTCATCACAGCTCTCCAGCCTCCAAATTCGGTGAGCGATGGGTTATTTTCCTTATCCTTTGTTATTTAAGTATGATATATATCATATAGATAATAGACAAGTCACACAGTCTAGTAACGTTCATATGATCAATAATTCATGATTTCTCAGGTGGGAGTAAAAGAAAATGACATGGGTACTTACTTACTAGCCTTGTAACACTTCAAAGAAAGATATCCTTCCATCCTTGGACGATTTATTATGGTGGATAACTGGGCTAGGCAAAATGTATCGTATGAGTTTGGTGCTGCATTATTGAACATAGTCTTTTATTGCATTAATTATGAAATGCAGTGTTTCCTTCTGTGCAGATGATTATATGGACTTGAGAAATTGGAATGCTGGAATTGATTGGAAAAAATTACTGTAGCTGAATGATGGCAAATGGCAATACAGCTATAGTTGATACAAATTTTATCCCAGCCCTTATTCATGCAAAGTTGTCACAAAGTGGCTGACCATACAATGGTGGGCCTCAAAAATTTGTTTTATTTTTGTTTGCTGTCATTACACACTTTTGATATCTTTGTTGATAATGTGATGAAAGTATTGTAATGGCTCGTGTGGCCTTGATGGCCTAGTGATTAAGTTTTTGTTGGCTGCACATTCCGCCCCTATCGTAGCCGGCTCAACCTTATCTGTAATCCTGCCAGGTATAGGGAACATACAGTTTAATATGGAATACAAACCATCAAAGCATTCTGGAACACTCCACATTACACAGAAAGCTGTGCCAAAGGTTAAGGGCCTTTGAAAATCCCCGTTGAGATGGAATTCCAACTGGAGACCTCTCGATCTCCAGTTAAACGACTTAACCGCTGAGCCACCAGACCACTCGGTATTCTAATGAAATATGTTTTTATATCAATTGTGTGAGAATTTTGATGGGTTGTCTTATATGCCAAGGTTTATTTTATGCACTCGCGTATCTCAAAATTCTGAGGGTAATCTATTCTGAGAAAGGAAAAAAAATCGATTTTTGTATTTAAATCGTTGCAATCATACATCAGGAAAGTCTCCATTACATTAAATGATTTATTTTTAATGTGATGCCCAACTGTGAATTCCATCATATATATTAAGGAATTTTTTTATGATTACATAAAATGAAAAAAAAAAAATTGATACAGTGGTCTAGTTGTGTGAACTAATAACCAAATTTCTACCAAGTTAAGCATTTATGGTGTCAACATTCAGGAATGATTGTATATGTTAGAAATATTTTAAATTTCCTGTACATAACTTTGGCACAATGATATAGCAAACTGTTTTTAGGCATTGTATATTTTTAATACAAACCACATTTTATTTATTACTCCAAATTTAAATTTGGCATGATATTGTCAGTTGATTTATTGAAGAATTCAATGATAACATGAGATGTGTGAATGGCAAAAAGATAACAGATCCTCATGCGTCAAGAATTAAATAGTTTTAGTTGCCAAGGATATCAGTTTGCAGTAAAACTGTGTGACATTTAGACATAAAACAATGATGTGTCGATGAGAGTAGCCAGTTATTGATATTTATCAAATGACACTGCTTGATAAAACCTGCTTAGTTCTACAAACTGAAAGTAACAAAAGTGCCTTGTAATCTTAATTTGGATTGTCTCTATATGTACTAGCTGTGTCAAATTGAGGAACTTCTATAAATTATTCAGTTCCGTTTTGGCCTCTTTGGAACCCCTCCACAATCCCTCTCCCTCCTGTAAACTAAAGTGGCTTTCACTTTGCATCCCCCACTTCCTCTTCTCGGGTGGGACATAGTATTTTCCATATTACATACTGAAGACAGTATGTGCCGTTTTCTCTTACCAGTCTACCATTAAAATAGATGGGTATGTAATGAACATGAATGATATTTGCTTTATACATTTTTTAAAAATTATTATAAATATTTTGAATCAGATAGTGACACCAGCCAGTCATGCAAATGATCAATTATTGGGAAAACTGCTTTCTTAGGTACAGCCAGGGGATCCTTCTCTTCTTGAGGTGTTACTCAAAACATTCTCATCATCTGTAATTGTTATTAAAAAATGGGGGTACACTAATGACAACGATCTATGTGAATGTGGTGAGCTTCAGAACCCACAACATCTTCTGATATGCAGGAATCTCCCCGAAACCTGCAATATCGACGACCTTTACAGGGCAAACGAGAAGGCCATCAAGATTGCGGAATTCTGGTCACATTCTATATAATTGTGTTTATAGTTTAATATTAATTTATTAATGTTATTTGTTTTTTCAACTTGTTATGTCCTGGACACGAGAAATAAATAAATAAAATCTGTAATTGTTTATTAATTGATAGAACAGAACAAAAATTTGACCTGTTGCATAGAAAAGAAAAGCATAAGAATATTTGCATCTTTTTTTAGTTTTCCTTTTCGGCAGTTATATTTCTATATTACCAGTCCTGCCTTAAAAATTTCCATAACTACTCGACTCCATTTTGGAAAACATTTTCATTTATTGTGCAATACTATTTCATATCACAGTCATACTTTAACATTAAAATAACACTGCAGTTTGCACTAGAATGAATGATGAACTGAAGTTCACTTAATAGAACAAAATTAGTATTATTTTTTTTTTTTCGACGAGTGGTGTGGTGACATGCGGCCAATCCTAATCACATTGGTTTTGTTTCAAAACAATACTAACTGCCACTGGTGGGGAAAATCCTGTGAAACATCTCCAAGTGAATTTGAGCCTAGTTAGCAGATGCGCAATGTTTTTCAGCAAGTCTGCTACTTAAATTGCAACAACCCCATATTTCCTGGGAACTGACTGCATGGCACTAGCGTATCTATTATATGGGAATAATGAAATAAATTCTGCATGCAGTTGGGTAGTCTGTACCCTATTTTAACCCCCCCCCCCCCCCCCATTGTAACCCAGTGTAGTTTTAAATCAAGCCCCCCCCCCCCTTTTCCCAACACAGCTCCTGACTCCACTATGGATTAATCAAATCTAATGTTACATCAAATCAACATAGAAAAAGGGGGGGGGGGTACTCTGATCTATTCTGTTTGTTACCATGTTGTCTTTTGTCAAGATATTTGGATTTGGGTAAAATGTTGAAAAGATTAAAGCTCCATATGTGCTTGTCTTCCAGTTCATCAAAGCACCATTCGTACATAATAGACAAGTGATGGCTTTTAATTTGTGGCTTTTGCTCATATGGTCTAAGCAGGGAAGCACTCAAAGAAATGTTGAAAATTATACAGCAGTTTCAGAATGTGGCAAACTGAAATTATTGCTAAAACCTATTGCATGGAACATTCCAGTTAAATGTACCTGTAAATGAAAAAGTGTTCAACAGGCAGATACTTTTGTTTAAATGAAATAAGTATTTAATTACATTTATTGTTTAAAACATTAAATTTCTTTGCTTTGAATATTTCTGCTGCAGTAATAGAAATTTTCTTCTGAATAATTATTCAATACAGAAGTGAATAACTAACTTCATTATTAGTCAGTTCTTGTTTTTCTCTTCCCAAGTGTTCACATTTTCCTCAAAACAACCCAAGTCTCTTGTATCACATGAGAGAAAACTCATTGAATTTCCACCTGTTATTCATGCCATTGGTGAGAAATGAAGGCATTTAATTCATATATGTTTTAAGTTTTAATAATTTTGAGTTTTGCATTTAAGGCTGCTTGTTTTAAAGGAAATCAAAATAAATTCTGGTTCTATGTAAACCATATTTTGTGTACCCTTGGTTCCAGAACAACTTAATAGGAATGTAAGGCCAAAACTAAATACTGCAATACTATATGGAATTAATACAGGATCAGTTCTTGCTTCAAGTAGAAAAACCTTGACCAGAATGTTTTTCTTATTGTTTTAAACTTAACATGACACTGGTAGGGTGTTGTGACCAGAAAATGCGAACTCCTTGCCCAATTTCATAAAAAAAAAAAAATAAAAAAAAAATCGGTGCTCTTCTATAAGGTCTGCCATGAAAGGATAGATTACGCTGTCTTAAAAACCAGTAAAAAGTAATTTATCCTAGATTCTCCTAAAATTGAAACTGAAAAGACATCTTTCAGTAGGAACTGTTCCTGGTCATTTTTCACTCGTACATTAACATGGATTTAATAGGTGTTGAAGTTACAATTGTTAGTAAAAGTTTGAAAATTACTGAGATATTTGCAAGTTTTTAGTTGATGGTAGGATGGGATTGTTATTTTGTTTAATATTTGCTTATTTTCTCCTACACCTTATATTCCAAATTACAGATAGAGAGAGGATAAGTTTTTCTTCATATTGTAAGTAGCAAATAAGATATTGCATGCTAACTCATTTTGTTGTTCTTTATCACCTGTTAAGCAATTTGCAGCAGGTTGTATTTAAGTTCACAAATAAACTTGTTCTTATAAATGTAGTTTATTCTTAAGAATGCACCTGACACAGTAGATGCTGCTGTATGTTTTTAAACTGTAGAACTAATTATGAAACTTGGTTTTTTTAGTTACCGCTCATTTTATAAGAGTAACTTCAAAATCCTATGGCTTGGAAAATTCTGGCACTAATTTTAAGTGAAACCTGTAATGAAATGCTTGGTATTATTCAGAGCTACATAGATGACTCAATTCAATTCCTCATAGAAATACTCCCCATAAAGCTTTGCATAGTATATTAGTTGTGCACAGAAGAAATGTTGCAAGTTTTTTTATGATTTCTTAGTGTTTTTTTTTACAGCATTCATTTCATAGTTTGTATCCAATTTATGGTGGCCAAGATAACTTCAATCAAATTACATGCCTAAAACATTCTAACCGTATTTGCTTTTTATGTAACACATTTCTTTAATCAGATTCAATAACTGTTGCTTATTATTCTTTCAGGTACTTTTTTGATATGTTTAGAAACATAATGTATGTAGCATATTACTTAGTAGTAGCAATAATGTGCACTGATGGATGGACGTCTTTGTATGTTTTAAGTATATCTTGTGGTTCTTTTGTGCTGTTTTTAGGCGTCCTGTACCCAACATTCCCCCCAGACTCCCAGATCGGCCAAATGTTCCATCTCGGCCAAACTTTTAGTTATTGTGTGCAGTGTGTAAACAGTGGAATTTACTGCTGGAGGATGCTGCCCACATGTGGTGATACATGCAGCAGGTATTGTACAGTTACAGCAGGGATTAAGACTGCCTTAAATTTACAGAATCCTATTTTACTATTAAATTTTGGTGACTGTACATTTTTACTCGAAAAACAGGGAAAAGCCATGGAATATCAGCCAGTAAATTGTGTGTCGACATGATTTTTTTACATATAGTATGTATATTTAAAATATTCTTTATAGTCTGATCTTTTTTTAATTTAATGGCCTCTTAAACTTTTTTGCCATGTGATTAAGTGCTGTGAAAGTGACCATTAACAAAACTGGGAACTACAGCCCTAGCTTTGAAGATATGCTACCTGAATCTTACACCAGTCGAAGATTTCTAAATGACTAAATATTTTTAATTTTTATGTTTGTATGGAGCACTTTGCTACCTGTATTTTAGTATATGTACAGAATTATTTTATGTGTATTTTTCTATCATGTATTAGTAATGAGAATATATATTTTGAGTGAAAGATCCAGCTGTAAAAAGTAGGGTACTATTTTCTAATTTTTAAATTTGATGTATTGTGTGATGTGGTGGTGTAAATATTTCTGACTACGAGGCTTCAGAAATTGATGTAGGAAACACAGTGACTAATTTTGGACAATTCCCTGTTGGAAATGTAAATAATGTTAAACAAAATTGTGTTACTCAAATAGATGCAAAAGCTCCTAAGAAATTTGCTACCATTTTTTTACATTTTGTAGCAAACTTGTAAATTTTTGTGGTTTGTTAGTGAGACATTGTAAAGTTATAATAGTGTATGTCTGCCGAGACCATGTGCGGTTGAAGTTATTTATTTGTGCCTTTTTTTAAAAATTGTTGTTAATGTTAATTGTCAAAGCTTAATATTGTATTCAATATTCAAGAAATTTTGTGTCTTTTGCTTAGGTAACTGTAAATTTAAATTAGTAGTCAATGTGTTAGAAGATGAAATCAGCTCGAGGAAAGGAAAATGCATAAAATAATTAGCTGAATATAACTAATTTTACATCTGGCACCTGATTGCACAATTATTCTGGTTTGAAAAATAGCACTATTAGATGTGACTAAGTTTATTTTTCATTTCTATTACTGAGATGACATGTGACTATGTCTGTTTAGCAACAGAAATGTTCACAACTGAAGAAATGTTCTGGTATACTTTGAAAACATTAAATTCAGTTGAAAAACATGTAACAGTATGTCAATGAAATGGAGACACATGAAAGACTAAAAATTTAATAACATGTACAAGTATACACTTTTTAATCCCATCATCATTTGTGTTGATCTCAACTAAAGATATGTCTGGAAGAATGTTAGATTCCAGTTCATATTCAACAGCCTATTGAATTATTATATTGTATCAATCTTGAAATGAATATTATTAAGTTCACAGGGATTTTAACCAGAATATGTAACATGATGTTCATTTTTTATATTTTCGAGAACACTTTTACTCTCATTTGTGTGTAAAAGTATTCTGAACAGTGAATTTTATTTTATTTCAGCCTGTTTTACAAAACCCTTGTAGGTTAATAAACATTTTTATTTATTAGTTATATTAGATACTTTACTCAGTATTGTTATAATATAAGGTAAAATAATTCAAAGTTACAGATAGCCCTCAGCAAATTAAACTTCATACAACAGTCAGAATGAATGGATCCAGTGAAGGGTTAGGTTGCTAAATTATTCAATTTCTCAGACACCTAGTAATTTTGTGTCATTTCTCCTGCTTATTGTTTGCTACACTTTTCAGTTAGTGATATTACGCTGTTTTCATTCCTGATCCTGTCATAATTGGTTCTGGGCATATTTATTCTGCATTCATTTACCAACTGCTAATCTCTAAGAACGTAATAAATGTGCTTACCACCACTGCTTGAAAGAGTTTAGTTGGAAGGCATTAAGCTTGATTTTTTTTAATGTAAAAATTTTTCTGCTAGAAGGATGTGAGTAGGTTGATTGCATTTTTTAAGACACACAATAGAGAGAGAATAGCAGCTTCCATTTAAAAAAAAAAAATCCTTTAGTGTAAGTTAGATTACATTGAATAAAATTTGTTCATGAATTATTGGATGTTGTTGGGCCTTTTTAAAAAAATTCTGTGGTGATTTTTGAAGTTTCTAGTTGTTATTATACTTCTAACACGGTATATTATAATGGCTTATTTTGCTATTTAATGCAACGTGTATTATATTTTATGCGGAAAATTGAAGACTGATTATTCAACGGTACAGTCATCGCAGAACTAGCTCACGAGTAGTGTTATTTGCGAATGCAATGAATTATTTGTGTTAGCGGGTTAGCCATAAATTACTGACTTATTTCAAAACTTTTTTTTTTTTTTGAACTTTTTTGCTCTAAGGAGCAGCAGGGTTGTCACAACACTTGGTGTTGTTTCACACGCTCTTGTTATAAGAATTGTAGTATTTGTCAACTGAGTGTTGAAGTTCAAATTAATAATCTATAAGTACTGTCTTTATTTTCTTTATAAAAATGCTGTAACAAGTGTTTTTCTTGGGAGGTTATAAACTCACTTGCGAATGTCACATATGAAAGAACCAAAAATGATTATTGTTTTAAAAACATTTTTTAACCTGTAGTACTCGCAAATTGCACTAGAAATAGTTATGAAGGGTTACATACAGATAGAATGTGGTAAAATCAGTTGCGTTGGTTAAGTAAATTTCCAATCACAGTTTCATGTGGCTCATGTGAATGTTTATGAGTGATTATTTTTATACAAATGGAGTTTTGAGAATTAGCACACAGTTATTCAGAGAAAAGCTGTGGCAAGGAAATTGTTTAATGATTATTATTATTATTTTACAATTATTGTCTCATTCAATAACAAGCATTGGAGCATAACATGTATGGAAATAGACATCAGCAATAAATAATAAGTGGTAGTGAACCAGTAATTCAGGGTCTTCTCATTCCTTTGTCATCAGTTTATTGATAACATAAGAAATGTATATCTGTGATCCACACATATATATGTAATGGAGAATATGAAGTACTTGTTCAGGCTGTGACAGTAAAATCAAGTTCTTTCATTAAAGGACGATGGTGACACTAATTAGAGAATTCTTGTCCCAGCATTAATGTCTGCAGCATTAAATTATTTTGAAATTGTGTGTCGAATTAATTTCATAAAATGTGTCGAGTTATGCTTGTGACTACTGGTAGGTGGTAAATACAACAAATTCAAAATTTATCTTGCATGTTATACATACTGGTGCATTCATAGAATTTTTGTTCTACCTCAGTATTTTAAACTTTAATATAATTAAACAATTCTGTAAATATTTTATATATAAATGAACTAGGCCTTATGCAGTATACTGCTTATTTTTGTGGTATCGTTTTTCTCTTTCTATTGATTAATTAATTGATTTATACTCTCCTTATTAAAGCATTCAACTATTTTGACCTGAACAAAAAACATTGTTTTACATATTCTTGTAGATGTACAGGAATCAAAGTTGCTTTTATATTCAGCAGTTCTTAGCACTGGATCATTCAGGTGCAGAAACATATTTCATTGTGGTTTCAAAATTCAAATGTTTGAACATAATAGTTGTTGTTTTGAACTTACCTCAAAATCCTTTGGGCAATTCTTTCTTTTTTAGTATGGCATAGTAATTTTTTATGTTATTTTATATTCATTGACCATATCCTTTTGTCATAAACTAATATTTCAGTTGGATGAGAGTAGTATTTGGATCTGAAATTGAAGAGGATGCTGATTCAGTCCTCTCTCTGGTCATCCATATTTCAGTTTTTCATGGATCCTAAACTCACAAGAGCTGGTTCCTTTAAAAGTTCATAGCCAATTTCCTTACTTACAATCCTCTCCTAGCTGTAATGAACTCATCATTAATGAGCCATAAACCTCTAACTAAAAACATCCTCATCTACTTATGCAGTCTTCAAATTGAGCACAAGTTCCAAATGGTGACATGACTGTCAAAAGCACTGTAAAATTCTGTAGTAATTATTTATTTTTTCATAACAGCAGCACAGAAACTGGTGTAGATTTAGTATCTATCTATACAGAGGAAAATAGGTTTTAATATTTCTCTACTTGGCAAATTGTAGAGTTTTATTCTTTTTGATGTGCCAATAAAATATAAATATTGATGTTTTATTCGTTAACTGAAAAAATATTAGGTATGGAATACTGATACTTATAGTAGCATTTATACTATCCAGTAAGGCTATAATATACCGTAGCTCCATTATCATCAAATGGAAATTTGAAAGCATAAATGTTTAGCTGCCCAACTCTGAAAAATAGAGTGAAAATACCTACACACGTATGATCATTATTCCAAAATAAGGTAACAAATAATGAATTAAGTGACCAGGTACAGAAAGAAGCTAGGTATTATGTACAGAGAAGAAAACTATAATTTACCAGAGCTGTTTCTGGGTAACTTATGTGAACACCCTTTTATCATAACATGATGTTTCTGCTGAAGAGCGTAACATTGAAATTTGTTTTGTGTGTGTGTGTGTTTTTCTTCATTTTAAAAAATCTTTAATTCAACTTTATCCTATATGTATCTTAAAGAAACTATAGTTATCTATGCAACTATTTTTCTTGTCACATGCAAGGGAAAAAAGTGTAAAAATTCATATGGTCTGGTGAAATTAATCAAATTGTTTGTAATGTATATATTTTTTTTTTTTTTTTTTGAGAATTTTATGCCAACACATTTTTTACCTATATTCATTTTCAAATCTGTATAAAGATGTAACTGTTTAGTCCATAGCTTCTCACATTATTGGCTACCATGAGAATTGATGATCTCAGAAAACAACTGTCTGGCATACATATTGCAAAATTTTGTGCAGATATGTAAATAATTTGCAATTGTATAAAGAGAAAGTTAGTTTAAGTTGAAATGGGGAAATGAAACCACAACAGAAGCACCAAACTTTAAATTCAGATAAGAACTTTACATTTAATCACCCTTTAATGTTTGTACAGTTGCAGATGGTATTATTGTTCCCCCTTCCTTAAAATAAGATTGGTGTGAATTAAAAATTAATCTATTAACCATAACCTTTTTGAATCCCTTAAATCTTACTGCCATCATATTATTTAAACTTTCATTTTGTGAGAGTTAATAATGTAAAGAATTAACATGTTCACAAAGCACAGGAGCTACAGGTAGTTATGTATGGAATTTTGTTCTTTCTAAATTAAACAAAGTCTTAAGGTCATTTTTTCTATTCTCCTTGGAGTAACGGTCCCTTGTTTCAATATCAGAAATACATATTTTACAAAACAAAAATATCATTGCAAACATTATGCTATAATTATACAGATCACAATATTCACTTTCCTCTCTTGTTGCAAAAACTATTTTTGTGATTCTTGCACCTACAAAACACTGACCCCAGAAGAGGATCAGTAATCCTAAGAAATGATCATTTTGTTACTAAGCAAATTGCAATTTTTGAAATAAATTTAAAAAAAAACACAATTCTGCCAACTGTAAGTGTACAACATTGCCATGGTTCTGGACTAAGATTCAGCATGGCATTGGCATCTTTTATTTGGTTCAGGCTTACTTTATCACTTCTAATATTGGTAATATTCAGGTTATTTCATCCTACTCGCTCGATTTGATGTAATAGTTATCCTGTAAAATAAATTAATTTTCAACAAGCTGATGGAAAACATCAAATGTCTCAATGTCATTGATAACTACACTTTGGTAGGTTTTATTATCAGCAATCAATTTATTACTTTAATTTTATCTATTCACACTCCTGTTGTATTGTATGGCTTATGTATGAGAAATTTTGTCTGCTTTTTAGCTAATTCCAAAAATATGATCAGTGGAATTTGAGTTCAAAATAGTTCCATCTGTTTTGCTCATCTGAGCAAAATGTGAGTGTTTCTATATATTCAAATCCTTACAGAGTTGATTTATTCAGCTTTCATTTACTGGAAATGAGCTAAGATCTGATGATGTGTCACATTACCAGTATCAACAGTTTCATGAGGAGTTATGGTCCCTGTCAGAAAATTATATGATAGCCACCAATTCTTATTATTCTTTCAGAGGTATATAGCTCAAATTCACACAGAAAATGCCACAAAGGCTGTCCCAGTATTACTTTATAGGTACATTTTTATGTTTATTGAGGAATATGGAACACTAATGATGAGTTTTATTTTAAATATTACAAAGCAATAAACCATTATTTTTGTTAGATTGATTGTAAGGAAAGTCATGTATCTGTATTTTAAATATGATTCTGGTGAACAAATTTGAATTAGTGCACAGCAGACAGTCAATTTCTTAACAAGTACAGGAATGCAACAAACACCTTAATAAGTATTTAGTTTAAAATTGTGTGCTCAATGTGTGCATAATGTTTTCAACCATACTGCATTCATCTGTGACAATGAATAGTTATTTTTCTCTGCAGTCTAAGCCAATATTAGACAAAGACAGAAAAATAAATACATTTTATTTAGTGGTTCCTCAAAGCGCTGTCAGTTGAGAATCCAGCTGCTAGATATAAAATAATGTAATTTTTACCAGTCAGTATTCAGCTCAGTTAGAATAGTGGTTTTATGTAATTCAGTTAAATATAAGTCCACATTAGTTTGGAATCTGCTGCAATTTTAAAGATAGAGCAGTTCTTTAGATTTCAGTATATGTTGTTTGAAATATCTAAAGCCTTGAGTGCCTAATAATATTATCTGGAGAAAAACATATGTTGATTTACCAAAGGCGACAATAGTGTGGCAAAAACTAAGCCCATACTAATATACAAGCCCATATTTCACAGAAGAGGTTGTCTCCCATTTTTCCATTGATGTATCATTTTGGTGGTCAATTAGCTGTCTCAATTAGCTAGCTCAGTCCTTGATCAGACACACAAATATTGTAGCTGTGTCAGGAGATAACGTGTACTGGCGGCAAAATCAAGGAAATAATTCTTGATTTTAGCCTTTGCTGTGAGTGATACTATAGCTTATTACTGAATCATCTTTTTTTGTAACTTTATGGAGGAAGGAAAGTTGAGAAGAATGTTGGTGGGCTTTTAGCACATATTGTTGGGGACCAATATAGGTGAGAGTAAAATGAAAGGTGTGGGAAGGTTTGGAGGAGTGTGGATGGCAACCAGTGACTAGCAGTTTTATGGTCAAACCATTTGGGAATATGTTGGAAAAGAGGCGTGATTTAAGAAAAAGTATATGAGAATGGAACCTAACAGCTTTCTATGTAATGTGAAATAATAGATCAGACAATCTTTTTATGTTGAGAGTTTCCATTCACTGACTAAATGAGACCACTGTTTTACGCAATTCTGTATTGCTAGTATAAAATTGCATGCTGTCATATAACTGAACTGTTGCACACAATCTCCAAACTATCAGCATGTAAGTGTGGTGCTTACTGTAATGCTTATAAAGTCTTCCTGGATCATGATATCAGTAAACAAATTATCACATCATGGAAGCCAACTAATTGTAATCTTAAGACTGCTAGTTGTAGTGTTGCTCTTGGTTTATGAGTAGGTGTATCTTTTGTGATATTAAGTTCCTTGAGGCCTTTATAATCCTTGACAAACTGTTGGATTTAAAGGTATCTCTTTAGTGTTAATAATAAGGGTAGCTACGTAATGTACATATTTTATTTTGTGTGTTTGTATATTAGTTAGCTTGATTAATATTGATTACATCAGCAGATATGTTTCATAAAATAATTATTACTATTGTACAAAAAAGTAGCCTTCAACTTTGCAAGTGACTATTCATATATATAGATTTATAAATTATTCCACATTAGTATGTATCAAGGGAACCATTATTTATCACAGTGGCAGGATAGGAACAATTTCAAAATGGATGCCGATTCCACATTTATACGAAAAGTTAAATTAGAAAAGTAGGAACTTCATTCAGTCACCTGTGTTAATTTTTTTATATATATCACTGCATATTTGCTGCAAATCTGTCTACTTGTAATGGTTCTCATTTTCTGTCTTAATATGATAGATTTATACATTTTTCTTTATTCATTCGTTTTATACATTGTTTTGTGTTGGGTGGCATTGATTGGCTTAAGATAAAAGCTGCTCTGGTAATCAGTTAAAATGGTTATTGTTTTAATTATAAAGATATAAACCTTAAGATTTGTAAACATTTATTTGCTACTATAAAAATACATCTGCCCAAATGAATGAATACAGTGAGTAATATTTCTGTTAAAGTTGTGAATGTTGACTAATTTGGGTGTAAATTGTACATTGTATGTGAATATTGTAATATAAATTTCACTGTAGAGTGAATGCAATTATGTCATGAGAACTTCTGTTTCAATAGAGCATTACAATACACTAGCATATGTGGAATAAAATCTGTATTTGAAACTGAAGCGCCTAAAGGTATAAGTGAGACATAAAATGTTCAGGTAAATTGAAGTGTAAATTAGACTTATTAAATCTAATTCAAATGTGCAGAACAAACTGAATTTGTATAAAACACATTTTTTGAGGGGCGGATCCTAATACTTTTGAGAGTGGAGCAAAAAGCTCTCAGCCACAGCCATCGATGACAGTGCCATTTGTAATGATAATTAAAGTTAAATAAACCTGTAGGAAACTTTTTCTTTGCAATGAACTCTTCACAGGTTTGCTGCCGGATAGCGTTTGTAAACGACGAGCTTTCGGCGACCAACTCCGTCGCCATCTTCGGGTCTGATGTTAGCGCTGCGGCGACCAGAGCTGCAGCTCTGGTCGCCGCAGCGCTAACATCAGACCCGAAGATGGCGACGGAGTTGGTCGCCGAAAGCTCGTCGTTTACAAACGCTATCCGGCAGCAAACCTGTGAAGAGTTCATTGCATCGACACGCCGGGAAAGTCTTCGTTCGCACAACTTTTTCTTTTTTGGCAAGGAGTAATGATTACCTATGGCATATAACTTTTCATTCCACCTTTGTATGTCTCTCCTTAAGTCAGTTGTTTGTATAAGATAAATAGAAGACAAATGTTGAAATGAAAGATTCAGTGTCAAAATGATTTCTAATTCTGGAGGAATCAGGTCAAGATGAAACATCCAGTTTTAGTTAACTATGTTTTTTTTTTTTTTTTTTTTTCAGCTAAGGGCATTGCTGGAATGACCACTTAATACATGATTAACATAATTCACTAATATCATATTTGAGTTTTAAAAATGTAACTAATACTTCTCTGGCAAACAATTAATGTTTAAAATAGTTAGGGTACCTAATGCTAGTTTTTACATTTCATAGCTTGATTATTAGAAAATAAATAAAATTCAGAGCCAATCCATATCCCGAAGTTAAGGATCAATAATGTTCCAAAACTGGAAAAACCAAAGAAAGAATAAGTGGTAGGAAAGAAAAAGATGAGTGACTTATAGCACATAATTATTAGTATATAATAATGATGTTATACATTATCAGCAGAAGTAAAGTTGAAATAACTTAGCGAAACTATGATGCAATATGACATTTTTCTGCAAGTATGTAATACTTTTAAAGTAAACAGAATCATGTTTTTCATATCTACACAAATAGTTCCCAGTCCCAACCCCTCCCACCACCCCACACACACTCTGTTTTATTCTAGATACACCCAGAAGGTATGGCGAAATTCCATGCTAAAAAAAAAAAAAAAGAGGACCAAAAACTGTATTAGTACACGAAATGACAGTGTAGGTATTATGAGCATATCATTTAAGAAGCATAGTTATATCAGCTGAAGTTGGCATTTGCCACAGAATTGACATTTGTTGAGTATAAATTAGAATAAACCATCATTGGTGCTATTATTGTGGCACTAAGAGCCAGTATACTGTGATTAAAATAATAATAAACTTCCCAAAAACGTAATTGCTCTAATGTGTTTGCCTTACTTGTGTGTGGGAATTTTGAAAGTTGAATGTGTAATAATAAACTTTGGTTTGCGAGTGATAATTGAAGACAAGGAAGCATTCAAACATTTTTCTTGTTTCCTTTTCTTAAGTGTACAATTTTTGGAACTAAACTTCATTGTTTTTAAATCAACTGCTTTTGCAAGAATTTGTTTTCTGCACTGAGGACCTTATCATTTCATCTAGCATTGAAAAGTAAATTTTTAATTTTGTAGATACAAATTTGTTTTATAATGAGGAACAGGGGTTTCATTACACTTTAATTTCTTATAAAAGAAATGTTATTAGCGAACCTCTGGTAAAGTATGCGTTGTACTTAAGGTACATTTCATCTCAGCTATGTGTTTCTGTTTTTGTGGACTATGATTTTACATTAATGTTCTGTTGGAATTTTAATGCTGATTAATAGGTATGGCTCATTCATAAATTTAATAGTTTCAATATCATATTGATTAAATTAGCAGATGATTGCAGTAGCAGTCTGAAAGTAATAAAATAACTATTAATCCTAACATCAAGTTTGAAAAAAATGCTCTGCATAAATTAGTTTTGCAAGTAACCTCAATTTTATAGCTAAAATGGGGTTTTTACTGAGCGGTGATTAGGAAATAACATTTAATTGTTATTACGTTAGCTAAACAATTCTTTCAGGTTTTGATAAAAGAAAAGCAAATGTGGTGGTAAAAATTATTTTCTAAACTGTTTAAGTGCTGGTATTGCTATTATTTTAAAACATACATTGATATGCCTTCAGTATCACAGTTAAACCCTCATCTTCTGCACACAAGAACTGATGTTTGGTAAAATGATGTCACTTTTTTTTTTTTTTTACATAGGTGATTTTTTTTTTTTTTTTTAGGTGTTTTTTGTTTTTTTTTGTTTTTGTTTTTTAGTTTCTGAAAATTACTTATATTCATGTTTATGTAAATTTGTGTGCTTAAAAGAAATGGTATTTCATTATTCCCGAGCCACAGTTTATTTCAAACTCTTTTGCTCTCTCTCATATTGGTGCTTAAATAATTTCCCCGAGAAAACGGGTATCAGAGTACAAAATTTGTTCTGAAGCATAGAAAACTGTAAGCATTTACATCTACAGTTGTTGATGTATCATCTGTTTTCAAATACTGATCTCTGTAAACAACAAACTAAGCCTGAATAAATTATAGTATTTGGAATTATTTAGTGACACCATTTCTTAATTATGCTGGAAACATAATTGTTCTAGCTTTTTGTGCTAATGTGTAGTACTCTTAAATTTTTTGGCATCAGGTTTATTTGGTTGTTCTAGTCTAATTGGCATACTAATATAATTCAGTTGTTTTAGTTCAATTATATATGTTACCTAATCTCTAATGCATACTAGAAAGTAAATCATGTCATATCATCTCAAAGAAATGAGAGCTGCCCATTAAATTCTTTAGCTGATGATTAAAGTATTGGTTTTCCATTTTTAGCTGTCTGACATGATCTTATTGGTCAAACCCATTATTCTGTTAAAGTTAAAAGGCATTATTTTATTGAGGATGATACAAAATAACTGTTTGCAGCTATAATTACTTCACGATTACTCATGACTTAAAATTTTCGGCTTCATGAGCAGAGCAGTCCAATGGAACCAAATGTGTTGTATACACTTAAGTATTCCATGAGTTCATACCTTTCTCCATTGAAGAACGTGTTTCTAGAAACAAATTCTTGCTTTTCCCTATATCAAGTTCTTAAAAAAAAAAAAAAAAAAAAAAAAAAGTTCTTAGCTTTACCAAATGAATTGCACAACATTCTACTGTTAATATGTTATTTTTGTCAAGAAGACCAGCCAGGTAAACTCTGTTTATGTCACAAAAATGTGCTTCTACTTTGACTTTCTCTAAATGGTCTTTGCTTATTATTTACTCTTATGCAGTTGGTGTTGGTTCTAAGTGTAGTCTTGCTTCACAGGTTTTCCTTCAATGAAGACAAATTCCTTGTTGTTGTTTAGTACAGACCAAACATGATTTCTTTCCTGGCCTTTAATTTCACAACCCTTATACTAATTAATAAAAAAAAATCCAATACTTGAGTAGCTTCACAAATCACCACGGTAAATCAGTTGTTTTCATTGTGATACTAAACATATTGAACCAGCAGATTTGAAGTTAAATATATTTAAGATAAGTTGTTAGAAAATGCGGTACTTAACTGCATCCCAATTTTTTTCATACCTGATACTTTTGTTTAGCTGTATTGTTAAAAACAATTTTAGGTGCCTTTGAATTTTACTTATTGTGCTTTGTTTGCTTGTCTTCACAGAGCCAATTGGTGCACATTTTGAACAATTTATTTTGAAACTTAAATTTTTGGATTCAGGGAAAATGTGGAATAATTTTAAACATGAATCATAAGTAATTACTTCAATTGTTCGTTTCTTTATCGTTTAAAAACACATCACTTGAGTATGATTCTGTGTTAGCAATATCATCTGTGAATGAGGCTTAGAAATTAATGGGCAGCATTTGTATACACAGAAGTTGTTTCATTTTTTAAATTACACTTCAACCTCATTTGTTTCATGAAAATATTTGCAGGTCCTGATCTTTGTGGTTAATAATGCTATCACTGTGATATATCAGTTTTATCTAGATTGCAGGTTGTTGCATATAAGTAAAGTTTCAACTATAAAACAGCATTTGCAGGTGAATAAAACCTTTTCACCACTTCGGTACACATAACCAGCTTGCAACTTTGTAGTGTGTATGTTTGCTTAATCTGAAAACAACCCTTTTATCACTAGAGGGGCACTTATTATTATTTTTATTGTATGAAACAGTGGTTGATTAACATTTTTAAACTGTATACTATGAATTGGCTGGACTTTGTTGTTGGTTACTAGACTTTTTTTTTTTTTTGTATGATGCAAATACTTTTAAGTTACAATAACTGATTCAATTGTATTCAAGTGTATAAAGGATTTAAAAATTATGTAATGTTTTCTGCCAAATAATTTAGAAGGTACCATTAAAGCTTTAATTAACTTAATAAGACTTTAAATATAGCATTTCAGCAAGTTATAGATTATTATTTATGATGTTATACCCTGGAAGTACTCACGATGAGTTGATTAAGCTGTGTATATACAGAATGGTGTATGTTAAACAAGTTGTTCCAAATTCCTGGTTGGAATATATGTGTATGATTACTGTTACAGTTGTCTTGTATATAATTGTTGAAAATAAATAATTTTATGAAATGAGTTGCATTGATAATTTTAAGAGTATTGAATGATTATACTAACACTTCAGTGTTCTTATTTGCTGATGTGACTAACATTTGTTTTTGATATTCCACTGTTGTGATGGAAATGCTATTTATTATGAAAAGGAGATTCAGATTCACAACTAATTTTTGGAGTGAGACAAAATACGAGAATTTTTTGAAGTCATAATTTCACTTAATTCTTCTTATCTGCCTTTTACATATTGAATGTCTCACATGAGACAACAGATAAATAAAGTCAATATGGCTCAGACAAGAAATTGCCAATATTATTAATAAAATTACACCATTCATGGAACTTCCAAATAAAGCAGTCCTGGAACAAGCTGTCAGTTCCCACTAAATGTGTTACACAATGCTTCTGAGCCAATGAGAGTTGGGTCTAACCATAGTTGCAGTTTCACCCTTGGTGTGAGGTGCAGCACTCATTTTAAATATGTGCTGAAGTCTGCCATTAATACCAAATACATTTAAAATTTGCTTTAAAGGTGGTGTGGTACGTGCTTATTGTATTCTTAACCTAAAATCTTGTTTCGGTATGTGGTGGATTTAAGACTGTTCGCTGAAAAGAACTTTGCGTGATTAAAATCTATGTGATCAGTGATTTACTGTTCTTTAAGTGTGGGAGCTGTTAAACATTTCCTGGAATTTGTTAAAACAAAAGTGGCATTATGAACATTAAATGCACTATCTTTCAGTGTAAACATGCAATTTTTGGTGAAAACAAGTTTTATTGGGTAGCAATATACCACTGTGTGGGCTGAATTTTTTGCAATGCAATATTATTGGCAACCAGACTACAGACAACGTACAAGAAAAATCCAGAATCTAAAAAACTTGATATCGGTTTGTATCTACATTAAAACCATTAGCATGTCATCCAACTCTATATATAGTCCACAAAGTAATAAGTTACACTGTATAATATTACTACAATCTGTTCAAAAGAATGTCCGCTAATGATGTGGATACTTCCATCGTATTGCTGATATTCTTACCATTATTCAAAGGAAATCTATTCACACATTTACCTGTGCAGGAATTCTTTTTATATCTTAGCACTTTTGTATAATAGTGGCACCAAACCTGTGAATTCATTGCAGTGTTCCAGAATTTGATTATCTCCACCTCTCTGAAATAAGTTGTAAAAGAAAAAAACATAAAAAATTAAGGATTGTTCATCAATATATATAATATCCAACTTCCTTTCTGTTTCTACATATAAGCCACATTAATGAACTTATGTCAATAAGCCATAAAGCCCTAAAATCCTCTAAAAAGCAGGCAGAATAATCATTTATGTTTTTAAAAAAGAATTCTTCTACAAGTGCATCCTTTATATATTTGGTAATTTAAACTTGGATGGTAAATGCTGGTCTACATTTTTGCATATGATGTTTAGGTTGTCCCTTATTTTTCAAAGTCAAAATTTTGTTACACATAGGTCCTTTTTTTTTTTCATTTTAATGCAAAATCACACATTTTTACGCCATTTGGAGAACTGTAACCCTTACCGATTTGCACCGACTCATCTTTACATAAGTTACGCAAGAGTAGTGGCGTGCGCACACGTTAATTGTTACTGTCATTACAGTTATTGAATGCGTGTCACCTACTGTGTTGTTCTGATAGATGGTTTTTGAATTACATAATGCTAGAAAGACCATATTTTTATTAAGAGAGGCAAACTACCAAATTGCAAGAGTTCTATCAGTTTTATTTTTTAATATCTGTGAAGGCAAAGTGACTATTAGTGAAAGCCCTAATGTTGCTGCACACGAGTGCATTATATTCTGGAGAATATTATGGAGACAGTTGAAAAAGAATGCAAGCAAATCTCTGGTACTTTGTCAGCAAAGGGAAAAGGATTTCAGACGTTAAATGGATAGTGTTTATGGTATACCACACACTTATGACTCCGAAAGGACTTAAACAATGGAAGGTAAAATCTTCTTGCAGTGACAGAGAGAGCCAGGGAGACCAGGTTGCTTGGTATGTGTGTAAAACTAGCTGAAAAAGAAGAAAAGCTAAAACAAATGAAAATAAATGATCAAAGAAATACTTCAGTACATATGGTCCAGTGGGTAGTCAAGCTCTTCAACATCGTATGATTTGTTCCTGCTGTCTGAAGAACTCAATGGCACATCTAGTTCTGGAGAACCTCAGGAAGAGCATTTAACAAAACCACCCAAAATAATTCAATCAGGAATTGCTGCAAAATGCAGAAGAGAAAAAATTTCATTACTCCTAAATTAAACGCTGCCTTGGATAGATGTCAGTTAAATGTAAGAGATTGTTTATGTTCTTCAAATTATTGTAGAACCACTTGGATTTAGGTTGATACTTTTTGCGTGACAGCATCAAATTGATATAAGCACTATGAAAAAATATTTCAGTCACACACAAACTGAGTAGTTGTTTCATTTCTATTTGGATGAATTAAAACAAAAATCCTTCGTGAGAGACTACTAGAGAGAGCTAATTGAGCTATGAGTAATATTTTTGGATGGAGATAGTGGCAAAGAACTGAAAATAAGGCATCCTCGTGCAATGTATGAGGCATGATGTTTGGAAAGAGCCTTTTATTCACTGGAGATACATTTCCTAAATTTTCACCCTAAACTGAGTGAAGAACAAAAAATGGTATTAATTTTAAAAAGGGACAGTACATCTGAATTTGTAGAAAGGTATGCTCCTTTGATGGCAGAAATATCTATCTCGATTTTGTATGGTATGTAAAATTAGCTCTCTTATATGTACATTGTACATTATTTTGTATATTTTGAAACTTGATTAATGCTTACCTACATTTTGTTTTAGGAAAAACCACAGTGACTTTGTATCTAGGTTGAAAATTTAAAGCAGCATTCTTCAGGAAGAAACTGTGGTTTTTATGTAGACTGAAAGAAAGGTTTTTTTCCCTGAATGACACAGCTGAAAGAGTGTAAAATTAATTAATAAATTTCATGGTTTAATTATGGCCGATGAAGAAAGGAAACAAATTTTCATGAAAAAAAAAACTTGAGAATAGTACCCACACCACAAGAAAGAGATCCTTAAAAGAAAACACCCCTCATAATTTAATACTTTTGTCTTACTAAAAAAATGAAGTATTATTTTTTGTTGTCTGGATTTCATTGTTATCCCAGAATTACACAAAATTTTAATGATTTAGTCACGTATCAAGTGATAATCAAAATAAGCATTTTTCACAAACTTTTGGGTCTACTTGGCACAGGTTAACGTCATTGTAGGAGGATAAAATTCCTTATGTAAGTAAGCAACAGTGATTTAAAAAGAATTAAAAGGTATGTGTTTTTGAAAAAAAAAAAATGTTTTTCTCTTATAAGGGACACCCTAACGATGTAGTTTAAATTTTTGTTTCTCCTGTCCATTCAGCTGTACTATTCATATAATAGTTGTCCTTGGTAAAATTAAATTCGATTTAAAATCTTCATCTCTTGAATTTATGCACAATTAAGTCAAGAAGTATGACTTCTGACAAATGAGAATAGATTTATTATTTGACATTTTTGGTGGTTTTTTAAAAATAGTATCTAACCCTACTGTCATGGAACTTGTGTGATTGAAGCCAGTATTCAATGTTCAGAAACTCACTGCCTTCAGCTTTATAATCTTCTGTAAGTTATAAATTTTAAATAAGTTATAATTAACATTTCTCTGAATTCATTATTATTTCATTTGAGAACCAAATTGAGCTCCAGTTGCCCCTTCATTGAAGATAGATTCCACTAATTAATGGTTATTGTAAAACATTGCCAGAGAAAACAAATTATTATGCATATTTGTGGGATAAAAAAAAAAAAAGATCATAGCTATCCACTTATAAACTGCACCACTTTATTTCCAATCAAGCAATGGTAATCTGCTTTTAAATTACTATTTGTGTTATTTTAACTAACGTATATATATAATAAACAGAGTGAGCAGAATATGAAAGAAGCGGCATGAAAGAGTTTAGTGTCATTTAAGGCACATTTTTTGTACCACACTGTCATTAGAGCCTTATAAAATTTTGTCGAAGATCTCTCGGGCGTGCAGCCGGGTCATTTGGTCGTAAATGTACAATTTTTCGATGGCGTACCGTGCCATCATCTTCAGGTAGCGTCCAGTGGTCGGCGTGAGGAACGCAGTCCAGGACTGCTCTGTGCGCATCGATATTTATACCCTCCGACACCGCCCTCCCACTCCCGCCGGGACGCTCCGATGGCGGTGGTGGGGGCGGTGCGTTACCGTGCGTCGAGCAGTGTCCATCAGTCTCTACGCCACCTCCGTCGCGCACAGTGCCTCGGCTCTGGTGTTTGCGGAGCAGCTTCAGTGCTGGGTTCCAAGCCTGGCTTAGTTGGAACCCGTTGTCTTTGTTTATGAGGTTACTCCGTAGCCGGATCTCGATGGCTTCCTTGTACACACAGTCCCAGAAGTGAGATGTGTTTCTCAGAACCTCGGTGTCCTCATATTTAATATTATGCCGTGTCTCAAGACAGTGTTCAGCAACTGCGGATTTTGACGGCTGCTGTAGTTCGGTGTGGCGTTTATGTTCCTTACACCGTTCTTCGATCGTGCGAATAGTCTGCCCGACATATGCTTTTCCACACTCGCACGGTATGTGGTATACGCCAGGTTTCCTGAGACCCAAATCATCTTTAACCGAGCCAAGTAGGGCTTTAATCTTGGCCGGCGGGCGGTACACGCACTTGATGTTTTGTTGGCGTAGAATTATGCCAATTTTGCTTGATACATTACCGGCGTACGGGATGAAGGCTGTGGCTCTTGGCTTGTCCTCTTCCTCAGTTGGTTCTTGCGAGGTCTTCCGCCTGAAGGCGCGCCGAATTTGGCGGTTGTCGTAACCATTACTCTGGAACACGTTCTTGAGATGTGTTAGTTCAGCAGACAAGCTGTCTTTGTCAGAAATCACATGGGCTCTGTGAACCAGTGTATTTAGCACTCCTTCCCTCTGTGGCGGGTGGTGGCAGCTGGTTGCATGTAAATACTGGTCCGTATGAGTAGCCTTCCGGTAAACACTGTGCCCTAATGTACCATCCGGTCTTCTCTTTACCAGTACATCCAAAAATGGTAGTTGGCCGTTCTGTTCCACCTCCATAGTGAATTGTATCTGGCTGTGGATGGAGTTCAGGTGTTGCAGGAAAGATTGAATTTCTTCTTTTCCGTGTGGCCAGACGACAAATGTGTCATCAACATATCTGTAGAACACGGTTGGTTTTAACTGTGCCGATTCCAGTGCTTCATCCTCAAAGTGCTCCATGTACATGTTGGCAACCACAGGTGACAGTGGGCTACCCATAGCTACCCCATCCGTTTGTTCATAATACTGTCCATCGAAGAGAAAATATGTGGATGTTAGGACAAAGCTGAACAGTTTTGTGAGCTCAGGCCCAAATTTTTCGCCAATCAGTTCCAGTGATTCCTTGAGGGGAACTCTGGTGAATAGTGACACTACGTCGAAACTGACCATGAGATCAGAGTCGGACAGTCTTAGTTGTTGCAGTTTTTCGACGAATTGAGCTGAGTTCTTGATGTGGTGCTCACATTTTCCAACTGATGGACTCAAGACTGACGTCAGGTATTTGGCCAGACCATACGTGGGCGCACCTATTGTGCTTACTATGGGCCTCATGGGCAAGCCCGGCTTGTGCACTTTCGGCAGTCCATAGAGCCTAGGTGGTGCGGCAGCACGAGGACGAAGTTTCTTGGCTGTATCATCGGGTACGGAATTTCGCAGAAGTTCAATCGTTTTCCTTTGTATCCTGCTGGTGGGATCGGACACCATCTTCCTGTAAGCTGCGTCGTCAAGTAATTTGTACATCTTCTCCTTGTATTCTGCAGCTGAAGTAGGACGGTTATATTCCCTTTGTCAGCTGGAAGGACGACTATTTCAGGATCTTCTCGCAGAGAACGCAGCGCGTCTCTTTCCTGTCTGGAGATGTTGTTCCTCGGAGTAGCGGTCCTCGTGAGAGTACGGCATGTCTCGCGACGTATTTCCTCCGCTACAGCTGATGGTAGGCTGTAGGTGACCTGTTCGATGCCACTGATGAAGTCTGCGATTGGTAAAGCTGCTGGTGTTGGTGCAAAGTTTAGTCCTTTTTCAAGGACTGATAAGGCCACATCTTCGATGGTTTTCCCCGTCAAATTCAAGACAGTTCGTTTCTTTTCTGCTCACAAAACTGTTCAGCTTTGTCCTAACATCCACATATTTTCTCTTCGATGGACAGTATTATGAACAAACGGATGGGGTAGCTATGGGTAGCCCACTGTCACCTGTGGTTGCCAACATGTACATGGAGCACTTTGAGGATGAAGCACTGGAATCGGCACAGTTAAAACCAACCGTGTTCTACAGATATGTTGATGACACATTTGTCGTCTGGCCACACGGAAAAGAAGAACTTCAATCTTTCCTGCAACACCTGAACTCCATCCACAGCCAGATACAATTCACTATGGAGGTGGAACAGAATGGCCAACTACCATTTTTGGATGTACTGGTAAAGAGAAGACCGGATGGTACATTAGGGCACAGTGTTTACCGGAAGGCTACTCATACGGACCAGTATTTACATGCCACCAGCTGCCACCACCCGTCACAGAGGGAAGGAGTGCTAAATACACTAGTTCACAGAGCACATGTGATTTCTGACAAAGACAGCTTGTCTGCTGAACTAACACATCTCAAGAACGTGTTCCAGAGTAATGGTTACGACAACCGCCAAATTCGGCGCGCCTTCAGGCGGAAGACCTCGCAAGAACCAACAGAGGAAGAGGACAAGCCAAGAGCCACAGCCTTCATCCCGTACGCCGGTAATGTATCAAGCAAAATTGGCATAATTCTATGCCAACAAAACATCAAGTGCGTGTACCGCCTACCGGCCAAGATTAAAGCCCTACTTGGCTCGGTTAAAGATGATTTGGGTCTCAGGAAACCTGGCGTATACCACATACCGTGCGAGTGTGGAAAAGCATATGTCGGGCAGACTATTCGCACGATCGAAGAACGGTGTAAGGAACATAAACGCCACACCGAACTACAGCAGCCGTCAAAATCCGCAGTTGCTGATCACTGTCTTGAGACACGGCATAATATTAAATATGAGGACACCGAGGTTCTGAGAAACACATCTCACTTCTGGGACTGTGTGTACAAGGAAGCCATCGAGATCCGGCTACGGAGTAACCTCATAAACAAAGACAACGGGTTCCAACTAAGCCAGGCTTGGAACCCAGCACTGAAGCTGCTCCGCAAACACCAGAGCCGAGGCACTGTGCGCAACGGAGGTGGCGTAGAGACTGATGGACACTGCTCGACGCACGGTAACGCACCGCCCCCACCACCGCCATCGGAGCGTCCCGGCGGGAGTGGGAGGGCAGTGTCGGAGGGTATAAATATCGATGCGCGCGGAGCATTCCAGCAGTCGCGTCCTGGACTGCGTTCCTCACGCCGACCACTGGACGCTACCTGAAGATGATGGCATGGTACGCCATCGAAAATTCATACATTTACGACCAAATGACCCGGCTGCACGCCCGAGAGATCTTCAAACATCAGATCCGCCGGGAAAACTTACGATTACTTATAAAAATTGTTAGGTAAGGAAATTTACTTAAAAAGAAAAAGACCTGTATAGTTCAATTTGCATTACTTCTGAAACTGGGCTGGAATGATCTTAAATTTACTTGTAAATATAAACCGGACACATTGTGTCATCAGCTATTGTTAAAATAATGATTCATAAATTAAACAGTTGTTCTATTTAATTTTATTGAACTATTAAGCATATCTGTAATAGAAATCAGGTAATTATTTAATGATTTCTATAAAATGAGTTAAGGAATTGTTGCACCATTTTTGTAATAAAATATGAATTTATCATCATTGATAATCCAACATACTTTAGTGACAAGTTGTTTTTTAGAAAACCAATGCATCTAGCTGTTAATTAATAGATTCACCTTTGACTGATACAGAATAATGATTCACGTGGGAGTACTGGGGCTAAATGAAATGATGTTCAAGATTTCTGCTCTATGCAATTTAAGCTAATTTATACACAAGCTACAAAGAAAGTTTTTGTAGTTTAAATAAGCAAGATATTTCAGTTAATTTAAACAACAGTTACAGATTTATATTTATAAGAATTTAAAGCAAGCTTGTAGTAACATTAGTGCAACTATAGGTTCAAATACCACAAGAACCCGAATATGAAATAGATAAAATATAGGTGGAAATTATAGACCTACTTAAATACACAAAGTGAGAGAGAAACCTAAAGATCAATGATAACTTGCTTATTGTAGGTAAAGAATAGAATGAGGCTGCTGAGATTTGGTGAAAAATTGAACAGTCATAGCAAACACTCTGTCTAAGATTCATACGAGAAAAATATTAAGTCATATCATGTTTTCAAAACCCAACATTATTACTGAAAAACATACCCAGAAATGGGTATTGACTCTGATACTAATCTCATAGTTATGAAATCAGCACCATTGATAATCCAACATACTTGCGACAATGTCAGTAACTACTACTCTACTTGCTTACCACAGAAGAATATGAAAGCAACAAAGCCAAAACAGATTGTACATTTGCAAAATAAAAGAACCTCATATATAATTGAAGTTACAGAATTTTTATGTGTTGGCATAAAGGAAACACCACAAAAGAAAGTCAGCTGAAGAAAACCTTTTCCTATAGAGTAAATATCAAAACAGAAAAGTCAGAAAATGCACAAGATAAAGCGGAAATACTGCAATTTGAATATGTTAGAAGTGAACTGGGAATGCACGAAAATTGAATAAAAACTGTTGCGAGAATAGTGTAAAGAAGCAGAGAAATAAATATTGGTAAATAGAACAGATGCTGCATCTTGAAGGATTGAACAGAATTTTAGGGTATTTATTAAAAAAAAAAAACGCTATTAAGATTAAAGGAACTCTTCTCAGCTTGGAAAGTATATAGTTAAAAGGCAGAAAGTACAGCTGTTGTTTTCTCTCTTTAATGTTTTCACTAGGCGGGATCCACTGGATACATCAGGTGACATTTTTCCGAGTACGACATCTGCTATGGTCACCTAATGTAGTAACACAAGTGTCGCCAACTGTGAATCACATAAGTTTTGTGATAAATGACAGTTTTGTGAAATGTGTAGTTATTGAAACAGAACTTGGGGACTGCCCAGGCAATTGTGGGAAACCAACTAAAATCTACAATCGGGATTGTGCCTTGCATGGCCAGGTATAGCAACATTTTAACACATATTCTTATGCTGGAGGGTATTGTTGGTACTGATGGTATAGGAGATCAAGTTTAAGACTCAGAATTTGAGAGTGTAATTAAATGAGGCAGTTGGGGTTTGATAAGAGTTCCTTAGGATTACCAAATTTGTAGGGTAAGAAAAAATTAAATGACTGTTAAAACTGACATCAGAAAATTGATTGAGAAAATATGACAGATTTCCCTAAAAGTATTAGCATCTACTTCCAAACGAATCAACACAGGCTGACAAATGTGAAAAGAAATTTTACATTTCACATCTTAAAATCATGAGGCAGAATTTTTAATTTAATTTAATATTGATGGAGCTATTTCACTACACACCTATTTTGGCATTTCTTGTTTTTTTATCTTAAATTATTTGAGTCTAATTTTCTCACCTACCAACTTTTAAACTTTATAAATATTAATTTTAAATTCTTTCATTGTTTTTTGGAGAATTTTCATCACTTCCTTGGTTATTTATCCCAATCCCCTATTCCCTTACCACTCCCTTATGCCTGAAATCAAGTGCCAGGAATGCCCAGAACAATTGAGAGGTAGTGAACCAAGGGATTTATTGGGAGGTATAGGACTGGCGAGCGAGAAAGAATATGTACACTCGCGGGAAGATTACCCGCTTAGTAGGTTAAGACAGGCAGCAATTTTGCCCAATCGACGGCATAATCTGGGCAGTATAATCTCATCAAGATGTCAGGCAATCTGAGGATTGTCACCCTCTCCTGGAAAAATTTAGCGGGGCGAGACAATCAAAATCCGGCTGCAATTAAGGGAACAAGATTGAACTGGCAGCTGGGGCTACAAACCTGGGAGAAGGACAGCAGCGCTGACCCGGGCTCGAGTGGCAGCGGCAGAGATGGCAACCACAGAAAGTGGCACCGACAGCAGTTCAATGGATGAGACATCGCAGCGCTACAAAAATGCAGGTGGGAATGATCCTTCTTAGATGCCGATAGCTATTTGGGGATGGTACAGCCTGATGGGAAGTTAAGGAAGAATTATTAGCCTCTGGCATTAGTCACAAAGCTATAACTGACCAGGCTGTAAAAAGGGAATAAATGGTCTAATGGGTTTTTGAATAGTTATTGTGTACATAAGTAAATAAATGTAAATACTTGTGCATAACCAGGTGGAGAATCATTTATGCAATCTACTGCACCAATGATACAGGGTTTCCTATCCACAAATAAGTCTTCGTCTCAGTGGTGGCGGAGCGAAAAGAAAACAGTAGCCAGTCGACCACAAGTGGAAGTGTTATTTGTTGAAGTCTAGTTCATAGTTAGGTAATACTGGGGTGGAGGGTTGTAATTTTTGCTTTGCAATTATGATAAGGATCCATTCACAATAAATGAGGGTACATTTGTGGTGTCTGTGAGCTTCAAAAAATATTTTAATAATGCTAAAAGAGACCAATGTTTAAAATTTAAAAATATCCAACATAAGATACTAAGGAGAAGACTAATTTATAATCTATATAAAAATCAGGTAACATTAATAGTAATATAAAATCATGAGACAAACCTCTGTTACAAAGGGGGGAGAGGCAACATGTGTACTTGGTCCCTTCAAATGTTTAACTTGATTGAAGAAGAAGCAAATAAAGAAATGAAAGAAAATTTTCAATATGGTATAAGGGTACTAGTTATAAATCAGTATGCTGTAATCTTCTGATACTAACTAAAAGGATAAGATAAAAAGTTCTCCTCCTTGCACAGATGGCAGTTCTATTAAAGCAATTTCTTATGACGTGTGTGGAAATGTTGAAATAACGAACTTTAAGAAATAAAGTATTCACAAATAAAGTTGAAATTTATATGACTATTTAAATAGATTAATTGTGTGTTGTCTCGAAACAGAAAAACTGGAATATCGTGCCATCATAAAATTGTTTTTAGAAAGTTTATCACCAAAGTAAATTCATCTTTGGTTGGTAAAGGTTCAAAAGGAATCTACTCCTTCATTTTCCGATATTAAATAGAAGTTAAAGGTCATGATTAGGCCAAGAGAACCACGCATTGTTGATTCTTGGAGGTAGAGCTATATAATCCTCTCCTCGACCTACGGCACTGGAGGTTGAGGTAATTTGGTCAGTTCCATGTCGTTGGAGCCTTTACCTCCATCTATGGTATTCATTTAACATTGGGCTGAGTGCACTTCGGAAGCTACTTTGGACATTCAGTTATGATGAAAAATTCTCAACTTCATCAGGGATTGAATACTGGTCATCCAGGATGCCGTCAGATTGCTTTACTACCTGAGGTGACCAAAACAAATGTGAAAATGAATTTCTTGACAATGTTTGGAAATGTTAAAAATGATCATACCAATTTTGTGTGCCTATTTGTTACTGTGGATCAGATGTGGGTCCACTACTGCATGCCAGAAATGTAGCAGCAATTAACACACTGTGTGGATGTGGGTTGCTAAGTATCAAAAATAGTGTGAAGTTGATTTCATTTGCCAGATAGGTCATAGCCATTTTTTTCTAAGAAATCAAAGGAATGCTTTTTACTCATTACTTTGAAACCACTAAAACAATAAATGGTGAATGCTGCAAAAGTCTTTTGGGCTAAGCAGTTGAATTTTTTTGTGAAGAGAACTGGATTACAATTAAAAAAAAAAAAAAAAAATCATCTTTCATCATGACAAAGCAACTGCTCACAAAGGCACTTTAGCAATGGGTAAAATGAGGGATCTGAAGTACAAATTGTTACAGTGTCCAACAGCCAGCAAGTTTCAGGTCTTTGTTGACACCATAATTGACACTTTTAACTCCAGGGCCAGAACATCGCTCTCAATGTAACACCATGTTACCTACCTCCCATGTGTAACTCCTAGCATTGATTAATTAAACGTGTTTGTAGTCTGTTACCATATTAGCTTCTATTACGTTTTAAGTGTCTTATCACCTGTGTTTCCCCCACTAATCCTCTTGTCTCACACTACACGTACCTCTCGCAATGTTACTTCGTACTGCTGCCCAATTACATCATTGTTATTTAAATCACACTGGCATTTGTTATCTCCCACTACCAATCATCTTGTTTTTAGTTGCATCATACCGCATGTTCCCCAGGTCTGGTATCTCCTCCCACCACTCTGTGTAATGCTATATCCTTATTTGGTCCGGCCCAGTTTGCAGCAATGTCTCGTTCACCATTATCAGTATTGTCTCTGTCGTTCAGTGCTCTTGTTCACATTGGTATACCAGTTAAATATAAGTGATTCAAAACATCTTACCTTTTGACTCTTAGCAAGAAAAGATTTTGCTCTAATGGTTGTGTTTGAAAAAAATTGGTTCCAGCAAAGTTACTTCATCATTTGAAGAGTGTGTTGTACTGATAAAGGTGTTTGTGTCTGAGTTATTTAGTAATAACCTAGACTGTTGGTTCCACTTGGTGACCACAATGACTCTTTCTGCAAATCAGCAAGGATGAGTCTGCTCGGCAGCCGGTCTGTGGGGGCCAACGTTTTAAATTATTTTGCTTGAGTTTTCCTAGTGGTAAGCATTCCAATCTTCAATGTTGTAACAGACATTCTTCTGGATAATTTTCTGATACTGTCGAGTCTTCTCAAGTCCTTTCCCCCGCAGGGGCCTGGTACACAAGTGCCAGGTACGGGTTTGGCGAACCCGCGGTGCCCGAGCTGGAAACTTGTGAGCGCCGCAAGTTTCCCACACCGTAAACTCCTACCATGCTTCAACGACCACCGTAGGGCGTGGTGGTGGAACGTTGTGTGCCTAGGAGAACGGGGATCTTGGCTTCATCGCCCGGATCGCGAGGACGGTACAAACCTCTATAAAAAACCCCTCAACCTCAAGGTCGGACACGTGCTGAGGAGGTGGATGAGTGGTGAGGCAAACCACCCGCTAACGTGCGACCTCAGGGGCACCTGCGCACCCCTGTTGTATGAGCATTCCTTTTTATTTTGGATTTACTCGTGGGACCAAAATTCAGGCTCAAAAATCCAAAACCCCAAAAACCTGCGGTACGGGTGTGCCGCAGGAAAATAAAAATACACCCAATACAAAGAAGCGGGCCAGGGTTGATAGCCCTCCCGCTTCGGAAGACCATAGAAACAGGAAAGTGTGTTCCATAGCGAACGCTTTCATTGTAATGCAGAGGGTAGAGGGGACATTTGAAAAGGTGTCCCCTTTTTATATTAATAAAGGACTCAAAGGATTGGTCGGTACCTTAAGATCAGTAAAAAAGCTGAGGAACGGGACGCTGCTGCTGGAAACAACCACCAGTAGGCAGGCATCCCAGCTCCTTAACTGTGAGAAGCTCGGGGAGTTCGCCGTTAAAAGTGAACTCCACAAATCCCTAAATTCTTCGAAAGGCGTTGTCACCTGCCGTGATATCATGGATTTAGGAACCGAGGAACTCGTTAAGGAGTGTGAGGATCAGCAAGTGGTCGAGGTGCGTCAGATTACACGGAGGGTAAATGGCAGTCTTGAAAAGACTGCCACCTTCGTCCTGACGTTTGACACTCCAGTGTTGCCCAAGTGTATTAAGGCTGGCTATATTAACTTGAACGTCCGTCCTTATGTTCTGGACCCAATGCGCTGTTTCCAGTGCCAGAGGTTCGAACATACGACGGCGTCATGCAAGGGCAACCCCACCTGTGGTAGATGCGGCAAGGGGGCACACGAACCGGGTGCCACTTGCACGCTCCCACAGGTGTGCGTCAACTGCTCCGGGGCGCATCCTGCCTGGAGTAGGGAGTGTCAAGTGTATCTTGAGGAGCGCAAGATACAGGAGTTAAAGACCAAAGAGCGGATACCGTACGGAGAAGCAAAGAAAAAAGGCGAAATCGCTCGCCGCTCCAATTTTTGGAAGTAGCTTTGCTAAAATGGTCTCGACTCCCGTCAGGAAAGAAAGTGTTGCTACGCAGACATCCTTTGCAGACATGGGCACAAGCACTACGTGCTCATGTCAGTGCAAATGTGGTACAAAATCCACGAAGGTCATGACACCCAGGACCGCGGATGTCGCTAGCAACACACCTGCAACCTCGACCAGTCCAGCAGCAGTAACTAAGTCTTCACCAGCATCAAATGTAGCACCTCCAATACCACCACGTAATGTTGAAATGGTAGCGATACCACTTGCTACCAGTGGAAACCGAGGTGATCAGAAGATCCGAGGTATTAAGTTTAGACAGACGGATCCGACCCAGTTTGTCAAGTCCCCCTCTTCTTCTCCTCCTAGACTACCCAGCGGTGGGGAGAGTAAGGGGAAGAAGCAGAGGAAGAAGAAGAAAAAGGATCAGGAGGATTTTGAGGAGTCCTTGGGGTCGGAGATGTCTGTCTCCGCTTCCGGGCAGGAAGAAACGGAGATGCTGGTGGACGAGTCTGGTCCCGTTCCTCGGCATGATGTGACCGATGACCCACCCGACCCGGGGCGGGTGAGGTTAAATAGGTAAGGATGGCTCCCATACTTCAGTGGAACGTTAACGGTTTTCAAGCTCACAAAGAGGAAGTCCAACTCTTAGCACGGTCTGATCCTTTGTGTCTCTGTTTGCAAGAGACACATTTCAGACCGCTACACCAGCCAGTGCTAAGAGGATATTCCGAAAGGACGATACCGAGGGTGATCGAGCTAAGGGGGGAGTGGCTGTGTTGGTCCGAAACACTGTCCACTCCGAACCTATTGCTCTCACCTCCGATCTACAAGCAGTTGCGGTGAAAATACACGGTCCAATCCAACTGACCGTATGCTCTGTCTGTCTGCCACCCAGTGTGTCAGTCGGCTACGACGACCTGGTTGGCATTATACGACAACTAACTCGGCCCTTTCTCCTTTTGGGAGATTTCTACGCGCACAGTGCGTTGTGGGGTTCCACCACCGATTGCCCCAGGGGCCGAGTGATTGGTAGATTGATAGAGCAGGAGGAAATTTGCATCCTGAATACAGGGCAAATGACTCATTTCACCACTGCTACCGGTACATCTTCTGCCATTGACCTTTCCTTGTGTTCCCCCTCAATTGCGGACTCCGTGCAATGGGGAGTGGATCGCGACCTACATGGTAGCGACCACTTCCCTATTTGGATACACGTCGAGTGTGAACGAGGAAGAGGAAATAACCGGCGTAAATGGAACGTCAGTGGTGCAGATTGGCAGCTCTTCTGCCGTTCTGTACTTCTGCAACCCTGTGGCAGTATACAGAAGTGATTCACCGTGCAGCTGACGTCTCCATGCCGAAAAGCTCCGGAACGCTGCGAAGGACGCCCGTCCCCTGGTGGAACGACGATTGTCGTTCCGCCATCCAGGGTCGTAGACGGACGCTACGTCGTTTTAGGTTGTGCCCAACAACTGACAACCTAGCAGTGTTTCGTATTGCTAGAGCTAAGGCGCGTCAGGTTATTAAAGATAGCAAGAAAAGGTCATGGCAGAACTTTGTGAGCACTATTAATCGTTCCACTCCATCGTCAAAAGTATGGGAGTCCATTCGCCGTATATCCGGAAGGTACTCCCGCCCACCAGTATCTGGATTACTGGATCATGGACGTATTATTACCGACGAACGAAGCATAGCGCAGCTGATGGCGGAGAACTTCGCTGCCGTCACTTCATCGGCCAACTTTGAACCTCGGTTCCAGCGACAAAGAGTTGCTGCTGAGAGGCGCGCGCTGTGCTTTGATTCGTCGAATATAGAGGCATACATCCGCCCTTTTACATTTTGGGAACTGGAGTCAGCGTTGAATAGCGCTAACGACACTGCTCCAGGACCTGATCTGATCCAGTACTAGATGCTGAGGCATCTTAGTAAAGATGCTAAAGAGTACCTTCTGGATACTTTTAATGACATATGGACCGAAGGACACTTCCCCAACTCGTGGAAAGAAGCAACACTAATTCCAATTTTAAAGCCTGGAAAGGATAAGTTGTTGCCAGGTAGTTATCGTAGTATTGCCTTGACTAGCTGCGTGGGGAAGACACTGGAGAGGATGGTTAACCGCCGCCTTGTCTGGTGTCTTGAATCCCGTAATCTGCTGAGACGCTTTCAGTGTGGGTTCAGGAAGTTCCGTTCCACCTTGGACAACCTGATCCTCCTGGAGGCGGCAATACAGGATGCGTTCATTCACAGCCAACATCTTGTGGGAATCTTTTTCGATCTGGAGAAGGCCTACGATACTACCTGGCGGCATGTTATTTTAAAGCAGTTGCACGAATGGGGTTTTAATGGTAACCTGCCCCGTTTTTTAAAATCATTTTTATCTGGTCGTTGCTTCCGGTACCGAGTCGGTAGTGAAATGTCTGATCTTTTTATTCAGGAAAACGGTGTTCCTCAAGGATCAATTTTAAGCGTGACTCTTTTCGCTATTGCCATTAATAGCATTTTAAGTGTTATAAGGAGTCCTATAGGGTACTCCTTATATGTGGACAATTTTTTAATTTTTTTTTGCATCATCCAGCCTGAGAAGCGCCGAGCGGCAGTTGCAACTCACGCTGAACAGGCTGGATGAATGGTCAGTGCGCACCGGATTTCGTTTCTCTGCCGAGAAAACCCGGTGTGTACTTTTTAGTCGTAGTAGGACACTTTTACCAGAGCCCCACCTCACCTTGAGGAACACTGTTTTACGTTTTACCGATACTGTTCGGTTTCTGGGCCTCATTTTAGACAATAGGCTAACCTGGCTGCCACATCTTAAAGATGTGAAAGCCAGAGCCTCAAAAGCTCTGAATGTTTTAAAATGTCTGTGTGGCAGGTCATGGGGTGCAGACCGCTCCTGCCTGCTACAATTTTACAGAGCCTTTGTACGGTCGCGGCTGGAATACGGTTGTATCGTGTATGGTTCGGCACGGGACAGTTACCTGCGTATATTGGATAGTGTCCACCATGCTGGAATTCGGCTCGCGACGGGTGCATATCGCACCAGCCCTATTGTCAGCATTTGTGCTGACTCGGGCGAGCCGCCGCTTACCATCCGCCGGCGACTCCTCATGGTGAGACACTACTTGCAGGTTGCCATAACACCTGGCAGTCCCGTGTACGACATAGTTGTACATCCCAACTACGAGCGGCTCTATGCCAATCGGCATAGAGCCACTAAACCGTTCAGCTACCGTACAAAGGCAATTTCAGAACAATACGGATTCGAGCTTCCATCTTTGTATCACCAGGGTTGGAGTAAATCTCCTCCCTGGCTTTTAAAGAGGCCTGGAATAATTTTAGAACTCTCACGGCATAGTAAACTGTTAACTGCTGACAGTGTTTTTATTAATATTTTTACAGATATTTTAAACCAATATCACACTTTTACCCCGGTATATACGGATGGGTCTAAGCAGGCTAACAGTGTAGGGTGTTAAGTAGTGTTCCCCCGAGCGACTTACAAATACAAGCTGGATAGCAGGTGCAGTGTTTACACTGCGGAGTGCTATGCCCTGCTAAAGTCGCTCCAGCATATGAAGTCACGGCGCGACATGAAGTACATCATATGCTGTGATTCCCTCAGTTGTATTCAGGCGTTAGCTACTATGTACCCAGCAGAGCGTCTAGTCCAGGACATCCAGGACGCCCTCCTTTCCCTCCAATCTTGTGGGAAGGAGGTCGTATTCTGCTGGGTACCAGGCCATGTGGGAATCAGGGGGAACGAGGCAGCTGATGAAGCTGCCAAGTTAGCCTGCGACAAGGTCAGAACCGACTTTGATCCGGTCCCAAAGTCAGACCTTGCCTCGGCGGCGAAGAGATTTGTTTTTGATGTTTGGCAGAGGCAGTGGCTGGAAGTTGAGCATAACAAGCTCCGGCTGGTCAAACCGACCGTTCAGCCGTGGAGCAGCTCCTTCCAGCGGGCGAGGAGGGATGAGGTTCTCCTCACTCGCCTCCGTATAGGGCACTGTCCTCTGACACATGGTTTCCTTCTCCGCCGAGAGGACCCTCCGGAGTGTGATGCATGTGGCGTACCTTTGACGGTACGCCACATTTTAATAGACTGTGTACTGTTTTTAGACTTAAGGGCAGATGTTGGCTTGGCCAACGATCTGTCCCTTATTTTAAACAACGAGACCAGCAACGTGGCAAGTGTTTTAAAATTTTGTGTCTTGGCCGGTCTAGTGCCTAAAATTTTAGGCAGATCGGCCTAGTTTTAAGATGGATGGATGGCCTCTTTACAGCCACCCTTCCATGTGTACTGTCTAAATTTCTTAAATGGTTATAATCCCTGTCTCGCTGGCCATTATACAACCAGCGAGACATGTAGTGGTTTTTAATTCTTCTGCGAACCTGTTTGGCCCCTCTACAGCCATTCAGGTGTTCTGCAGCCTTAGGTCGTGGTGGCCCCTTTAAGGCTACGTTTTATTTTTGTGATTTATTTTAATTGCTGTCTGCATGGTCGACCCTTTTACAGCCGACCATGCAGACAGTATTTCAGTATATTTTTTAGCCACAGTTGTAGCTGGAAATCGTTAGGGCGCTAATGACCTCGTTGTCGACGCGCCCTTAAACATCAATAACAACAACAACAACATCATCAAGTCCTTTCACGTAAATAATAATTTGTAATTGCATGTACATAGTCTATTGAAGGTTACACCATCAGCATACCAGGGTATACCATAATAATATTCTTTCAACAATGTAACTGTTGTATTAACACCTCCACGTGCTGATGACAATATGGATATAAAATGTGTGATGATAATGCTTTCTGATTGAAATACTCACATGGCAACCTCTTTGAAAACAAACTCACCATTTTTCATCTTGAAGCCCTGTGTACTCAAGTAGATCGTTATTAAAATAATAAGAAGGAATGATTTGTGCTGCTGCTTTTTATGTTAGTTTCTACACAATACTAGTCTGGCGCAACACTGTGGTGCAGTATCAGACAGTAAGCATACGTGTTGCCGGGGAAATTCTTGCCGCTTTGAAATTCTGTCCGAATATCTACAGATCCCGTCTTTATTTATTGATTTTGGAGTGAACAGTTAACTATAGCCAAAGATACATTCTCATCTTAGTTGTTTATAGCAAGAATCTTGTACACATGTAGTACAGGATTAACGTCCTGCATTTTGTAAAGTCTAGATTCAAATTCCCATGTGGATGCACTTTGACACACATGAGACTGGAGTGTCAAACACACATGCACTACGTTCTTCATTGCTTTTCCGTTCAGTTTGGATTCATAGCACCACAATAGTAGGTTGAAGTGATGTCTTTAAAGGCCAAGTGTTTTTATTTCTTTGAGGAAGCAAGGGGTATTCCCCACTCCTGTAACTGATTTAAAGCTGCTTCCTACTCACAACGGATTTAAACAAGTAAACTTTTCCTGTCACACACATGCATGTGAGACATCATCCATACAAGCTTGTTTGCTGTTTTGCGGTTTTTGTTTATAAATTTTTATCATCGCAAACACAAATCATTGGTAGCTCCTGGTTAACATTCCAAAAAATTAAAAAATGCATACTCATAGGAATACAGGCATCAAAATACCCGTTTCTAATTTACGTTCGATCCATCTTGTGTTAAACACCACGCCTTGTTGTTGAGGATTGCTTGAAATATACGTTTTCATTGTGCTTGTGATACCGACATTTCTAGCCCTGTTTGTATCGATGCCTTTAAGTTCTTACAAAACTCTATAAAACAGATGTGAATAAATCTCTTGTAAGGTGTGAGTTTATGGGTCCTGTTCTGTATGACATGAAGAATCTTCGTTCAATGTGCAGGAAGCTTTCACTTGACAATGTGTATGTCTTTTCCAAACTGACAATTCCACATTAATGCTCTAAAATTTATGAGGTAACATAATGAGCCACACATAAATATACTACAAAATGACATATAGGTGAGTGCTTCACATAGCTAAGTATTTCCTCATCTATTAATGCTCACACTGACTTTTTTCCTTTTTTTGATTCAAATCTGCCCTTTTGATAAGGTTTCAAATACAGGCTTTTACCCCTCGTGGCAATTGTTTCCATGGTTTCACTATTGTCAGTTTTCTTCTTCCAACTGCTTTTGTTTGCATATTTCACTACTATGACAACTCTAACAGTGCTCGAGAATCCTCCTGCGCAAGCCCCAGTGGCGGAAAATCTGGCAATAATAAGTATCAAAGAAAGGATACCATGCTTCTTATTCTTTTAAATGGCTGCATCAATTTTAGCTTAGCAGACATAATCCTCTGAAATAAAAACGTTGCAGCATGTTCACCAAACTTTGCATCCTTCATCTTGTTTTGTTTGAAGCCTTCTCCATGAGTACATGAACTGCATTGCCTGTGTCCACAGCTTGCCTAAATCTGTATTGTGTTCCCTATATGCAACATCTACTGTAGTGGTTTCCAATGTGGTTGGTACTGCCTCCCGGTGGGCGTTGAATAGATCACAGGTGGTGTTTATTGCCCAATACAAAATTAGGGGGTGTTGAGGATGAACTGCTGCATCCTGAGCAATACTTGAAAAAATGCACTGAAAAGTTTGATTAGTAATAAAACTCATAGAATGCATATTTCAACAAATTGTTCTAAATATATTTTAAGCAAGATCAGTCTGTATTAAAAATAGGTATTGGGACATAGCTTTGTTACTAATACCTTTTTGACTAGTATATGAACAATAGCAACTTGCGCTGTGCAGTGTGTGTCTTATGTTCCAGCTGCAAGGTTGCATGTGTCATTGTTTCGACTTTCCTTCTGAGCGAGTGTGAATCTAAAATTTCAGTGTGGAATGTGCAGGTACCCTCCCAATGATAACTCGGTGTTAAAACTATATTTTTATTATGTTAAGTATTTGTCACAGAGGTAAGTACATATTAACTAATATTATTTGTTTATTTTTCCTTTTATTTATTAACCTACATTACAAGAGGTAGATGGGAAATTTCAACTATAAATTTATGATTTAATTTTCATATTATAGTTTCTATAACTATGGTCTATTGTGTACTGATCATAGGTAATATTATTGATATGCAACCATATCAGAGGTGTCTGTGAGGAACGTAAGTGTTTTTCAAGTCGACAACATGGCAAGGATACTCGTGTGAATATCAGTTGGTAGGCTATATGCAAGATACAGGTAATTAAGATGAGATGGACAAGAGAGGCCAAATTGATAGTACAACACTACATCTTTCAGAGACTTTTGATAGAGAGAGCCATAAAATGATTCTGAATAAAGTAAATACTTTAGGACTGGATAAAAAAGTGACTTATTGGGTAGAAGTGATCGTAAAAGGTAGAAAGCAAAAAGTTATGATAGGAAATGTAGTATCAAAAAAATGGAAGTGAAAATGGAAATGGGATTGTGTTGGTGGATTACTATCAGAAGTTAGGTTGTTTGCAGATGACATAGGATGATGACTAGGATTAAAATGGTAGAAAACTGCAAACAGCTGCAGGGTGATCTGGACAGGATATCTAGCTGGGTATGTCAACATGGGATGAAGCTAAATGCAAATTAGAGAGAGTTTATTAGGTACACAGGGGGAAAAAAACTTATGATTAATTATGGTTATAAGGTGGCGAAGAATTGCTTGTTAACAACTTGAAATGTGAATACCTTGGCATAACTTTTGACAGCAAACTAAACTGTGCACGAGACATTGATCAGGTAGTAGAAAAAAGTTTCAAAATCCTACACTTGTTGGAGAGAGTGATGAAGGGATGTACTAGAGAGGTAAGGGAATTGGGGTACAAAATATTGGTCAGACAATTGCTTGAATATGGTGGTGTATGGAACCCACATTTTGGGTATCAAATACAGGAGCTGGAGAGTGTGCAGTGAAGGACTGCAGAACACAGTCAGTAAGTGGTTTGATAAAGCACATGGATTGGGATCCATTAAAAGACAGGAGGAGGATGAAGAGGGTCATGGGAGTGTACATGGTGTGTATTGGTTATGAGGCGTAGAAAGATTTTGGTGGAAGGATTAGGAGAGGTGCGTAGACGGGAAAAGATGACCATGACCACTAATTGGCAAACAATTTTAGGCATAAGGGTGTGGGGAGATTTTCTTTCACAGGGAAGGGGGTAAGGGATTGGATTAAATTAGCAAGAGAAATGATGAATAATTTATCAAAAAAGCTAAAAGAATTTAAAGTTGAAATTAGTTGAGGGAAAAAGTAGGTAGGAAAAGGAAAGGTGAAAAATTGATGTTTAGGGAAATTGCCATCGGTACAAGCTCTCCATTTTAATTAAATTAAATTATAATTTTATTACCAATCACATATTGCAATGGAAGGTTTGAGATTTTGAGATTTTTACATATAAGTTCAATTTAAGCTTTATTAACAGGAATGAACTATTTTTCCATGGTGTCTGTGTATCAGTATTTCTCTCTGTACTCCAACTGTGCAAATTCGGTAGAATTGGTTGTTATGAAATTACATATTTAATATCCCAAATGTATCAACGTTTGGTAGAGATCTGGCAACTGAACAACTACTTTACTGTTGTAACTGTTATGTAAGTCATTTTATGAATGTTTTGCAACAGAGAATTCACTTGAAAAAATTATTTATTGCAAGTTACTAGATTAGGGTTACCAGACGTCCCCGTTTCACGGGGACAGTCCCCGTATTCAGCTTTCTGTCCCCGGACAGGTTTTGTCCCCGCAATGTCCCCGGATTTTTGCTGTTGTCCCCAGAAATTTTTTTAATCAAGCGAGAGTTTTTTAAAAGCCCTGATTTGCTAATTCATTCGTTTAAAGAAAGAAATAGAAAGCGCACTTCCTTCCTTGTACGTGCTTTGGACACAACATCTTTGGAAAATCATATCTTCTTGCAGTTTGCAACAAGTCAGTCTGTGATCCTCTTTGGAATTGGTAATTAGTTCAATAGAGTACTGACAATATGCACTTTTGCGCTACAACCAACTATTGTTACATTTCATTCAGTAGTGCCAAAAGGTTTGGTTTTCGCGTTATCTCTTTGTATTAAGCTTAATTTTATTGGTGTCCGCTCCATAAATGATAAATTTCTCCATAGGTATTTTGGCAGTTTTAGCACCTGTCTTGTAGCTAAGCTATATTCTAATTGCTGCATTTGGCGACACTACATTTCCCGGCGTTGTAAACTTTGCTTGTTTTTGAGGTGAAGCCTAAGTTCGCACAATTTGTTTTGTTTCTGTGTTTTTAGTGTTTTAACGATGTCTTCATCTAAGAAAAGAAAATGTGTGGTTAGTGATGGGATGAGTACAGAACAGTTCAAGTTATGTTAACTATATTAACAAATTTTTCATGACGTGTCAAGAATTTTCAGTCAGCTTGGATCCAGACAAGATCTTCTCAAGAAGATTCATTCTTCTGAGAAATACCAATGACAACAAGTTGGAGGTAAAATCAGGTACCATATCATTTAGAATACAAAATATATAACAATGATAAATATGATTATTTTAAATTAACTCCACTTTTAATCCTATAACTTAAAAAGTGCAATGCGTCATTAGGAAAAATGCCGAAAGCGTCCCCGGATTTTGGTGAAAAAGTTCTGAAGCGTCCCCGGATTCGGAGAAAAAATTCTGGTAACCATATACTAGATAAGTTATAAATAACATATTTTTTTCTGAACAGCTGAATAAATGTTTATAATTTTTCATATATTTGCAGCATTTTCTTCCAATTTGGATAGCGTTTCCATGCTATTTCTCTGTTGCACGATAACCATAAAATAATGTATTTAAATAATTAAATTATAAATTTATTTAATATTGTAACGGTCGGTCCCATGGTGGTCACAGCAGAGTTTTCCCCCTTAAGTTGGGGATCCACCAAGTGCACAAAATGTTTGCAAACATTTGAAATGTTTGCGAACTCAGAATTAGTCCGGTGGGGACGAGAATAGTGCGCACAAACAAAGATTTGCAGGTGTTCCAGCCAATGTTGGTACATCAAAGGAATTCGTTGTTCGTGCACGGACAGTGCGTATTCAGTGGAGATAGGTTCAACAACAGGGATGTGTGTTCCAAACAGTTTCAGTTTTAAGTGCATTTTAAAATCTGGAAATAATATAACTATGTACTGGGATAGTGAAAAGTGTTTACTGTTAATTGAATCATATAAATCACAGCCACAGATATGGTAGAGCAGTCACAAATATTTCCATAACAGAATCAAAAAGAACGATCAATGGAGTGATACTGCAACAGATATGGAAACCACTATTTATGTTCTTAAGGGGAAAGTAAATTCTTTGCTCTCCTCAATCAGAAGAGTAAAAGTTAAGCAACAGAACTCGATGGTGACAGGAGGGTGTGTAATTTTATAAATTATTTTGCTTTATGTTTTCTATTATTACATTGTTTCAAATTAAGTAGGGAAATAGTAGTATTTATCTTATTAAACCTCTCTGATCATCTGTTCTTATGTCATACAGCAGTCGTGTGGAATTTCTTGTTTTAAAAAATGCAGTATCCAAAATTTAGTTTTTCTCTCTCTTTTTTTAATAATGTCCTCTTCTTCACTTAAAACAGACATAATTACACAAGATGTAGTGCTAGCAATAAGTTTTCCTCTTGGTGCCATTTGGATACTGCATATAGCAGTTGGAACGATGACGAATGTTGATACACGAACTGTTGTTTGCGAATATTTAGTTGGTGGAGACATGAAGCCAGACCACTCGACTGCAAACACACAAACGTTTGCAAACTTTGCGTGCTTGGTGGATCTCAGGCTTTACAGATAGACCCACATTGGATTCAAAGAAAACATGTGGACAGTATAATGTCGAATTATAGCATATTTCAATAATTTCGTAGTTAATATTCTAGTGAGTGTAAGCCAGTCTCGGTGAGCTACAAGCCTGGGCGGACGTGGAACATGAGAGCGCGTTTGCAGAATCTGAACCCTTCCTGCAAGGCCGCAGAGGCAAGCAGTTTTGACTGTGAGAAACAAGGTTCGAAATGTTCTGGTACCTTCTAGAAAGACGCCTCCAACTGGCCAATTAAACTTTGCATCCACAGCGCGTGATGTGAACTGGCTAATGGGAGACAGTCACCCCACCCTTAAGCGACAGTAGAGTGACGCGTTCTGTACCCGTCCTCTGCACAGTTTCATTTTGAAGATCATGCCGTAAACTTGCCAATTTTATGAAGCCAATGACTTAAGCAGTGTTAGAAATTACACCACCAGCTCCACCCTTCGTATGCTCATGAGGCGAGGCTTGTACCAACCCTCCCACTATTTTATTCAGCCATTCGGCTATAGTAAGGAAACACATTTCACTTCTATGCATAGTAAGATGTACCATTCATCTGTATCAATTCACTTATCTCTCCGAAGAATTCAAGAATAAATGCCTATTCATAACATCTCGGAATTTATTTACAACAATACCTCACGTCAATAGTTAGAGTGATTATTTTAGTGCTTTCCAGCCCGTACTTGCAGACGCCAACGGGAAGAACCAGAAGTTGACGGCGAGCAGGCTGGACGAACTTACGTGCACGCAGGTGTAAGTCGTAGGTAATTCTTCGCTCGGCCATTACCACGCGGTGTCAGTGTGTGGTGTGCCTAACCATTCTAACATCAACGTCATCATTATTGTTATTATTTTGGAGTCTACTCCACTTAGCATAGCAGAGAAAACAACAATTTTCTCTCGCTATAGTAAATCTTCTGAGGAATACTAAGCTACGAAGGGTTGGTGGTGGTAAGTGGAATAAGGACGCAAGAAGGAGGAGCCAAAACGGACGCAGAATTCGCCAGCGCGGAGTTCACGCAGCAGCGAGCACGGAGCAGACGCTAGGAGGCAGGGCGGTCGCGGATCGACTTGGTACAATCGACGGAGCAGACGGCGCGGAGTTTGAAAGCAGCGACGGCAGAATCACCAGAAAAGTGAGTACAGTGAGAAAATTCATAGTGTAAAAAGTGTCAATCATGTCGCAAGGTGCGTCACCGAGTGTAGAAAGTGTGTCGGAAGATAGTGGTGTAAAAATTACGGTCACGGAGGCTCTTAAATTAATTCCATCCTCTTTCGATGGAAATAAGAGTGAATTAAGTTCTTTCATCGACAATGTGTCCACAGCATTTTCCCTTGTACCTAAGGAAGAACATGATGTATTACTTAAATTTATAAAATCTAAAATAGTAGGCACTGCTCGCTCGAAATTAATTGTCAGAGAGCAGACGAAAGATTGGCCATCAGTAAGAGATATTTTAATTGAAAATTATGGCGAAAAGAGATCACTAGATTTTTATGCTTATCAGCTGTTTTCTGCCAAAGAGAGAAACGATGAATCAATAGCAGATTGGGCGTCAAGAATAGACAAATTGTCACATGATTTCAGGCAGGCTGCAAGCCTTGAGATGGACGAACCAGATGTTAAGGGCAGTCTAGCTTTAATAGATAAGTTGAGTAGGGCTACCTATATACAGGGTTTGCAAAATGAACGCATTCAGACAGTAGTCAGAGCTCAGGGTTCAAAGATAACACTTCTTGAGGCCGTGGATTTATCTTTGGGTGAAGAGTCAGCAATTTTGTCACATAAAGAGAAATCCTTACATGCGAGGGCTGAAATAAAGCCAGTGCATTGTAGGAATAATGGTAGTTCCTCTAAGAAATGTAATTTATGTGGGGAAATCGGTCACATCAGCAGAGAATGTCGAAGTTCGACTGTCTGTCAGTTGTGACAACAATTTGGACACCATGCCAGAAATTGTAGAAATAAGCCAGCTTTCAGAGGGGTCCATTATATCACATGTAGTTATTGTAAAATTCCAGGTCATTCCGTATCCAATTGTCGGAGCAAAGGAAACAGGTGCTCCAAATGTAAAAAAGTAGGACATTTCTTATCAAAATGCAGAAGCAAATTTAATAACAAACATGAAAACATACAGGAAAACTCCAGTCGAGTGTAAATGCTGACAACCTCGTTTGCACTCGGGATTATGGACGAGTCTATACTTTGGTTGTCGATATGTAAACGATTTTATTAAATTGTCATGTCCAGATATCCAAAATAGTGCTATCAGGTGTCTCTTAGATTCGGGCTCACAGGTCAGCTTAGTCAGCAAATCTATCTTAATGGAAGGTATGTACATCAATAAAAATGAGGTCATTCAAATTAAGGGTATTGCTTCTCAACTTATGAGGACATACGGTACGGTGAAATTGAAACTGTATTTGAGGAACAACATTTACATTACTCATAAATTCCAATGTAGTTTCTGGAGCCGTGGATATAACCAAACACGGGTTAATTGGTCGTGACTTTCTAATAAAACATAGAGCTGTCATAAATTATAGAACAAAGGCGGTTTATCTAAAAGGTATTTATGTGCCAATGTTGACAAAACGTGAAGGGATCACACATTAACTAAGCGAACAAGAGCAGTATACACCAGAAATCAACACACGAGTTTCCATAACAACCAGAAGTATCAGACAGGGAAGTTTCAGGTTCAGGGTAGGAACCAAGGACCGCAGCAGAACAAACAACATTATAGGGCAGACCAAAACTTACACAAGGGTCACGCACAACAACCAAACACAGGTAGAGCACATGCAAATTATTGCTTGCGAGTGGAAGAGATAGGAAACAGATGCATTTCTCAACAGCACGATCCAGTGTTCAATGGGAGAAACAGTGAAGCCGACGGGGAAGTACCAACTAACCAGCAGTCAGATAGCCAACACAAACATTGTACAATCCAGTCGAATGAATTTGCCAAAAATCCAGAAGATAGTTTAATTAAATTAGGTCCGAGAGAAGAAAGGATTTTACGCATTAAGGTTCAAGGAAAGCGAAACACAGAGGCAGTGATCAGTAAACAGGAATTAATAAAAGGTGTTCATGTACCAGAATCTCTAGTTACAGTCAGAAATGGAGAATGCATTATTCCTATTCTAAACACACGAGAGGAAGAAGTTGAATTTTTCTATGCTCCTTTAGAAGCACAGCCAAGGCCTAATCTGTCAGACGCGTCAGCAACAGCTGAGTACACGTCACATGTGCGCGCAGCTAGTAAACAAACGAGTCAGGTTTCAAAACACACACCTCCAGCGCGACCACGTGTTAGTCTTTTAAAGGACAAGTTGCGATTAGACCACTTGAATGTAGAAGAGAAACAGGTCATTTCTGAATTATGCTTGCTATATAACGATATTTTCTTCCTCCCTGGGGATAAATTAACACATACAGATACAGTGAAACACGAAAATTAAATTAAAGCCAGAAGCTATGGGGAAAGATATTAATTCTAGATCTTATCGAATACCAGAGGCTCTGAAACCAGCTTTAGATGAAGAGATAGATCATATGTTGGAACAGGGTATAATTAAACACTCTGATAGTGAATGGAACTTTCCTATACTTCTTATACCCAAACGTGCAGATGCTAGTGGTAAACAAAAGTACCGACTTGTCGTAAACTTCAGAAAATTGAATGAGATGACTGTAGGGACTATATTTCCCATTCCATTGATATCTGAGATCCTAGACTCCTTAGGAAAGGCCAAATATTTTACAACTCTTGATCTAGCGAAAGGCTACCATCAAATTTTGATAGATGAAAAAGATCAATATATGACGCCTTTTAGCACTAATAAGGGCCATTTTTGTTACGTCACTATGCCCATGGGGTTAAGCTCAGCCCCTAGTACCTTCCAGCATTTGATGAATTTGGTTTTATCTGGTATTAATGGTGAAAAAGCTCTAGTGTACTTGGATTATTTATTGGTTTATAGTACCAGTTTAGAAGAACACAGAGATCGGTTTGATGGATGTGTTTGAGAGATTGCGACACCATAACTTGAAGCTTCAGTCAGATAAATGTGAGTTCCTAAGACGTGATTTGATATACCTAGGTCATAGACTAACTGCTGAGGGGGTATCCCCAGATCCCGCGAAAACAGAAAAGGTGAAAAACTATCCCAGACCGGAAACGACAAAGCAGCTCAAAACCTTTCTGGGGTTCACAGGCTATTACTGTAGGTTTATTGAGAACTATAGTAAGATTGCGAAGCCTCTATACGAGCTTTTAAAGAATGAAGTGGCATTTGAATGGAATCCAAAAGCTGAACAAGCTTTTCAAACCCTTAAAGAGAAGCTAACATCCCCTCCTCTTCTAAAATATCCAAATTTTGACGAAGAATTCGTAATTACCACAGTTGCCAGTGGTCAAGCAATAGGTGCGGTCTTATCTCAGGGCCCAATCGGAAGAGATAAGCCAATAGCATTCGCTTCGCGAACTTTGAGTAAGGCAGAACATAATTACAGTGTCAGCGAAAAAGAACTTTTATCTTGTGTCTGGGCAGTCAAAACGTTTCGACCTTATGTGTTTGGAAGACGTTTCAAGCTAGTAACGGACCATAAACCGTTGACGTGGCTTTTTAGTGTAAAGGAACCATCCTCCCGGTTACTCAAGTTCAGATTAAAACTCGAAGGTTATCAGTACGAAATAGTTTACAAAAAGGGAACGTCTAATTCAAATGCAGATGCTCTCAGTAGAATCAGGGAAATACGAGACAACACTGAAACATCAATTGAGGAGATAGAACCGAATGACGTAATGGAAACTTCCGAAAATGCAGTGGCTACACCAACAACAAACACAAACAGTAGAAGCACAGACACAAACAACAGCTGAAGAGTTTCCCGCAATTGACGAAGAGGAAAAACGAGCCATTTTGCATCAATTGCATGATGCGCCTCTTGGAGGCCATGTCGAGATTAATCGAACGTTAGAGAGAATTAAAAAGTACATACAGTGGCCAGGAATGGACCAAGACGTTAGGGACTACATTAGGCAATGTCCTAGCTGCCAGAAAAACAAATTGACCCAACCGCACGTCAAAATGCCTTTAGAAATCACTAGAACGCCAGAATATATTTTCGAAAAGTGCGCCGTTGATGTGGTTGGCCCGTTGCCTCTTTCAAACCATGGCAATAAATACATTCTGACCTTCCAAGACGAACTATCGAAATTCTTAGCAGCTATACCCATTCCAAGACAGGATTCTGATACAATAGCAAGGTCGTTAGTGCATGAAATCATCCTAAAATACGGTTCTCCACAATTTTTATTATCGGAATGTGGGGCTAACTTTCTTAGTGATACTTTGCAGAGAGTATGTAAGTTACTCAGGATTGAGAAGATTCAGACTACGGCTTGGCATCCAGAGTCGAACGGGGCTCTTGAAAGAAGTCACAGGACCCTTACAGAGTACTTAAGGCACTATATCGATAAAGATCAGTCAAACTGGGATGAATGGGTTCCCTATGGAACATTTGTTTATAATACAACTACCCATACTGCCACCGGTTACACACCATTCGAACTTCTGTTTGGGCGTGTAGCAAATATTCCAGGTATCTTGCAGAAGGATCCCATAGAAACCATCTACTCTTATGATGACTACGCGGACGAGTTAAAAGCCAGATTGTAAAGTTTACATCAAAGGGCTAGGGAGATAAATAAACAGTGTAAAATTAAAAACAAAGAGTATTACGACAAGGATCAAAACCCGAAGGAATTCAAAGTTGGAGATAAAGTATTGCTTAAAGACGAGAGTGTGAGACGGGGACGAAGCCTTAAACTGGAGACACAATTTAGAGGTCCTTACAAAATTATAGAAGTGCAATTACCCAATGTCACTCTACAGATAGGACGATACAAGAAGGTACAGGTGCATGCAAACAGGTTAAAACCTTATATCTGAGCACATATACACATGTAATTATAAGACCTACTTTTAGAGCACTATACAGTACATAGGATTACCCGAAAACCCTGTTCAGTTGTGCCAAATAGCACAGAAACAGCGTTAGAATGAAGTTGGATAGGCACCACGTGTTGTTTGTCAACAAAAACGCACATGGATGGCGAGCCTCCTGTGACGTAGCTGATAGCGCGAGGAATTACAAATGGCGGCGCGATAAGAGAGCGCCTTGCCCACCCACACAAGGCCGTTCTCCAGCTGAAATGATAGCGCACCCACACGCGCTTGATATCAACCACGCACTCAGGTATCACTGCAGCAGCTCTTTAACACGCCAGGCGAATGCATTAGGCGCTTAATAAATTACACATAAAATTATGCATATAATTTTCCATACCAGTCATATGTTTATAACTAAGAATGATTTTATTTTGCAGAGAAAAACACTAGTATTAAACGCTATAAGTTTAGTATTTATTGCTTACAGATGAACGTGATCCTAGGTACCTTGTTATTGCTGCAACTGAGTGTGGCATCCCAAGATTTTCATATTGAGAAATATCAGCATTCACCCGGTCTGTGTTAATTTTGTTGGTGATATTAGTAAAATTTTATTTGGGTTGGCTACAGACTCAGAAATTCAATATTTCCGATCAAAAATAGACATTGCTGAAAAGGAACAGCGAACTTTACTAAAACTCAATAATGAACAGCTTACAGTAGTTAAAACCATCTTAGCAGTGTTTAGTCACACCTTAGCAGGCGTGAGCCGAAATCAGATAGTACTACTAGAAGGGATGCGAAAGATGCAGAGATACGCGGAAAGTTATGCGAATCATACCGATAAAGCCACACGCAAATTGTCTGTTTTAGTATCTGTCAATGAGCATCTAGTTCGTGCCATTGCTATTATACAAGGTTTGCAGAGGGAATACGATCTCTTAGTAAGCGCGATCGTAAATTCCCAAAAGGGATTATTGCAGCCACATTTTATTAATCCAGTTCAAATTGTCCAATACTTGGATTTAATAAGGAATGATATAGGGGATAAAAAGTTCCCAGTTTCTCTGAAGGAGGAAAATGGCTATCTTCTTTTGAAAATCATTACAATCGATGTTTTCGTGTCACAGAATATTCTTAGTTATATTTTGAATGTGCCAATATTAGAAAGCAATCATTTTAATCTATATAAAATGTTGCCTTTGCCTATAAATCTTGATTATAATGGTAATTACTTGTATTTACAACCTGATCATTAATATATTCTGATTGATCACTCTAAACGATTGTATGCAAAACTGGACCAAGACCAATTAGATTGTAAACAACTGACATCAGACTCTAGTATTTGTAAACAGAACTTTGTATTACAAACTACTTATGATAACTCACCGTGTGAGGTTCGACTCCTGCAACCATTAGGATCAATCCCTAATGATTGCGTACAGAAAATAGCAGTACTTAATGACATCCTTTGGACGGCCATTAGCCGAAACGAATGGTTATTTGTAGTACCTCATGAAGAGAGTGTAACAATATTATGCAATAATGAACCTCCCACGGATGTCACCTTTAAAGGTACTGGAAAGTTAACATTCTTTGGCAAATGTAAAGGCTACGCTAATACGATAATGATTCAGTCAGAGCAATATATAAGAACCAATGTAACTACTCATGATGTAATACCTAATTTTAAGCGAGACTTGGATTGTTGTACATTAAATCAAGACAAACATAATCTTTCAGCGTTAAGGTTAGCATGGAAATTAGAGCCAGTAATACGACACCTAGACGACCTCAAGGTCGCTGGACATAAAATACAAGAACTGGAAGATGAAATTGAGAGACAGGAGCAAAACAAATCTAATGACTTTTATATGTCAAGATATTCTGTAATCTCTTATGTATGTACCACTGTAATCATTTTTATTGTATTATTTTGCCTATGTCGACATTGTAAATGTCTTAGAGATTGTTCTAAGTATGTATTTCGCACTACAAATGAGTGTTGTGGTAGGTTTTGTGTTCAAACTACAGTACTAAATCAAACAGATGCCTCACTAGTGAGAACCATTACACCTCGACAACCAATTCGTCGCAGTATTGAAGTGCAAACTGATGACAAAGAAGAAATGGTAGTATTTCAACGTAATCCTTCTGTGTTAAGTAGCAATGTAAAGAAACCAGAACCAAGTTCTAGAGACACCAAATCAGTCAGACGCTAGAACTATTTTACTTATGGGTTTTAAACACTTAGTTGATAGAGAGAACACACTAAATATTGTTTGCTTACTAGTATTAGACAGTTCAAAGATAGACTAGATGAAAGCTATTACTGCAAAACCTTAGTAGAATTTATAATTAATTAATTAGGATACAAATATGATATCTATTGTGTACGCCTATTAGAATGCTGGGAGAATTTGCCAAAACACAAGGCTTCTGCAAATTCTTTCCCTAGCAGGGAGGTGTAGCATATTTCAATAATTTCGTAGTTAATATTCTAGTGAGTGTAAGCCAGTCTCGGTGAGCTACAAGCCTGGGCAGACGTGGAACATGAGAGCGCGTTTGCAGAATCTGAACCCTTCCTGCAAGGCCGCAGAGGCAAGCAGTTTTGACTGTGAGAAACAAGGTTCGAAATGTTCTGGTACCTTCTAGAAAGACGCCTCCAACTGGCCAATTAAACTTTGCATCCACAACGCGTGATCTGAACTGGCCAATGGGAGACAGTCACCCCACCCTTAAGCGACAGTAGAGTGACGCGTTCTGTACCCGTCCTCTGCGCAGTTTCATTTTGAAGATCATGCCGTAAACTTGCCAATTTTATGAAGCCAATGACTTAGGCAGTGTTAGAAATTACACCACCAGCTCCACCCTTCGTATGCTCATGAGGCGAGGCTTGTACCAACCCTCCCACTATTTTATTCAGCCATTCGGCTATAGTAAGGAAACACATTTCACTTCTATGCATAGTAAGATGTACCATTCATCTGTATCAATTCACTTATCTCTCCGAAGAATTCAGGAATAAATGCCTATTCATAACATCTTGGAAGTTATTTACAACAATACCTCACGTCAGTAGTTAGAGTGATTATTTTAGTGCTTTCCAGCCCGTACTTGCAGACGCCAACGGGAAGAACCAGAAGTTGACGGTGAGCAGGCTGGACGAACTTACGTGCACGCAGGGGTAAGTCGAAGGTAATTCTTCGCTCGGCCATTACCACGGGACAGAATATTTGAAATATGGTTTTCTTCAAGCACCCTAAAACAAGACATTACTGATTTTCCTGATTTGCCAGATAATTTTTTTGAACGAAGTCATGGAACCTTCTCTACTACAAGAACATTTGACTAAAATACATCCTGACAGAAATGATAAAAGATTGTCTTACTTTCAAATACTCAAAGAACAACATTCAAGACATCCAATTTTAGCTGCTTTGTTTTCACATCGAATCAAGATGAAGATGAGTTACGGGCCTCTCACATTTCCTTGCTTATTGGTAAATCAGGTAAAATACATACCATTGGAAGAGAATTGATACTGCCAGCTGTAAGTGAGGTTCTGGATAATGTACTGCACAAGCCACTGTTTGATTTTATAAAGAAATCCCATTCAAGCAATAATACAGTATAGAAGTAAATCGACGAAATCTCCGAGAATGTGGAGAATTCTCTAACTATTTGTTTGAAGACTACCAAATTTTATTTAGAGCCCGATGAATCTACTTAACAAAACAATGAGTCTTTACTCTTTACATACATTTACTAAATTAAATATTTAAGAAATTCAATAACCTATTATTAATAAAATAAAGTATTCCGGTTCCTCTGGATAATATTGTATTCATTGCCACTGATACTCCGGCAATGATATGACAATAACAGCGTAGTTGATTTCATATTTAGGGTATCAAATGTAGTTGGTTGCGATCATTACTGTAAACAGTTGAGCCGGAGGGAATGTGCAAACTCGCGGAGTGACGAACTGGATAGTCAGTAAATTCAGTTAGCAGTTTCAAGTGAGCAACAATGTAATCATGACAAATGACCGCATCATGATGGCAAGGGATTGTACATTTGTCATCCCCTCTGCTAAAAAAGGTATTGAGGATGATGAACAAAACTCACGTGCAACAGACGGAGAGAGGTCGCAATTGGTCGATCTGGGTAGCCGCTGCGAGCAGAGATACCAGCAGCACAAATTGGGGCAAGAGCAGCAGAAGAGGACATACAGAGCAGCAGAGATGGTGGAAGCAGCTGTCTACGGACTTCACACCATGGCGCTATAATAAAGACCAGTGAGAATGAACCTGCACACACGTCGGGAGCTAATTGAAGATGGCGAGTTAAGGACTTATGGCTGACATTAGTCACAACTAAAGACTGACCTTGTCTTATAGTGGGTGAATAATTGGTTATGGTGTATATTACTGAATAAATGTATATACTTGTATATAACCAGCTGGTGTATTATCGACACTTTCTACTGCTCACATTACAAAACTTTCCTATCCACATATAAGTCTCGTCCCACTGGTGGCAGAGCGAAAAAAAAAAAAAAGAGTAGCTGGTCCATAACAAAATTTAAGAATGATATGGCCTATTTAAGTGATTTATATAATAAATTTAATGAAATTAATCTACATCTACAAGGAAATTATTTGAATTTGATCAATGCAAAGGAAACTATTTTTCATTTGGTGCCAAAATATTCCTTGTACAAACAAAATTTGGGTCAAAAACAGTTCTATAAGTTTCAAATAATAATAATAATAATTCTATAGAGACAAATGATGATGTCATTCTGGTATTTTTCCAGCATTATGAAGCATTTAAGGAAGATTTTACAAATAAATTTCAGGATATCATCAACATGATCATTCATGATTTGGTTACTTGTCAACACATAGCACATGTTTCAATGAACTCGGCGTGATGTTGATGTACACCCGTGGGCAGCAAGATCCTCAGATCTGTCTATGATAGAACATCTGTCAGACCAGCTCAGACATGGGACCAGTTACCACAGTTGTGGGCCAGCTTGCCTCAGGAGAGGATAATTGACACCCTTCCCAACTGAATTAGTGCACACATCCAGGCCAGAAGGAGTGCAATGGCATACTGATGACTGGGCTCATACTGCCAAGATATTTGTAAATTTGACTTGATTTTGTAAGCACTGAGATAATATCACATACCCTCTCAACCTCTGAAGTTTCATTTTGTTTCTTCCTCTCGTCCTGGGTACTTCACTTTTTTTGTCAGGCATTGTATAATACAGTATACTTCACCAAAGAGGGGTACCATTGAATCACTGTTTGAAAAAATGGTCTATGATTCAAAAAAGTTGGTGCATTATTGATAACAAGAACCTTAGTAGGTATGTTTTTTTCCAAAAAATGGGACAGTAGCTCCATAAAGGCTTGGATCACACGATCTATTGGATTCCCTATGTGATGAAGTTCAGACGTTTGTCATGATGTGTGCCTCAATTGGTATCTTCTTAATCTGCTTGTTTAGAAGTTGCGAACCTTCCTCCTCGTGGAGGCATTGTTGTAAATATGCTGACTATTTTCTGACCCATCCTTCTAACCTTATCAATATATGGTTCGTAAAACAATGTGCGTCATTGCCTGTGAGTAATGCGGATGTTGCCGACAACAGCATGTGAAATCGAAATCCTTGAGACAAATATGGCAGTCGTGAGCAAGCCATCAAACAGCTCTCTCACTGCTGTAACTCACCAATGAATTTAGATTTGAAAATGTATACATTTTTTTCAAGCCATTTTTCCAGCTAAAGTATACATTTCCAGGAGAAATACTGTAACCCATCAAACAAATTCTATATTTAGGATTTAGCAACTAGTAAAATTTGTCTCTACCCAGTGATGCTCTGTCAAATTCAGTATTTTATTATGTTTCGATTGAAAAACGGAGTAATATAAGGGACTGCTTTTGTATGTGTAGCTGTTGGTCAATCTGTTGCTTTTACCTGTACCCAACGTGTAAAGGATGCTAAAACAGTTTGTTAGAGACAATGCAATTCTGATGGTACTCTTATAAACAGCATGACATTATCTTTAAACATATTTACAATGACTGCGTCAACTTGGATATTCCGTTCAAGGAGTTTATAACGTCTGTGAATCCTGCTGGAATACGAAGAAGTATGGAGTCATTGTTAGTGACAAAGCCTGTGACATGTGTTATGGGAGGCACCACAACAGATTTGATTGTTTTTGAATAATCAGTCAAGCCAAATAGGTACTGGCATCACTACAATCATGGACAAGTTTTGGAGGAAATTGACATGACAGAGCAAGAGAGTGTTTGTGTGTTCACCTCAGCTCATATTTTTTACAAAGGCAGGTAGTTCGGTTTGTCAGGGTAGAATACTCAAATGTGTATCTGAATTCATTGAAGATGATGTTGCAACAAAAAGATATTTTTACAAGACAGCTAGTGATGTTGGTATATTTTTGAAGGAATTTAAACCAACAGAAGTATGCTTATAACTAGAGATCAGATTATATGCATTTGCATATTATGGCCATTCTCGCCGTTTATTGCATGTTTTACCTAAAACCTCGTGATGCTGCATATTTTCGCTATATTTACAATATTTTTTAGTTTGGGTACCTAGTTAATAAATGAAAGCTTACATTGTGGCCAACGAAACCTACCAACCACACAGCTTTTATCAGTTGTGCATCTATTGTTCTGATAGCTAATTTTATTATGCAGCCAAGTGAAACAGACTCACAGCAGGATAAAGACAGACAATACAATTCTGCTTCACACTCGCTTACTGCAGCACACTTCCTATTACACAAATTAAACATGTTATTGTTCGCGTGCTCATTGCAAGATTTTAGTTTTTATTTATTTGCACAAAATTTAATATATACCCTACCTCCAGGGGGGGGGGGGATCTTTTCATGGATAGCTGACTATCCTGGAACATTTAAATATGACGCATATGATTTATACTACCGAGTTTGTGATAAAAATATTTCATGCACACAAATGTTTCAAATACACCATCATGTCAAGACAAGTCATCATATTGCAGAACTGCAAAAGAACGGCCCACGACAACTACTTTTAATAGCAGCAGGTAGTAATAGCAGCCAAGGAAAAACAAACAAAGAAACAAAAAAATCACTTAATGGATCTATGTGAAGCATTGCATGCAAGTTATATTCTTTTTCACAAACTTAAAAATCCTGCCTTCAAATATTTTATGCAGAAATATTGCTTGAATCAAAATAAAATATGTTATTCATCATTTTGTAAAGATTATATAGCAAAAATTTACCTACATGTTCTTGAAGAAATACATAATGAACTAAAGGATAGCATAATTTGGATTTCAGCTGATGAAACTACCAACATTTATGGTCATTGCTTTGCAAATTTAATTTTCGGTACATTAAAACTAGAAACTTCTTCTTCCTTTGTGGTGGCTTGCAAAGATTTTGAAAAGGCAGATCATTCTACAATTTGTGAATAAGGGTATTGAAAACTTTTATCCTGAATTTTCTGCAATGAAAGAGTGTATATATTTCTCTCAGATGCTGCTCCCAATATGATCAAGGCAGCCAAAGCTCACCGAGTGTATTATCCCAATTTGATTCATGCGACAATTTGTGCGCATGGAGTGTATCGACTCGCTGAGGAAGTATGATCCACCTTCTCGTAATAATGCCTGTAAATAAAAGTTGCCAAATATGCTTTTACCTCCGGAATCAGTGGTAATGCAATGGGCATGCTGCGTTGAAACTTTACTGTTTAACAATGAAAATCTTGAGACCATTAAAGGTGTAGTAAATGACTTTGACGGTGTAGAGGCTATGGCAGTTTGTCAGTCCACGCAAGCATTTAACTTTTTTTTTTTTTATTGCTTTACGCCTCGTCGACGGCTAAGGTCATTAGGCAGGATGGGACTGGGGACAAGTAACGGGAAGGAATTTGGCCATGGCCTTTTAGAAGGAAGCATCCTGGCATTCGCATGGAGTGATTTGGGGAAACCACGGAAAACCCAAATCTGGATGCCCGGACGGGGATTCAACCGGGCGTCCTCCCGAATGTGAGGCCAGAATGTTAACCGTTCATCAACCATGCTCGTTTAGCATTTAACAATTCATTTTTTTTTATTTTTTTTGAAAACCGCAGCTTTGATTAGCATTCATTTTTCTCTCATACCTGCGAGTACTAAAAAGATTGAAATTCCAGGGTTGGCATTGACTAAATCTATTCAGTTAATGAATAAAATCCCCCAAATGGTCTCCACAATTTTACAGGTATTTCTGTGTAAACTTAAAGTGAAATTTGAAAATATTTTGAACAATAACCCAGCCTTGAACGTTTTTTCAAATTGATAGTTTTATAAACGGATCGGGTGTACTTTTTTGTCAGGAACAGTTACTGTTAACATAGCACCCAAATTCAAATACTTCCCAGTTTCATCAGTGAATTTGGAACGTTCCTTTTCCACTTAAAAAAATATTTTGAGAGATTGAAGAAACAATTTTACTATTGAATATTTGGAACAGTACCTGATTTTTTACATTTACAAAAGTTAAAAAAGGTTAAATAAGTGTTAATTATTGATTTTATCATATTTTATTCAACTATTTGCTAATTATATGTTGATTTTGAAATAAAAAACTAAAAATGACTACTTTTACATTACTTAATGTTGCGTAGTTTGATACTTTTCATGCATATTTTCAGCATTTTTCATGCATCTTTGCAGCTTTTTATGTTGCATATAATGCAGTCTCTACTTATAATTATTGTGGCAGCTACATTTCAAAATGTCGCGTACTTACTATTTACTGATTTAGATTATTAAGAATTCCCTGCTTATGGTTCAATCATCTTAATAACCAAACTGAAAGAGTTGAGTTGACATAACTTTTAATTGGTTAAAACTATATAATGCTCCACTACTCTGTGTGGAAGAACGTAATACCTTTAGATTTTTCCCCCATGAATTATGGACATTGAACCTCACTCATCCATTAAAATATATTTAACTATCAGATATACCCAAAATTGGTACATTAAACAAACATAGACTTCATCTGGTGTAAAAAACATGGAGGCTTAAACATCTAAACTCGGTATCATAAAGGCTGGAAATGCAGTTCGGTGAAAATTACTTGAACTGAAAATGGACAAGAGCAACCTTGAACAATTTCCAGGGATTTATTTACTATGGATATTATGAAAATAAGTTTTCTTACCTCGTTGACATCAGCAACAGCAGTGTTCGAGCATGCTTATAGAACAACTGAGGTCCTTAAGTCGAAGTGTAGAGGATTTGGATTTTTTGCATGATGTTAAAAAGAGTAGTGACTCACTCATTATTTAAAATTTCCACCTGACTGTTGGTGAAGATGTTAGTGTAATTGGTGATACTGAATATGAGAGAATGTGCATGAATCGGGTGATGGAAATTGTGTTTTTAAAAATCCCAAGAAATATACTGACCAGTACTTGGAAAAGTATTTTTACATTTTAAATTACACAAGTGCCCATTGAGTTAACCACAACCCATCCAACAAATTTTGACAAATGAATGCAGTATTAAGTTTAGAATATAACCTCACAACTTGTTCGTCAGTCGTAAAGAAGGGCTATGTGTGCTGCGATGAACTTGTTGAGAGATTAAGGTTACTTACAGCATCGTAAACCAAGCACCCAACAAAATTATTTCAGTGTCTGAAGAACTTCTTGAAAGAAGCATTATTTTGTAATAATGCTCAAGTTGCAGTAGAACTAGATTGTTTACAATCAGAATTTGATTGTATGCAGAAAGGATTAAAATGGTAGAGAACTGTAAACAACTGCAGGGTGATCTGGACAGGATATCTAGTTGGGTTGGTAAGCATGGGATGAAGATAAATTTAAAGAAGAGTCAGCTTATTAGATTAACAAAAATCTAATGGTTGATTATGATTATAAGGTGGGGAGATAATTGCTTGTTGAAGACTTGAAATAAAAATATCTTGGCATTGCATTTGATAACAAGCTTAACTGGGCAGGACACATTGGAGAGGTGGTAGGAATAGGTTTCAAAATTCAGCACTTGTTGGAGAGAGTGATGAGTGGATGTACGAGAGAAATAAAGGAATTGAGTTACAAAACTTTTGTCAGACCATTGCTTGAATATGGTAGTGTAGTATGGGACTCACATTTTGGGTATCAAATACAGGAGTTGCAGAGGGTGCAAAAAAGGGCTGCTAGATTTGTTTCTGGAAATTATTGCAGAACACAATCAGTAATGGAAATGGTGAAAGAATGGGATTCATTGGAAGACAAGAGGAGGGTGAAGACGGTCATGGGAGTATACAAGGCGTATATAGGTGATGAGACATGGAAAGATATTGTATTAGAATTAGAAGTAATGCATGGAAGGGGAAAAATGACCATGATAACAAGTCGGCACTTGATTTCAGTCACAAGGGTGTTGGAAGATTCATTTTTTTTTAGGTAAGGGTCTTAGGGATTGGAATAAGTTACCAAGAGAAATGATAAATAATTTATCAAACACATTGAAATAATTTAAAGTTAAAATTTATAGAAGGCAAATGTAGGTGGGTGCAGGAAAGGATTAAGATGGGTGTGTAGGGAAATTACCACTGGAGTGTGCACTCCATTGCAATTTTAATTAAATATTATAACTAAACAGACACATGAGAAGGAATTTTCCGAGAAAACGTGCAATAATCAAAGAATGTGATGATCTATGGCAAGCTGATATTGTGGAAATGATACCTTACTTTCATAAAAATAGGGTTACAAGCATCTATCCACCCCATTCATGTGTATGAAAGGCAATGTAGTTATATTTGTTTTGGCATAAGGGCTGTTTGATTTCATGTGATAGTGGAAATTTCGGTAATGGAGAAATGACCAATAGTTGTTTGTCCTGAGTAGTTAGACATGTGCTTTGCAACTTGTACCTATGCTACATAGATATATTTTTAAATGGTAATGAAACAATAGGCCCGACCATGATTTCTGAAAACTTGATACCAAGATTTGTTTAACTATTGATTGACAGAGGTCATCATATTACACAGAATACAATTATGAGAGTAGTGTTACTAAATTAAGTTACAACCTTCATTGCATTGTCATTGTTAGGAGGGTAATCTGTTGAGCCCTCGATGCATTTTTGTTCTTTGGTAAATTACTCTTTGTTTTAGTGATAAATTGATCTTGAAAATTAGAAAGTTGTACTCTATGTATGAATACTCTCACTTTTTGGTTGTTTGCGATCAGTACCAGTATGGATGTTACTATTGTGTTCATGCTGCAAATGTCGGAAGTTCTGATATTTAGCTTTGAGATTTTCTTCTGAAACTGACCATGCGATAGACCTGCTACCTGAAATGGTTATTCATTTATCGAGTTAGTTGGATGAGCGATAACGCTCTAGCCTGGCAGTCAGGAGGCTGCAGGTTCAAATTCCCATTCGACCATCCAGATTTCTGTTATCCAAGGTTTTACGAAACCATTCCAGGTGAATGCTGTGATGGGTCCTTAAATATGTCATGGCTGAATTCCTTCCCATTCCTTCCATTCTCGAGATGCATAGACCGTTTTACCCATGAAAGCAGCCTGACATTGGAATCGCATTTAGGTAAATTTTCTGACTTTTCAATATTGTCTTTTAGTTTTGGCAACTGTAGTGAATGAAGTCCTTATCTCTCATGGTTGCTGTTGAAAAGATATCATGTCTCCTGGCCACTGTCTTCTACCAGTGAACAATGACAATTAGAACATGGTGGAATTATTCCGTGATGTTTACATGCAAAGAATGCTGCTGTGATTGAGATATAATATTCTGTGGTCTTTTTAAGTAAGGACATAATGTTATATGATTAATATAAAGACTACTCTCAATGAAAACAAGTGTGATTCAAAAAGAAAAGAGAATAATTGTTTCAAAATTGACAATTCACAACTGACAACTATTTGATGAGTGCACAGGGTATGGTAGATAGAAATATCCATATTTTGTTGCTGTTCAGAATTTAGGGTGCACACAGAAGAGACTAATATGGTGCTCAGCAACCAGATAACTAAGCTCAATGAAATGTACCATAGATTTTAAGTTAGACCTTAAGCATTTAAGATGTGTAGTTCAGTAGTTTGTACTTTATACCGGAACAAAAAGACAAACAGAACGCAATCGCGTTACATATTTATAATACTACTAGCATTTGCACACTTCTTCTCCCGTGCGGACCTTGGTTTGTATAGTAGTATCTTTCCCTTTTGTTTTTCTTCTAGTAGCAAAGCGTAAACGTTTGTAATGTAGTATCTTTGTTACCTTTACTGTAAGTTAAATTATACATTTTAATTATGCTTGTTGAAGTGTTAAGTATTAGTTTGACTATCATTTTCTCTGTTATGTTTCAGATGAAATAAACAATCAAAAGTTACGTAGTAATAAAACAATAGTAATGGAATTCAAAATTGTAGCTTGATCTTTAGAGGGTATAGTTACGAATGAATAAGCTTTTCTAATCTGATAAAATGGGGTGAATTCTAAACCTTTAATACAGTAAATAAATAATATTAACAGAATCTTAATAATAAAGCAACTTTGAACTTAAAATTAAACTTGGGAAACACGAAAACAAAAGGCCGAAATTTCAAAAAGTAGGAATTTCATTACATTCATTTCCACATATAGTATGATTAAAGATGAATATTTTGACATGCAATTTGTATTGGCTAGAAACTTTACTAAATAAAATAGAATGATTAGAATGTTTATTTCAACGTGTGCTCACTATAGTGATCCGATAACAATTAACAACACCCTAAACAATAAAATATTAGTCATTTTTAATAGATAAACAAAATTTAACTAACGCAATAGGTAGTTAGCATTGAGAAGCACATTCTGTCCAAAATTAGAAATTGAAACTAATAGTCTAAATATGTTTTTTAAAGGGATAAAGAAAATATTTTTTTAAAATAAAATAGGTAAAGAATAAAGTATGCTCAAATGATTGAGAAAAATTCATATGTAATAATATAATAAAAGTTTGAGGTTAAGGGTGAAAAATGGAATTTTGTTATCAAAGCTGGAAAATAACTTTGATGCGTGTACTTTTCAGAGATTCATAACTCCTAAATGAGTAAGTTTGAGGAAAAAGTTGTCGTAACTTAAAATACTCTAAATAAATCATACTATAAGATAACAAAGTTTCAGGGTAAACCAACTAAAAATAGAATACCGTGAGAATCGAGAACTTTTACAAATCACAAGAGAAAGGTAGTTAACCACAGGAAAACACTGATGTTCCAGACGTTTTCTCCAAGAGAGTATATGAAGCCACCATTTTTCTTGAATCGTAGTCAGTTGCAAACCAGCAGGGTAGTGGACTAGTCACTTGTGACAGTTTTCAAAGATGTGACTTTGAACTCATAAATTTTGGGACTTGGAACAAATTTCATGGACTCTAACAATTACTTTGATAAAGGGAGCTTAGAAATTTATCCAGTGATAGAAACTTTAGTTAAAAATGTGCTTCACAATAAATAATCGGAATATATAACAGTTCTAATAAGCTCACTCTAAATGGGGTTGCAATTTGAACGTATGATTGTAAGAGTGAATGCTTTTTATTCAGGGTATGTGTTACTTGAAGAATAATCTGCAGTCTTCTATTGTGATTTTGAAGTGCGATCTACTATTCTACAATTGCTGAAAAAATGTGTGATCTGATACCAGCTTCACTTCAAAATTTTTAAAATTAAAATTTCTGGGCAGAGCATAATTTGAACAAACAAAATTGGTTTTTCGAGATAGTCAAAATAACTACTAAGCTACCTAACCATTGGTTTGGACAGATTTGTGTCCCAGTGTCGGGCACCAGCAAATGCAGGCTGTGTTGCACTTAATAATCCAACACCGGTCTGGCACTTAATAAGATACCTCAGGAGCTATAAAAACAACCATCAACCATTTTTGTGTATGGAACTGGTTCTTTAACAATTGTGCATGAACTTCATTCCACCGATATCAATAGTTCAATAACAACTAACGTATTAACTTGGTTTTCATCCATCACCTTGACCTTCAACACTCTACTGTGAAAACTTGTAATTCAGTTCCATGTACTTATGTATGTTTAGTGAAATAAATTACATGTTTTAAATTAATTTAATTATTTACTTACCTTATCATTACTGTAACCATATCTTTTGCAGTATTACATGCTCACATAGTAGTAATTTGATGTTTGATAATGACTTCAATTGTTCAATCCAGATGTTAAAAGTATTTGTACTCAATTCAAAAATTTTGTTATCATTTCTCTAAATTTGTCAAAAAGCTCATAGAAATGTTTTTCCAGTAACCTCTCAGTGAATGGACAATGTAGGTAGTACTGTCTATGTACTGAACATTTTCTGCAATGTATGAGACTGAAAAGTGCAAAATGTCTTGAAAAAGATTTTGAATACTCTGCATGTGTACTTATAGAATGTAAAATTACTATTGTGTGTATATATCGATCACCATCTGGCAACTTTACAGTGTTCTTAGAAAAGATCTTCTAAGTGAACTAAAAAAATCAAACAAACCATATAGTATTAGTTGGGGACTTTAATATTGATTTTAATGGTAATTGTGTTAGAAAGCAACTGCTAATAAATTTGCTTATGTCTTATAATATGTACACAACTGTGTATGATGCCACTAGGTATGGCAACGGGAGTGAATCTGCAATTGACCAAATATTTATCAACAAGGAAATATGTAACTATAACATCACAACAATAGATATGGGTTTCTCTGATCATCTGGCTATTAAATTATCTGTAAAGAACATATTCACCAAATCTTGCAGGACTGGTGAAAAGTATGTGCAGAGGAGGTCCTTTAATGATGATAATATCGTGACTTTCAACTACATGCTTCAAAATATGAAGTGGGGGGAAGAAATGCATAATAGTATAGATGATAAGTTCAATTATTTTATGTCTAATTATAAGTATTGTTTTGAAGTTGCATTCCCATTAAAAAGAGTTAGAATTACAAGCAATCCAATCACGTGTATAACCCAGGGCATTAAAAATTCTGCAGAAAATCTTAGAATTTTAAACAAAGTAGCCAAACAAAATAAAAATTTAAAGTCACATGTAAAATGCTATAGAAAAATTTTCAAAAAAGTAATATTAGCAGCAAAAAAGCAGACAAATGATACATATATTTCCAAGAGCTCAAATAAAATTAAATCCATTTGGAAAATTATAAATAAAAGCACAGGCAATTTTAAAGCAAAAACTAATTCATATGTTATAAAAAGTGAAGGAAAAATTATTCAGGACCCAGAAAAGATTACAGATATTTTCAGTAAACACTACACAAATATAGCAAAAAATTTCACCAATGAGATGTGCAGTAGAAATGGTAATATAAATGTCCCCATGAATGAAAAAACTATGTTTCTATATCCAGTTACTATAACAGAAGTAGGAAATGCTATTTCTAAATTAAAAAATAAAATGTCCTGCAGTATTGATGGGATCCCAGATAAAATCATTAAACACAGCTCAGGATCCATTGTTTCCCACCTTACAGATATTACTAATGATTCCTTTAGTGCAGGAATATTCCCAACAGAACTAAAGTATTCAACAGTAACACCACTTTACAAAAAGGATGACAAATTTAACATAAAGAACTACAGACCTGTGTCTATACTGCCTGGCTTTTCAAAAATAATTGAAAGAGTAATGTATGAAAGGCTCACTGATTTTCTCACTAGAAACAAAATACTAAGCAATTCACAACATGGGTTTAGGAAAAATAGGTCCACAGAAACAGCCATTTACAATTTTCTGAATACTGTTCTCAATGCAGTGGATAAGGGTGAAATAAACAGTGGGTTATTCTTAGACCTGTCCAAGGCCTTTGATCTTATTAGACATGACCTCTTATTAATAAAATTGTACAGATATGGTATTCATGGCAAAGCATATGATTGGTTTAAATCATATCTCTCCAACAGGTACCAGAGAGTAAAAGTATGTCATGACGGTAAAGAATATTTTTCAGAGTATCAGAAAGTTGACCACGGAGTACCACAAGGCTCAGTCTTAGGACCCTTACTATTTCTTATATATATAAATGATTTACCAAATCATTTATTAACAGCTGATGAGGTATTGTTTGCAGACGACACTAATATTTTTATAAAAGGGCAGGATGAAGTTGACCTACAGCAGAAAATTACTGCAACAACAAAAGAAGTGGAAAAGTGGTTCCATGATAATTGCTTGATTGTAAATCATGAAAAGACAGTATAGATTAGTTTCACTCACATAATAAACAAAAATAACAGTAATAATTTAGTGAAGATAGGAGATACCTTTATAAAACAAGTACATGACACAAAATTGTTAGGAATATGGTTGAATGAACATTTAAAGTGGGATAAACATGTTGAATCACTGAATGCTGCTCTTTGAAAACAATGTTGTGTGCCTACTATTCATATATGCATAGCTTATTAAGATATGGTATAATTTTTTGGGGAAATTCAACACATGCAAAACAGGCATTCATACTTCAAAAGAGGGCTATAAGAATCATGAGAGGTATGAAACGTAAAGAATCCTGCAGGGATATTTTTAAAGAACTAAAAATACTGACTCTACCATGTTTATACTTATTTGAGTGTATCTGCTTCCTCAAATCACATCAGGAATATGCAGCACTAAATAAGGAAACACATAAACATGAAACAAGGAATAGGAATAATTTTCATTTAGAGTGGCACAAGAAAGCTTTATACCAAAATAGTGTACTCTACCAGCCTAAAATTCTGTACAACTCTCTTCCTGAAAACATAAAACAAATATCAAATTTACATAATTTTAAATATAAGCTAAAAATGTTTTTATTAGTCAATAGCTTCTATAGTGTCAATGAATATATGAACCATCGAGAAATGAACAAACATGATTAAATTATTTTGTATTGTAACTTGTAAAACATTGAAATATTAATTTAACTTCAGTTGAACATATGTATTTCATATGCTGCTTGTATTGACTGTGCAATTTTAGGTATGATAATTATAATAATGATATGTAATCCTGTATTGTGTGAAAAAATTATATTGTATTGCTTATTGTAATTACTGATGACTTGTCCTATGTCATAAATTATGACTTCATGGATCAAATAAAATTCAATTCAATTCAATGATAATTGAAGAAGGTAATATTTGTTGAATGCTGTACACATCTTTTGTTGATAAAGCTAAAAACCTACTGCATACTGTTAACCGACCTGGTTTTTCCGGTGTGTGTGAAAATGATCTCTGTCCAGCATAGAATAATATGCCAGCACTGACTCTGGATTTGCAAGTGTGAGTGAAAATGCCCCTACTTCTTAGACACAAACTTATTTTATCGACTGCAAAATTCCGCTTGCTGGCAATAGAGTAATGCGAAAATTCAAGAAACTTTTCAATGCATGTTATCCTAAATAATGTTTGTCTAAAGTGTCGTCTTGATTTTTTCAAATCTTTCTTTCTTATTGTTGGAGGTTAATGTTAATGACTGGAAACTCATAGCTTGTGAAACATACAATTTTATTATGAAAATGATGACAGTTAAAATGCTACTGAAATGTACAAATTAAATGTTCATAAACACTGATGGCATTCAATGATGTGACTAAGGGATACCCAAAAAGGTATTTTTAGAAGTTTTTTTTTTTTTTTGCCATCTTGATTACTGTTGCCAAAAAAAAAAAAAAAAAAAAAAAAAAAAAAAAAAAAAAAAAAAAAAAAAACTCTAAGAAATTTTTGGTATCAACCAGTAATAAAAATATTGAAACGCCAACATTTTTATAACTCTTGAATTATACAGAAACATGGAATTGTGACAGAAACATTGCATAAAAATGGCCAAAATTACCAGTATTAAATGTCAGCTAATAAACCAATATACAACCTCACTATTTTCATTAAATACACATAAAGCATTATTATTTCAATCTAAACATTTTACTGAAAATCTACTTGCATTATTGTTGCCAAACCAAGCTCTCCACTATATCCACCACTGGGATGAATTGTTTTTTGCGTCAAACAAGCCTGCCTCTAAAACTGTGCAGTAAAACACCTAATTTCAGCACAAGAGAAAAGCTTCTCTTAAAATAAATAAATACTTAAGATCTTGATTTTTTTAATGTACTCTCAAAAGCAAAAACAAATCAATTTCTCTCAGCTATTGAAATACTAGAAATGTTGAGTGAGTCAGGTTCATTGTATCAGTTACATTGATGGATTAATACAGCTTGAACAATTTTAATCTGGAAGAATCAGAAAAATTTACATATTTTAGTAATGAAATTAACTAAAAAATGCATTTCAATCACAATTGACTAGAAGAGGGAAAGGAAATGGAAAACACCAAGAAGGGGAGTATTTTAATAAAAAAAGGGTGAAAACCATGAAAACTAAGATGAAATATTATGGAAAAATAGGAAGTGAAATTGAAAAATAATTCAAAATGTGAAAAGGTACAAGAAAATGGCAATTTAAGAAGTGTGAGCCCTGTCACTCTCAAAATTAATCTAAGCAAAATTTCTAGGATATGCTGGCCTGGACCTAAAAGAAAGTTTACTTAACAGTTGATGACTGTTCCAAATGACAATCCCAGAAGCAGGGAAACAATTCAGTTATTAAAATTTCTTCAATAACCATAAATTATAATATAAAAATATGGTTGTGAAAAATGTTTGATAGTCAAAGCGACAGATAGCAAGAGATAAGTAAACAATTTCTTGAAGTTATTTTAGCCAAATATTCCAAAGTCAACATTGTCAGACAGTAATATTCCACCAAAGTTTTACTTTAAACTTGGGAAGTAATCTGTCAGATGTTCTAGCAGTAATAATAATTAGAATTATCTGAAATGTAGTATTTCACAGAGAAAAAGTATTTTATATTTACTTCAAACTGAATTCAGAAAATGTTATTATGAAATCAGAAATACAATTGTCAACAAATTTTGATAGATATTTATGTTCTAAATTGAAGTTTGGAAAAAATAGACACAAACTGAATACTACTTCTTGAACTCAACAAATACAAAACCATTTGAAATACAAGCAATCTTGTTAATTTTCACCCAAAAAGTATTTGTTTCTGATTTTTCACAGGTCCCAAGTTATCTCTTTTCTATTTCTTGTCTGCAAGTTTTAAAGTAATTCTTTTCTTGCAAATCCACTACTACACTGTCTATTACCAACAACAGGAATTCAGCTTAATTTTTCAAGTAGTATATAGCATTTTTTTTCCCCACATACCTTTTAATGGTGGGTAGTTCTACCATTCTCCATCTTCGGAGAACAATAGGAAGGAACATTTTGTTTGAACAAGTGATGGACTACCGTCCTTGTTTGCGGTAAACAGTGGCAGTTGACTTCCCTTTTAAATCAGCTGTAACACCCACATTATGAGGGTGGTCTGAAAAGTTTCCGACCTCAATGTGAAGATGGCAGCACTCGTAAATAAAAGCTAGTGAATTTCGTGGTTTTTCTGTTGACAGTTACTCACAAAAGTTTCAGCCATTTTGGAAGTGCAGTTGTTATGTAACAGTCATTTGAGTGAGTTGATGTGAGTGTTTTTGTGAAAATGGACAAATTCGAGTATCGAGATGTCACTAAATATTTTTTTTTAAAGGCAATACGCCTACGCAAATCAAAGATGAGTTGGATTCTGTGTATGGGGACTCTGCACCATCACTTACCACAATGACATTTTGGGCAGCTGAATTTAAACGTGGCCGTATGAGCTTGGGAGATGATGAGTGTTCGGGACGTCAAAAAACTGCAACTACCGACGAAAACATCGCCGAAGTTCACCAATTGGTGCTAGACGACCACCAAATTAAAATGAGAGATATAGCAGAGGTTATGAACATTTCAAAAGAACGTGTTTGTTACATATTAAATCAACATTTATGTATGAGAAAGCTATCTGCGTGTTGGGTGCCGCGTTTGCTCACATTAGACCAAAAACGTGTTCAAATGAACATTTCCAACGCTCTGTTGGTTCAGTTTAGGTGCAATAAATCCGAGTTTTGGCCCGATTTATTACTGTAGATGAAACTTGGGTACACCATTATACGCCTGAAACAAAAATACAGTCCAAACAGTGCACTACAAAGGCGAACCGGCTCCAAAAAAAGCAAAAACTGTTTTTCCAGCTGAGAAAGTGCTGGCGACTGTTTTTTGGGATAGTCATGGAGTTATTTTAATCAATTACCTTCAAAAAGGAATAACCATCACAGGAGCGTACTACGCATCATTACTTGACAAGCTGAAGGTAGAACTTGCAGAAAAACGGCCACATTTGCAGAAAAAGAAAATCCTGTTTTACCAAGACAATGCACCGTCTCACTCCTCAGCAGTTGCCATGGCAAAAATTCACAAATTACGGTTTGAACTGCTTAACCTTCTGCCTTACTCACCAGATCTAGTGACTTCTTTTTGTTCCCTCATCTAAAAATTGCGCTCGGAGGACAGAGATTTTCGTCAAATGAAGAGGCAATCACCTTCGTGAACAATTATTTTGCAGAGAAAAATGCAGAGTACTATTTAGACGGGTTACAGAGATGGGAGCATCGCTGGGGAAAGTGTATAGAGTTATAAGGAGACTATGTTGAAAATAAAAAATAAAAATTTCCGGAAAAATGTCTTGTATCTTTGTTATGACGGAAACTTTTCAGACCACCCTCGTATAACGATCAACAACTTAACTACACCCCTGCCATTGAATTGGCCACAACAACAGGGATGGTGAGGCAAGGCATTATTTCCATGGGAAGCAACACATACATAACACCCACCACAAACCAGGCTGAAAACTCTTCAAAACCTGGCTATATAATTTAACCCTCTGCTACTCCCAAGCACCATACCTAATCAGCGCTCCCATATGGAGATGTCGAAGAAGCCACAGCAACCAAATGCTATACAGGGCATGCTTCTAGTGCACAGTGCTGCATCGCTTGGGTCAGATGGTGAGACCCCTGTTCTACAGTATCCCCACATATATAGAGGATCACTTCTGGCAACAAGAGGCTTGCTGCAGGCCAGCAGCAAGTGGCACCACATCACTTGATCATTCAACCATACACCACAGCAGCGGCAACAGACTATCACCTTAAACAGTGCACTTTGGCTTATCAATACCATGTGTCTTCTCCCTGCAGGGTTGTGTCACCTCCCTACATCTGAGGGCTTAATAGCTGGGAGAAGTAGAAGAGAGAACAAGGCCCCTCCTTCAATCCACCAGTCTTACTGCTGAAAGCATTGAGAGTGCATGCAGGCAGCAAGGGGCCCAAAATCACTTGACTGTTTCGCACCCAGTTTTCCAATTCAACCAGGCACATTCACTCCTGGCAATATTTGCTCCCAACAGCAGGAAAGTTACCCTCAGCCCATGAAACCACATCTGAGTGTGGTGAATCACACCAAAGTGCAGCATCCAGGCTGTGGTACTGACACTTCTTTCAACTCCAGGAATTTTGTGTAGTGCATTTGCAATGGTATACTATATCATAATATACATGTATTGACTTGCTTTGCAGGTTTGAAATTTTTTGACTAGAGCTCATATGAAATTGTCATTCTTTTTCCTTCTAAAAATAGGTCAAGTTTGGTGACAAAAAGTTAGAAGAACTAGTTCTGAGCCAGGTTTATAATCTACATTATATATCCACTTCAATATCTACAACAGAATTTCTTCTTCTTCCCAGTGTTACAGACTGTCAACTTACAAAAAATATGGTAACTTTGCTGTTATGCCTGCATTAATTTTTACTGAAATAAAAAGCATAACATGTATGATTTATCTCAAAACTTGTCAAAACTGAAATAGGTTTGAGCAAAATCATGGCTTTTGGGTGTGATGAATAAAGCAACAAAGTGATTAATGTACAAATATGTCCCAAAACATTTCATGTTAGTGGTATCCATTGGACAACTATAGGGGAAATCAGCAATAGAGGACATTTTATGGCCTGGGTGTCATACCATTTGAATACCACATTAAATGTTTTTAGAACCATGAGGTATACTCAAGAATTATGATGAAGTAACATAGACCATTAAAAATCTTGAAGTTTTTAGTAACTTCCAAGGTAAGGAGAAGAACAAAATAAATTAGCACATAAGCTTAACAAGCTCCATCCACAGTGAAAATATGAGGCATTTAAAGATATTAGGGTACGAACAAATTCATGTTTGAGGTATATAATGTGTGATATTATACAAATTCACCTATTTTAGATTTTCTTATGATTTTTGAGTAAAACTGTGTTTACAGAAGTCCAGCCTTCTACAAATACTGGAAGTACTTTACAGATTCAATAATCAACAGTCAGTGGGTGAGTGATGTAACTGGTGAAATTTACATGTAAATAACTTCCACTCTAAGAATAGGAAAGAAACAAACTGTGCTGATGGTTACACATAATATAAATTTAAGAACTATAGCACGATTTGACCAAAGATATATAGATACAGAAATGGTCCAAATTGCTTCAAGGAAAGGTAGGGTAGTGCTGCCATTGACTTGGCGGGCCATTGCTGTATGCCTAGATCAGTGGTAGTGTCACATTGGTTGAAAAGTAATTGTGAGTTTTCATGTGCTAGAAGAAACTCTTCAGAAAATGTCTTAACGTCCTACTGATAACATGCTTACCAAGGGATGGATAACATGAGCACTTTTACAGATGATACTTAGCAGAAATAATCTGGATAAAATGCTTGGACTGAAAGTTATAATATGGAGGTAATTAAGATATTGTAAAAATAGCTTTTATAATTAATTATAGTCATGAACACTAAAAGTATCTAATACATTACAGAAAAGCTCAAGACAAGAGTCAACAATAAAAACAGATGTGAACACACTTCACAATATTTTTATATTATTTTCATAATTTTATTAACTTTCGATTGGCCATTACAAAGATTATATTTCCCTTAATTATCATTGGTCAACTTCTCAACTCCAATTTTGTCATTCCCACATCACCCATTGGGTCCATTTTTGGCTTATCAAGTCTCTGTGTGTATACAACAGATCCTCTTGCCGTAAGTCCTATATTCTTGAGTAAGGTCAATTTGGAAATGTTGTTCAAGAGTGTTCATGTTAATGTATTTGTCATGGTTCTCTTGTACTCATCTGCAGCAAAGGGGAAAGGTTTACTATTCCTATCATTTAATAACTTTAACTACCTAATGAACTCGTTGCACTATTATCAAAAATACAGATTTAAAAAAAAAAAGAAACATTAGACTCAACACAGGTCACCAATGAAATTACTTTCCTTAAAAAAAATCCAGATTAGTTTTTCTCAATGAAAGCATTCTTTAGTATGATCCATAATAGGTAATGTCATTCTCTGTAGTATAATTGACAAAATCTGGAATCAGAAAGTCCGGATTTCCAATTTATTTTTCAGCACACTAATGGGAAATTCATTGGAACTTTTTCCTTTCTTCCTTTGCTCACATTTCAAGGTAGTAGTGATGATAATGGTTTTAAGTATCTTTTAGAATTTACTAAATTATATTCTAACATGAGGAAGTAAACACAAAATATTTCTGTACTTACAGTTGGCATGACTATATTTGAACTGATAGAAAATAAGGAACTTATTTTATTAAGTATCAAGATAAACATACAAAAATCTATCCATGAACAGACTATGTCAAGAATAACATTCTAGAACAACTTAGCAATATATTTGCATCAACTTTCTGCGATATGAAGCATAGGTAGTTAGTTGGCAGCATTATGCTCATCCTGCTGGTTTAGTGCTGATGACTCATGACTTCGTTTACACACCCCCATTGCACGGCGTACAGGCTGCATGTTGTGGTAGTTGACAGGGATCCCAGTAGCTCTTCCACGCGCTAGCTTCTGACGCAGCATCTAACAAAGCATTCACCAAACTCAACTCTAAACTCAATCCAATGTTCACAAAATACAGAACATTCAGCAAGAAATTAGGAAACAGGGAGAAACCACTGCTTACAACAATAGATGCGAGGTGATGATCTGCATTTTAAATGATACAAATACAAATAAAATAATAACTACTTGGAAAACAATCTCTGTTGGGTGAAAAACATGATGAGTACATGGTGTGAGAAGAAGGAAAACCTTATTTATGTATAAACAAAACACAGTACTCCAATGCAGTGCAACGTTATGCCCAATATTATTAAAATTCCAATTCAAATATTATGGGAATTAATAAAAATAAATTTATTAAAAACTACAATTACTATAGAACTATAAGACTTGATTTTTTTTTATTCGGAAACAAAGTGGTGATCTTCTGCAGGACCCACATGGAATTCACACAACATAATTTGACTGCCAGTAAATTACAGCCTGCTTATGAGTGGTCTAAAGACTCTGTGTGGATGTAAGGCTAATAATTTTGCTTCCGCACCAACTGTTCAAAATGAAATTAAGAAATGCGAATTGTATTTGGCATAAAAACATTCTAAAATTTCTTAAACATCTAAGCAGTGCAGCGGTTCTACAGGGAAACATCCCATTTTATACTATAGAATAATCAGTAGGAAATGGCTTTCCCTTCTAGCAGTGAATCGTGGCAGCTTTCTACATTGTAACAGTGTAATTTATTTTGAGCTGAAACTAGTATTACTAAAATATCCCTTAGTAACCATTGGATAACTAACCCTGTCAAGTTTAATAACAGTAATTTATTTATTTGAGTAAAATGTATATTGTTTGAGGTATTCAAGCAATTAAGAAGTTCACTGTGGTGGATGTTAAAGCTACCTGGCTACCACATACCACAATTTTCTTCTTACAACTAAGTAAAACTACAAGATGCCTATGGCCTCGAGTTACAACACACCCTGTTCTGGTTGCAGCACCCAAGTGTAGATCAAACTCCATCTACTAATGTGTCACAGTATCAGTCACTCTACAATGTGCAACCATTAAATCTTTGACAGGATAAAGGTTTTTTTTCTACTAGGCGTATTTTTTAAGTAAGTACCGTTTTGTCACACCGTGGCTGCAGCGCTACAGTCAGTGTTCCGCTCATGCGAACTGGGTAATTGCATCTCTTGCCTATGCACTGACGCCATTACAGTCTAATTCTTTCTTGTTTACATTGTTCACTGAGTGTTTAAGATGCCTCCGATAATCGTGAGTCCCGCCGACTGTGAAGTATGGGCTGTTATAAGATTTCTATGTGCTGAAGGCCTAAAACCGATTGATATTCATTGTGAGATCTGTGCAGTTTACGGACAAAACATTATGAGTGATGGAATGGTGATAAAGTGGGTGAGAGCATTTAAAGATGGCCGCACAAATGTGCATGATGAACAACGGAGTGGGCGTCCTTCGGTCGTTAATGAAAGTTTGGTGCACAAAGTGGACAATAAGGTGAGAGAAAACAGACGCTTTACGATTTCCTCCTTATGTGATGACTTTCCTAATGTTTCTCGTAGTGTTTTGTAAGGCATTGTGACCGAGCACTTGAATTACAGAAAATTGTGCTCACATTGGGTACGGGAGGACGGCGGTTCGAATCCCCGTCCGGGCATCCAGATTTGGGTTTTCCATGGTTTCCCCAAATCACTCCAGGTGAATGCCGGGATGCTTCCTTCAAAAGGCCATGGCCGAATTCCTTCCCATTCCTTGCCCCCATCCTTTCCCGTCTCTAAAGACCACGTTGTTAAAAAGGGACGTTAAACTGTTAAAAAAAAAAAAAAAAAAAAAAAAAAAAAAAAAAAAAAAAACTCATTGGGTACCGAAAATGTTAACGGATGTGAACAAAAACAAACATTTAGGCAATGCATTGACTTTCCTTGAGCGGTACCACAACCATGGTGATGGTTTCTTAAGACAAATTGTTACCGTGATGAGACATGGGTGGCCTACATCACACCTGAATCAAAGCAGCAGTCCATGGAATAGCGGCATTCAGATTCATCCAAAAAAGTGAACTTCAAACAAACGATTTCTGTCTGGAAAATCATGTGCACAGTTTTTTAGGACAGAAAAGGTGTATTGCTTGTGGAATTTCTGCCTCGTAATGAGACAATCAATGCAGCAGCTTATTGTGAGACATTGAACAATCTGCGCAGTTCAATCCAGAACAAAAGACGTGGCAAGTTGAGCAAGCACATTGTTTTGCTGCATGACAATGCCCGTCCACATGTGGCTAATCAGACCAAAGATCTCATCACATATTTTCGATGGGAAAATCTAGATCATCCTCCGTACAGCCCTGATCTTGCGCCCAGTGACTACCATCTGTTCCTGCACTTGAAGAAACGCCTGGGCGGTCAGCGTGTTGAAGACGATAACAAAGCCAAAACAGTTGTGATGCAGTAATTAACAAGTCAGGCGGCAGACTTCTATGAGGAGGGTTTTCAAAAACTGGTACTATGTTATGACAAGTGCCTCAATATTGAAACGAATTATGTAGAAAAGTAGAGTAAGGTACAGTCTTTCATGTAAAAATCAAATTATTGAGATATATTTACATGTCTTTTTTTTAATTTCAAAACAGTACTTACTTAAAAAACATGCCTCGTATTTAAAGGGTCTAGTTTCTTTTTCTTGCTACTTTCTTGTCCTTGGACCTTAGTTGGTTCATTTTGCTTGAAATGAATTCATTGAACTTCAATGCTGTATTTTTAGTGTTTTACTTGTTCTCTAAATTGTAAGTACATTTTACATAACAAAATCGGATATATCAATAATTTTGTATTTATTTGTTTCCTCACGTAATGTTCATGTACCTCATTTTTTTGTTATTAGAGCTGCATCTTTACCTATGATATTATTTCTATACATGTTTTATATGTTTCTATCTTATTCAGTGATTGAGTGCTGATACAAAAGTGGGTGTATCTGAGGATGAAATAAAACAGGAATGTTCACAAACTGGCAGTGTTACTTTCCTTTAAAGAAGACACAGTGGGCCAACCTCTACACTGGCAGCTGCAAACAGTGTTAGTGTTCACTTGTCACTTGTGAGGAGTTTCTGCATTTCATAATTTGCTTTTCAGGCTATTTGTAAAGCTAGCAATGAAAACTGGAAATTGATTGAACTATTTGTTTTCACATACAGGGTTTCTTCCCTGATGGTTTCTGTCAATTTTATCTTCAGTAGCTCAAGTTATTTTTCAGATTATTTACTTCACAGTAAATGACTAACCAAAAGATTATGGTATATTTTGTAGTTTGTTTCTTTTTAAATGAAAGTTCCCAGTTACCCTTGAAGCCATACCAGCCTTCTGTAAAATTTAAAGATATGCTTTGTAAGAGGTTAGTATTTGTCCAGCATGAGCTTTCTAAATTTCAATCTTTTAACATACTCCACCACTTAAATTCTTTCCTCATACACATTACTACATACCACTAAAACCATTTGAAAAGTATAGGTAATTGTTTATGGTTCTTGTTGTCATGTTAATTTTATTAGTTTAAATTTATTTCATTATAAAATAATCCCAGACCTGGTTTTTACAGGCGTACATTCAATATACATATTAATCATAATTGTGTTCCCATTCATGTGTTTAGAAATGGATATCTAGCTGTACTGCTAATGCTATCACATACAGTAATTTTGTTGTGGTTGTTGTTCTTGTTTTTAGGGTATTAGGGTGCGTCGACAACTGGATTATTAATGCCCTTTTTGTGCCGCATCATGTTTAAGGTTTCATGTTTTTGCTTTCATGTTCACTTTTTAAAAAAAAAAAAAAAAAAAAAAAGAATGTTTTCAAGCATGTGAGTGATAAATCTCAAAACCACAGACTCAATTCATTCTCAGTATGTTTGTATTGGATCACAGCCAGGAAATGCTTCAAATAATATCTTATGCTTTGTAAATTGGAAAGAAACATGCTTCTTTCTACTTGATGAAGGGATAGCTCTGAATGTTTCTTTTTGGTTGTATATTATTTCTTGTTACTGTTTCATTGCTCCCTTCAACTTTGGTGATTGTTGGGTAAAATTTTTATTTCCTTTCCGTGTAAACATTGCCTTGTGGCTGTTCTTTCACTTGATTCTTTCTGATAGATATATGTAGCTTATAAGTAACGCTATTACATATTTCAAACATTAATTATAATTAAGGTGAACGAAGTAAGACTTTACACTAGGCGACGATATGTTCATAAATTGTGGTACACTTTTTGAAACAACTGCCACTCCTAAAGATGTGAAATTGAACATTCCAATTCAAAGTCAATTCTGAATGTGCCATCAATCATTATTTTTGCAAAATAAATTATAATTATTTTTATTCTCCCATGCAGAGAAGGAGAGATCCTCAGTGTGTAAATCGATATTGTAGAACGAACAAGTCTCGTAAATACTACGTCACCTCTGGTTTCTCACCCAGAAAAAGTTCTGTTTTGTGGACCCACATTTAAGAGAAATCGAAGATTAACAAGTGTAATAATTGTGCGTAAATGAGTTACACTGCCACAGAAGACCATTTGCTAATAATGCAGAATAGGGCGTGAGTGTTGAGTTAGTGTGTTCCTGCGTGGGGGGTTTCAGTTCGATCCCATGACCCGCAGTTTTTTTTTTTTTTTGTAGTTTTTCATTGCTATTTGATCTTGCAGCATTAGAAATTGGTTTTAAAACATAGTCTCCAAATTATTTATTTTCCTCTGGGAAATACGCAAATGATGGATGGTGCAAATCATAAAAATATTTGAAACAAAAATTACATAGACGCCAAACGCATTTTATGATGAATATCCTTACACAGTAATTTTTTCATATAAAAAATTATCTATTGTTGTTGAATTTTCTTTGTAAATAAATCTGTTACTTGATTAAATGTAGATGCAGTGGTTTTGCAATTATACAAAAAAAATCCACTCCTTCTCTTAATCAGTTATTTAAATAAGTATATATTTTTACTGTTAGACTATATAAATTTTAATGACAGTCAAAATTAAAGAATAAAAGGAAGGTACACCTAATTGGTATGCTACAAATTTTAATCGTAAATAACGTTTCCACAAACTGAACTATTGATAGAAAATGAACTTAAGCTCCAGAAAGAGAGATATTAATTAATTTTTTTGTATTAATGATGATCTATGGTTGCTTAATGTTCTTTGTAAATAATCTGTGACTTGTGTAAATGTAGATGCAGTAGTTTTGTAATCATACAAAGAAATCCCACTGCCTCCCACAATCAGTTATTTAAATAACTGTTTAATTTTAATAATAAACTATAAAAACTTAATGACAATCTAAATTACATGTAGATTTTTAGAATTATTTAACAGGAGAAATATTTTTCCATGTAATTTAAAAAAAAAACAAAAAATGCATGCAGATTGGTAGTTTAATGAAGCCAAACACAAGAACCACAAAAGTTAAACGAGAAGTCTCACTATACAATCCAATTAGCCGGAATCCGCCTTGACAACACTGTCTGCATTTCAAAGATAATGGCTACGTCTCCAAGATCACCGAGCCACTGATTAAAATATTGTCTAATTCCTGTCAGTAATGTGACTCAACGAAAGCTGCTTTCATCACCACATCTTCATAAAAATATTCTCTAATTTTCTGTATTGTTACTCTCTCACCATGGGTTCCCAGTTGGTTAATACTCTGGCCTCACGTTTGGGAGAACATGGGTTCGGATTCCTGTCTGGGCATCCAGATTTGGGTTTTCCATGGTTTCGTTAACACACTCCAGGCAAATGCTGGGATGCTTCCTACAAAAGGGCCTTAGCCAAAATCCTTCTTGTCTTCTACTGCCAGTCAGCTGCGAGCTTCAACATGGAAGAATGGGCATTATTGTGTGTTATTGCTACAGAATTGTGTGTCATAGCTTTTTGATGTAGTGGAATGATGAGTTATGATCAAGATACTTGAGTTTTATGAAACGATTCAGATCAAGGTGACAGCCGCAGATTAATTTTATTTGGTGATATTCTTTAATAGGAGCACTTTCTGTGTTAGATGCATGCAATATATTGGTAACTGTTAATCTTTCAGACAAGTCTACTGACTTTTTGTAATGCAAGCACAGGCTGCCACTGCTGCTCATAACTTTTTGAGGAATTGATGAACAAAATTTGTACCATAGGAGCAGAAACACACATGTATATTTCCTGTCCTAACCACACTTCAAGCTGTCGCCATCCAGAAATGTTAAAACAAAACTTTAATTTGTCTACTGAAAACAGAAAAATAATAGGCATCCACATTTAGTTCAGCTGATTGTACGGGATCCATATTTTTTCTACAAGAAATCGTATTGAACATTTGGTAGGGACTTTCAGTTAGCTAGCAGTAAATATGCATTAAAATAAAGTTGCAAGTTTTGTTTCTGGTATACAAATATTTGAATGTGAAAGCAAGTGAAAACTTTTGGAAACTTCTGAACAGGAATGAAGTTAAATTTTAGGTAGTAGTTGAATTAGTATGATACATTTCGGTCATCAGGAGCATTTTGCATTGTGTTCATAGTTCATACTACACACGTTATATGACTCTTCACTTACATAGGACGCGTATTTGATACGCAGTCCAGAATTCAATCAATTGAGTTTTTTTTTTGTTTGTTTTTTTCCAGGCAAACATTCTCTATACTGTAATGAACTTATATAATCCTTCAGTGATTAAAATGGCTAACAATAATTTCACTGTCAGGTTTGCATCACTTTAAGTAAATAAAAAAATTTTATGTGAAAGAAAAATTAATTATTTTGATAAACTGAGTTTTCCTTTAAGATGGAAGTAAGGGTACAAAAATGTTGTTATGAAAATAAAAACATATTGTACATAAGTACCTTAAATATTAATTCAAACTTTCCTTTTCAGACATTAAAATCAAAGAAATATTTCTCCCAATGAATTCATACCTAATGAAAGCACATTGGATGTTGACATTTTTGTTCTTTTATTACTATTCCTACGCTGAGAAACCGATATAGTATCATTAATCAATTATGTCCCATTAAAATTTTCCGATGTGGACTTGTGTGTCCACAAACTTTGTAAGTCAGAATCTTTCACTGATTTTTTTACGGGGAGTGACAGTAGCCGACAATTTTTTGATTTTTGTGTGAAAGCGTTTGGAAAATCTATTGTACTTATAGACATGAAAATCAATATAACTTAGCTCACCCTCATAATTCAAAGTCAATACTAGTTGTGTCATCATTCATTATTTTGAATAAAAAAATTGTAATAATTTAGATTATTTTTTATGCCATTAGTGATAATAGTTTGTTTAGAAAATTATTTTCATTCAACTATTGAAAATAATGGTTGTGTTACGATACCACCGGCAGATAACTTTTGTAGAATACGGAATATTACATGTTCTAGAAAAAAAATTCCATTACAATTAACTTCGGTAGTCACAATTCATAAAGCTCAAGAGTTAACATTGGATAAAGTTGCTGTAGATATTGGAAAAAAGAAATTTCTGTTGGTTCAACATATGTTGGGTTATACAGGGTAAAAACATTAAAAAGCCTAGCATTAAATTAAAGATTTTCTTATGGTAGAATTAGTAATATTAAAAATTCGAGTATGTTAAAATGTAGAAAACTGGAAGAAACTTGATTAAAAATATTTGTATCTGATAAAAACAAATTAAATAAATTGACATTTTAAATATTTAAAGATTGTTTGTTTTTATAAATATGTCTAATCATTTTTTTTTCAACAAACTAAAAACATTTATTTTGATGATAGTTCATTAAGTTTTAATATTAAAATCCTTATGATTGTTATTTAACTTTTTTTAATTGTATATAATATCTTTATAACAAAACATTGTGAGCCAACACAAAGCTGTGATTGCGGCTAGTAAATACTTCAATTATTTAAAATAATAAATTACAAATATTTTTCTACACACTAAAAGGATGTGTACTGAAGATGTGATACCAACAATACCAAAAAATATGCTCTTTTTGAAGTGGTTTTTATATTATGACGAATAAAATGTTGAAAAGTTTAATGCATAAGTGAAAAGTTCCAAACATATCATTTTTCCATTTAAATAATACTTTTCTTGCAAATTCACTAATACATTCTTCATTAGTAATAATTTACCATATTTTTTCATGGAGGATGGATTGCTTTTGTTTATGTTAGGCAGTTCCACCATTCACCGTCTTTGTTATTTGAAGAATGAAAGAAAACAGAACATCGTATGTCATAAGAAATTCTCATAAAAGTAAGCCAAGTTAAGTGATAAAAAGTAAAGCGATCTATTTCTGAGCCAAGCGTTACCTCTATAGCATGTATTGCATTCACTTTCTGAAACCGAACGTGTTATGGATTGTCAATGTTTGGTTTTGTTTGCAACAAAAATAAAAGAAGGAAGAAGAAACAACTGATGACTTTGCTATTACACATGTCATAAATTTTACTGGAATATAGAGCATATCGTAAAACCATTGTTTCAGAACTTGTCAAACCGAATCATGGATTTTGTGAAAAACTGGTAAAGGAACAGTTAAAGTATTTATACAGGTTTCACTATCTAGTCTATTAAAACATAATAAGTATAGAGGCAAAGTCAGCAGATTTCCTACTTTTAATCAATGACCTGATAGAAAAAACTGTCCTTCAGAATGTGAAGTGAATACAGATGTTAGACTGTAGACCTGGATCATAACAAGATGTCATACTATTTTGTCACTAAACAACTACAAGAGTTTGCTGTCTTTTTACAGGAATTGATTTTGTGGGGGGATTTTATTTCTTTTTGTAAGTTGATGTGTTATTCTAAGCCATTAGCATAACAGATATGGTACATTTGAATATCCATGGATGAAGGAAATTTCAGGACTCAAGTCTTATTAAAATACATGTATCACATACCAAGTGGTGACCCTGTGCAGAACCACCAGCTCGGCCTCTGGCACACAGTCTTCGGTCCATCTAATAAATTATTCACCAGTACAATAAACTCACAAAATATAGAACATTTAGCTAGAAACTAGGAGACAAGAAGAAACTACAATTTACCACAGCAGATTCATTTATGTATTAACTACTACAAATACAAATAAAGCAATAATTATTTGGAAAACAACCACTGTCAGCTGAATGACATGATGAGTAAAGGGAGAGAGTACTAGGAAATCCGTGTATATTTACATGTATAAAGAGAGTTGTGTTCCTCAACGTAGTACAACATTATCCTATTACAATACCCATTGTGCAACAAATAATATGATGATTAATAAAAATATTTCAGTTAATAACTGCAGACAAAAGTTTTTCATAGAACTATTGTAGTCAAAATTCTTATTTTGAAACAAAATGGTGGTTTTCCTAACAGGACCTTCATTGGTGAAAAAAAAGAAAAAGACCACCACTTAAAAACCTAAATTAAGAGCAGCAGATTGCTGTTAAACATGGTCATCGTAAATGTACTTAAACAGCCTAAGCACTGCTGTGATTCCACTCGCAGATATCCTATTGCAAATGGCAGAACTATCAGTACAAATATCTTTCGATTCAAGTAAAGAGTGATAGCAAGTTTCTTAATTGCCAGAGTTTAATTTTTGTGAATACTACTAATAGCCATTTATCCTGTAGTAATGTTTGGTGACACATTCCCTACCTATGTTTCTTGTCATTTTTAATAAAATCAAACTATTATTTCAGAACTTATATTTTTTTTTGGATAATCAAGTACTTAAGCAGAAATGTATAGTGGAAGTCAAAACGGTTTAGAAACCACGTACCACAATTTTCATCTTACAACTAATTTAACCTACAATGTTGCAGAGATACAAAGAATCCAGTTTTAATACACCATGATCTGGATGCAGGGTCCAAATATGGATCACAATTCTATCAAGTAACATGTCAGAATAGCTTGTATTTTACAATGTGCAACATCTTAATCTCTGAAGGATTAAGGTTTGTTTCTCTTTAAACCTTCTACCGTACCATTAGTTTTATCTTCTTGCCACATTGTTCTTCATGGATTTTATTGAGACGATTATATTTAAGTTAATACTTCAAACTTTTTTTATATTACTCTTCAAATGTTAGGTAGTTCTAACATCCTCCAGCAATAGTCTTTGAAGAATTAGAAGAAAGTACATTTGCAATGATATATCAGGATGTATAAATACTAAATACTGCAATATAGTATATAAGTACTGACCTTCTTTGGAGGTCACATATATTTTGACTAGAGGTAATATGAAATTCTTGTAAAAAGCTATTCATGTAAAAATATGCCAAGTTTAGTGACAGAAAGATATGAGACCTAGATCTTATCCAAGTCTACACTCAACGGCATGTAATAACTTTAATTTCAGAAGCAGAATGTGTTATTAAATATTACTTATTTAGGAAGGAAAAAACTTCATTACTTCACTCTTATGGATGCCAAAAATTTTACTGGAGTAAAAACTGTATAACACATTTGTTTTATTTCAAAAGTTGTCATAACCCGAAACAGATGTGAACAAAATCATAAATTTTGTGAGGTACTAATAAAGCAACAACTAAGATGTTTAAACAGGTAGAAGTTGTACTATCTAGTTTAGTAAAAAATGGCATGTGTTGTGATCAGGTCACCAGATTTTTCACTTTTTTTAATCCATGATTTTGGGAACCATTCTATTTCGGAAAGTGAAGTGAATAGCTACTGTATAGTGAACACTTAGCACAGAACCAGATCTTGTTTCTTTCTGTCGCTAAATGTGGCCTGTTCATACGATAATTGTTTTTACGAAAATTTTCAAAGACATCTAGTCAAAATGTATGTGACTTACAAAGAATGTCAACACATGTAAACTAAATTGTAGTACTTCTAAATTCTGATATGTCATTGTATGTGTTCATCCTTCTAATTCTTCAATGAAAAATCACAGAACCACCTGCATCTAGAAGAAAAAGTTTTATTCTTTTAAAAAAATTGATTTAAGACAAAATGACCCTACTAAGATCCATTAATGACAATATGGTAGATAGAGGAATGAACGGTAGTAGAACATTTAAAGGGCAACAAAAAATATTCCTTCAAAGATTAAGACATAGCACATTGCACAATAACAGCTACTCAGAAATGTTACTTGATATACTGCGATCCACATTTGTGTCCTACCTCCAGATCATTATGCACTGAAACTCAAGGCTGTGCATACCTGTATGTCACACCACAACTTCAAGACTTAGCCCTATTTTGACAAGAATTGTTTTTGTGTGATTTTTTTTTTTTTTTTTTTTTTTTTTTTTTTAACTTCATGGCTTATTGTAAGCCATCAGTATAACAGATCCATTTGAAAATAAATGGACTTGTACATATCAGGAACTCAAGACTTACCAATGTACATGTGCCGGATATCAACAATGAACATACACCCTGGATGGGCGATGCCATGTTTGGTGTATTTTGAGATTTCATGTGTTAGTGAAAACACTTCAGAAATTTTTTTAGTGTTCCGCTGATAACATGCATTTCCATAGATAGATGAAACGAGCACTATTACAGATGGTACTCTGCTAAAACGTACTGGAAAAAGTGTCTAACTGCTACCTGAATCTTCAAGTGTTATTAGCTATTACAATTTGTGATAAACATTAACACTGGAAATACATGAAACACTACCTTAACCTGAAGCCAGGATTCAGCAACAAAATCAAACATAAACTGACTTTACAATATTTTGATATATTTTTTAATAATAATCTTATTTTATTATGATGGGCTGTTACAGAGTCTACACTACCTTGTAAGTATCATTAGTCAACGTTTGCACCCCAACATTGCCATCCCCACTCTACACATCTAGTCAATCTTTGGCTTAGTAATATGGCATTTCTCTGTGTGTATAAAATGGATCCACTTGCCGTAAGTCCTGTTTTCATGAATAAGGTTTATATGAAAATGTTGTAGAGTAGAGTTTTATGTTATGAGTTCATTGTAACACTCCTTTATTCATCTGTGCTGAATAAGAGTTTCACTTACCCATCATTTGTTATCTTCATTGAACAACCATAATCTATAATCCTCCATTATTCAATATTACTGGTTTATTATATATATAAAAATTGTCTGCACATGGATCACCACTTCCTCGAGTCCCCTTCAGAAATCCCCTTCAGTTTTGTGAACTATATCATTCTAGAGGATTCTCCAGAATATGTAATGCCATTCTCCACAGTAGAATTTCCATATTTGGTACCAGAAAGATTGAAGTATTGATGATTCTCAATTAATTTTTCTGCAATCCAAATGTAATATTTTTTGGAAGCATTTTTTCCTTTCGTGTCAAGATAATAGTGAAGGAAATACTTTTAAGGATTTTTTACCACTCACTAATATTAAGAAAATTATATTCTAATAACAGGAAGTAAACACAAAATGTTTCTATGTTTACAACTGGCATTCATGAAACTTGATTTTGGTAAACCATTTAAAACTGAAATACAGGTCATGACAATATATGAATGTGTATCCTACTGACAGAGATTAATAGTGTCAAGTGTCATTATGGTTTGATGTGACAACCATTTTTCATGCAGCATACATCCCACTGATGAAAACGTTAAAAGAATTTAAAGTTAAAATTTGTAGATGGCAAATGTAGATGGGTGCAGGAAACTGGGAAGATGGGTGTATATGGAAATTGCTATCAGAGGATGTGGTCCATTGCAGTTAAATTAATTTAAATAAGCAACATATTTTATTAACTGGCAAGATAAAACCCACAACCTAAATAGGTACAGCTAATGTGAAGTATATTATTATAAAAAAATACTTACATTTTTGTACACAGCAGCTGTCTGTGGTAGCAGCAATCTTCTTTGCAGAGATCCATATAGATCAGACTGATTCTGAGGTTTAGCATACGTTGTGGTAAGATCTGAAGTACAGGATGCCGGCTGTGGCTGCTCTAAGTGGTGACCCTGTGCAGGACCACCAGCTCGGCCTCTGGCACACAGTCGTCGGTCCATCTAATAAATTATTCACCAGTACAATAAACTCACAAAATATAGAACATTTAGCTAGAAACTAGGAGACAAGAAGAAACTACAATTTACCACAGCAGATTCATTTATGTATTAACTACTACAAATACAAATAAAGCAATAATTATTTGGAAAACAACCACTGTCAGCTGAACGACATGATGAGTAAAGGGAGAGAGTATTAGGAAATCCGTGTATATTTACATGTATAAAGAGAGTTGTGTTCCTCAACGTAGTACAACATTATCCTATTACAATACCCATTGTGCAACAAATAATATGATGATTAATAAAAATATTTCAGTTAATAACTGCAGACAAAAGTTTTTCATAGAACTATTGTAGTCAAAATTCTTATTTTGAAACAAAATGGTGGTTTTCCTAACAGGACCTTCACTGGTGAAAAAAAAGAAAAAGACCACCAGTTAAAAACCTAAATTAAGAGCAGCAGATTGCTGTTAAACATGGTCATTGTAAATGTACTTAAACAGCCTAAGCACTGCTGTGATTCCACTCGCAGATATCCTATTGCAAATGGCAGAACTATCAGTACCGGTACAAATATCTTTCGATTCAAGTAAAGAGTGATAGCAAGTTTCTTAATTGCCAGAGTTTAATTTTTGTGAATACTACTAATAGCCATTTATCCTGTAGTAATGTTTGGTGACACATTCCCTACCTATGTTTCTTGTCATTTTTAATAAAATCAAACTATTATTTCAGAACTTATATTTTTTTTTGGATAATCAAGTACTTAAGCAGAAATGTATAGTGGAAGTCAAAACGGTTTAGAAACCACGTACCACAATTTTCATCTTACAACTAATTTAACCTACAATGTTGCAGAGATACAAAGAATCCAGTTTTAATACACCATGATCTGGATGCAGGGTCCAAATATGGATCACAATTCTATCAAGTAACATGTCAGAATAGCTTGTATTTTACAATGTGCAACATCTTAATCTCTGAAGGATTAAGGTTTGTTTCTCTTTAAACCTTCTACCGTACCATTAGTTTTATCTTCTTGCCACATTGTTCTTCATGGATTTTATTGAGACGATTATATTTAAGTTAATACTTCAAACTTTTTTTATATTACTCTTCAAATGTTAGGTAGTTCTAACATCCTCCAGCAATAGTCTTTGAAGAATTAGAAGAAAGTACATTTGCAATGATATATCAGAATATATAAATACTAAATACTGCATTATAGTATATAAGTACTGACCTTCTTTGGAGGTCACATATATTTTGACTAGAGGTAATATGAAATTCTTGTAAAAAGCTATTCATGTAAAAATATGCCAAGTTTAGTGACAGAAAGATATAAGACCTCGATCTTATCCAAGTCTACACTCAACGGCAAGTAATAACTTTAATTTCAGAAGCAGAATGTGTTATTAAATATTACTTATTTAGGAAGGAAAAAACTTCATTACTTCACTCTTATGCATGCCAAAAATTTTACTGGAGTAAAAACTTTATAACACATTTGTTTTATTTCAAAAGTTGTCATAACCCGAAACAGATGTGAACAAAATCATAAATTTTGTGAGGTACTAATAAAGCAACAACTAAGATGTTTAAACAGGTAGAAGTTGTACTATCTAGTTTAGTAAAAAATGGCATGTGTTGTGATCAAGTCACCAGATTTTTCACTTTTTTTAATCCATGATTTTGGGAACCATTCTATTTCGGAAAGTGAAGTGAATAGCTACTGTATAGTGAACACTTAGCACAGAACCAGATCTTGTTTCTTTCTGTCGCTAAATGTGGCCTGTTCATACGATAATTGTTTTTACGAAAATTTTCAAAGACATCTTGTCAAAATGTATGTGACTTACAAAGAAGGTCAACACATGTAAACTAAATTGCAGTACTTCTAAATTCTGATATGTCACTGTATGTGTTCATCCTTCTAATTCTTCAATGGAAAATCATAGTACCACCTGCATATAGAAGAAAAAGTTTTATTCTTTTAAAAAAATTGATTTAAGGCAAAATGACCCTACTAAGATCCATTAATGACAATGTGGTAGGTAGAGGAAAGAACGGTAGTAGAACATTTAAAGAGCAACAAAAAATATTCCTTCAAAGATTAAGACATAGCACATTGCACAATAACAGCTACTCAGAAATGTTACTTGATATACTGCGATCCACATTTGTGTCCTACCTCCAGATCACTATGCACTGAAACTCAAGGCTGTGCATACCTGTATGTCACACCACAACTTCAAGACTTAGCCCTATTTTGACAAGAATTGTTTTTGTGTGATTTTATTTCTTTTTTTTTTTTTAACTTCATAGCTTATTGTAAGCCATCAGTATAACAGATCCATTTGAAAATAAATGGACTTGTACATATCAGGAACTCAAGACTTACCAATGTACATGTGCCGGATATCAACAATGAACATACACCCTGGATGGGCGATGCCATGTTTGGTGTATTTTGAGATTTCATGTGTTAGTGAAAACACTTCAGAAATTTTTTTAGTGTTCCGCTGATAACATGCATTTCCATAGATAGATGAAACGAGCACTATTACAGATGGTACTCTGCTAAAACGTACTGGGAAAAGTGTCTAACTGCTACCTGAATCTTCAAGTGTTAATAGCTATTACAATTTGTGATAAACATTAACACTGGAAATACATGAAACACTACCTTAACCTGAAGCCAGGATTCAGCAACAAAATCAAACATAAACTGACTTTACAATATTTTGATATATTTTTTAATAATAATCTTATTTTATTATGATGGGCTGTTACAGAGTTGTAAGCTACCCTTCATTCTGTTTTCAATATTCCGTTAGAATCCGGCCAAGTTTGAGGTTAGCATCAGTACACGATACCGCAGTTAAAACCGAGATAACAACACTTCAAGTACAGGGAAAGTGAATAAATAGCACATAGCCAACATAAATAAACTATAAACTGCAATAAATAAATGATATTCCAGCGGGAAATAGGTTATCCTATATAAAAGTAAACTTTCACTGCCAGATCCTAACATTGGTTAGGGAGATATTCTGGACTGATTTAAAAGAAGTAAATGTTAAATAATAGTAAATAGAGTGCCTAAACAAACTTTTTATCATGATTACTAAGCATTATTCCAGAGATAAATAAATAATTTCAATATAAGTCGAATCTAACCATAAATTTTGGCATATACCAGATTTTGGTATTTCTGAAGAGGTTTTTATACAATAAAGATTGTAAAGAGCTAATAAAAGCCAGGCCTAGACCTACAATAACCATAACTTCACAGTTAAATATTGTTTAGCAGATATTGTAAAGAAATAAGTAGGATGATTGGATAGTAGACTGAAGCAGTATGAAGATAACACATTGTGATGGAATTTGACCATTTTAAAGTTCTAAAAGTAAATAGAATAATGCCTGAGACAGTTTAGAAGGATAACTGATAAGTTTCTGATAGTTTTCTAGCATTTAATAATAACAAGAAGTAGTTTGAGGAAATTTGATCACTCATTTTCATAAACAGTTTACATAAACAACTTTAGGCGTTTTAAATAGTTTCAGGACTTAAAAAGTAGATAAATAGGCAGTTAATAATCTTCTCTTTCAGTGTTAATAGGTTCCAAGTAGTTTTAATCCGGAAAATATGAAATATCAGTGAAAACCGGGAGCCGGTAAATAGGCGAAATTATCGAGCCTTTTAGAATTAATTCCAATAAAGTCAAACCATTTAAAAAGCGCTAAGAGCAGGTAGAAGCTCGTAAATAGACGTAATTAATTTTCTATAACCATTAAAAGACATTTTAGTAACCTTCTGTCTGTTAATCCAATTTCAAAGTAACTTGCCAGAGGCACCGTACACATAATATGCTTTTACACTGATTTTAAACGCTGTCACCCGATATAAAGTAACTAATAAATTAAAACAGTCCTAAAGAGAAGTAAATTCAATTAAATCTGATAGTTTCCAGCCGTCTAAGTATTTTTAAATGTTTTCTGAACACACAAAATAGATCACTCAACTTTAACATTTTCTTACTCAAAAGCCTACTAAGATTCCGGTTTAAAAAGTAGTTTTTCTTAAAGATCCATTCTTCTAGCTTCATACACATTAATTTCATGCCATTTAAAGCAGTAGCACCGATGTTAGAGAATTTTCTAAACCACTCGGAAATAACACACGTGGAAATAACAGAACGAATTTATTGTGTCCAAGATATAGCACCCACAAAGATGGGATAGCTTTTAAAATACGCAGTTTAATACAGGCTACACATTGGTATTTTTTCCGGCTTAATAATCAACATACCTTCAGAGTTATACCTAAAAGTACATAAATAATAAATATGGCGGATTTGGGAAATCGCTGTTTATAGCAATAACTTAAGCAATTCCTGACCGATTTAAGTAAAGTTTACATTTTTGAGAGGCTAAAATCGGGGCCAACATTTTGAGCATAGTTTCATGATTGTAACTCACGCCGATTAGAATTTTCTAAAATTCTGGGCTATGGTGTAATACCGGAAGAATTTCAAATTTTGTCATCATGTCAGACCGAAAAGTAAAGTTAAAGATAAGTTCAAATTTTGCCTCACCACACTACACCCGTAAACTCCCATAACTTTTTCCGTTTCGAGTTTTAAATCAAACACTTGGTAGGTAAGTTATAAAATTAAGCGTAAGTGAATATTTGAGAGTGCGGAAGCGCTCAGCCGGAGTGCAGCGTCACGTGAGAGACGCCTATATAAGCTAGACAGAGCGCGGAAGCATAAGCCGGTGATATTCAGTAATTTGTCAAACGTGCAGGAGTACGCACGCTCCGTGCGAGTGCTGCCGCGTTGGGATGAGCTTAGAAGCAGCTTAGGTGGGGGAAGTGAGGCAGTATGGCCGCCAGGAACCATGCCTGATCGGCGCCATTTTCAAAGTTTGGCACAACCTACATTCAGACTAACAGTTCTCGACATGTGACTTTCTAACTTTCATTTTCATTTTGGGGTAGTGCGTGTTTCATAATCTGTGATTTTCAGTGAACGATTTATATCAGATTGCCTTCGCTAACTGTGAACTTTTATAATTAATGTGAAAATTTCGAGAATATAATTCAGTTATTCAACTTTTGACTTTCATTTCTACAATAGCACCTTTCTTACAGGAGGTAAAGCTGTAAGTGGCGACTGTGGTCCTTTAACAGTTAGCATCCTATATGGTTTAGCACGGTAATAGAACTTTTCAGAACTTTGATGACTTTTGGAAGACTTTGAGTTCAGGTGATGAAGCTGATACCAACCCCGTATCCGGCTAAGTCCCTGACATGGGAATCGTAGCGACGCGTGCTCAGTAGAGCTGTGATTCAGAAGCAAACCGCACAGTGATTTTCAACAAACAGTGCCAATTTTGGATATTTTCGTCTAAATTCCTGACTGCCGCCAACCGCTAGCTGCAGTCGAGAGGACAACACAGGAGAGTTTGGGGGACTACTTAATGCCCGGAAGGTCGCCTCGCAGCTGATGTTGCCAACACCGAGCCGATTCTTAGATTCTTCCTTCATCCCTGAGGTGTTGACACATGCGTCCGGGAGACCAGCTGTGTGAGCTGCCACCACTACACAGCACCATCGCCAGCGACAACTGCTGTCGACTACCTAGCCAGCCGGCTAGCAACAAAGATAAGTTTTCTAACTATTTTAAAATCGTTTAATGGCTCCTCTACCCCGAACATTGGTAGAACTCGGGTTTTGCCAGAGGAATCTGTTCTATCGGTACAGTGGATTTCTTCAATGGCATTTTTGCCACTGTGCGTCAATATTCTCTTCAAATAATAGTTGACCCTAACATCATTCGATGTCTACAACGTTGCAACCACAGCAACCGACATTTTACTATTTTTTAGCTGTTATGGCAGCAACCTTGTGATATGATATCACCAACCCAAAAATACCGGGTAATATTTTGTGTTTTTCCTTTTCGTTCGTCGAGATATTTGTGGGTTTTTAATATTTTTGTAGATACGTCTACTTCGGGACATTGTTTTCACTGCGTGTTTACTTTTCCGCAATCAGCTGTGGGTAAACCAAAGTGTTTCATGCCACAGATGTGCAACTTTTCCAAGTCAACGATTCTTTACCGAGTGCCAGCTGGAGTCGATACCGTGTGTTAACATCGCTGCACTGTTTACGTTTTCGACTTCAAAATTTTTTTTTCTTTCCTGCTTTGTAAATTTTTTTTTTCAGTTTTACGTGTACTTGCTTCCAGATTATTCTTATACTATTTTGTGTTTGCATTTTGGGGGATTTGGAATTTTTTGTGTATACTGTACCAACATCTTCGACAATTTTGAGAACAGCTGTTCTGGCTGTGAGTTTTCTGTTCATGCATTTTTGTTTTGGGATTGTGTTTTTTGTGTTTTCCTTGGTATCTCATCATATATTTTTGCCAATTGTGGAAAATAGCAGGGTGAAAGTAACATTAAGTTTCAATTTTGGATTTTTGTCCCTTCTATTTAAACAAGTTTTTTGCTTGTTTAATATTATTAAATTCATTATGGCTTCCAATGAAGTTTTTCCTGAAGCCACAGCTAGTACTAGTGAGGAAACTCATACAAATCCCCATGGGATGAACACCAGATCTCGCAGCTTTGGCAACCTTGACCAACCCATTGAAGCTAATATGCCTCAGCCTGCTTCACAGACTGAGGAAAACCTTGATCAACATTTTTCAGCTGTTAATTCACAGCATCTTGGTTTTGCCAACCCACCAGATACTTCATCTGATGATAGTAATGATACCATCCCAATTCAGGAAGACTTGGCAACTGTACAACAACCTAGTCAATTCCAGCTTGCCCATATGGCAGAAAACATACCACAAGTTAGTGACACTGGCTCTGATTTTGAGCCGGAAGTAAATATACAAGGCGTGCAAAGGCTAGATTTACCACTAGCTAATGGGGAACGCAGAAATTCGGGGGACCATTCACTTGGTAGTTCGGATAGCAGCCTACTAGTAGGATATGATGAACATGGGAACCCGGTTACAGTAGCCAGATCCCAGACAACTTTAGTCCAAGACAATACACAAATAGTGGCACCCATGCTAGGTCAGGTTCAGGTGGAACAACCCACACCCACAATACCTATTGCGGATCTACAGTCACTTTTCCGCCAGTTAACACAGGAAATTAATCAGAATCATACTAAGCTAGATACTAAGGTAGATCAGCATAGTCAAGAGAACCAAACATTTAAACAGGAGCTGAAAAAAGAAATCAATGGAAACTTTGCCACCCAGAATGCTAGGTTCGCGCAGCTGGAAGATAACTTTAAAGAAACACTTAAGAAGGGATTAGAGAAACATTCTCAGGACTTTGATAGTAAATTACATGACCTTAAAGAGCAATTTCAGACAACACTTGCCAACTCCACACAGGCATGTGCACAGAGGGTGGACAAGAAATTCCTTAAGTTTCAGGAGAAATGTGATACCGATCATGAACAGGTCAAGCAACAAATCTCTAAATCAAATTCCCTAGTTAACCAATTAAATACTGCTACAACCACAGTTACCAGAGACTTTTCGGAGTTCAAAATAGAAGCGTTGCAGACTTTTTCCACACACTCCCAACAGATCCAGGAATTAGGCAGTAAATTGGACACAACCATTTCAACTATGCAGGAAGAGGGGGCACAAATGAAAACTAATGTGAAAATATTAAACAACAATGTTACCCAAGTGAATGATGCATTACTACAAATCACACCCCTTGTTGAGGTTTGTGGCCAACAGATTACCACCCTCCAACACACCACTTCAACCTTAGATAATAAACTTGAAGCTCTTACTCAGGAAGTAGACAATAATACCACCGTCAATACCCAACTCACTGAAAAGGTTGCAAATATTCAACAGCAACAAGATGTCAACACATTTAAAATTAAGGGGTTATCTTCTACAGTAGACATAGTTCACAAGGAGGTCAAAGATTACCATGAAAAGGTGGACCAGCTGACTAAACAAGGGATCCCTATACCAAATTTATCTCAGCTTGCTGTAGTGGGAAATGCACGGATTGAAGTTGGAAATTTTTCAGAGAATAGCTCAGTACACCCTGTTGAATTCATTAAGAGTTTTGAAGCTTACAGAAATTTTCAATTGTTACCTGATGTAGAAAAGATTGAGATTGTTTTTCAATATTTAGATAATGGAGCCAGAATTTGGGGAGTCAAAAATAAACAGTCCTGTACCACATTTGAACAGTTTAAAACATCATTTTTACAGAGGTACTGGTCTAATTCTACCCAGTATAAGGTTAAGAAACAGATCATGACAGGCACTGATTCAATCCGGAAGGTAACCTCACCCTATCAGACTTTTTCCTTAAAGAATTAGTTAAAGCATGCCATCTTACGGTACCCATCCCAGAAGAGGACTTAGTATATTATATTGTTGGCAGATTACCAGATCACATACAGGAATCTTTCAACCTCATGAATATCCATACCATTGAGCACGCTGAGAAAACATTGAATGAGTTGGACATGCAGTATGCTGCCAGGAAATCACAATCGGGACACCGTATGAAACCTTTCCAGCGCCATGATCAGTACCATGGCCAACCCCCACAGCAGACCATACCCCCACTATTGACCCAAGGTCCAGCTACATACAACCCTGATCCAGCACAACCCCCCAGAACTTTCACCCCCCTTTGAGTCAACCCCAGAATGGCTACGCTGGTGAATTTACCCAAACCTTTTACAACCAACAACCTTATGGAAATAATTCCCATAATCAGAATCATTATAGGCACCAAAGAGGCGGCTCTAATAATAGAGGTTTTTTTAGCGGAAGAGGCCGAGGAGGCTTTCATTACAATAATAGAGATCAAGGTAACCAATTTGACAACCAACCACCTGGAGATAATGTAAGGGAAAATGAGAATCATAGTAAGTAACCACCCAATAGCCATCATTCAAAAAACTAGCTTCGGCCAATGTTTTGGTCCATACTGCGGCGGAAACTCAAATAGGACCACCCCCTTCCCCTAGGATAAATACTATTTTTCACAACAACCCACGAGATGATTTGCTCACTGAAGATTATTTACTGGACACTGATGAAATGGTTCAAGTGCCCATTTTGCCCATTTGTGTAAAAGGCTACAATATAGAAGCACTCCTTGATACCGGGGCTGACCTTTCTTGTGTGTCACATGACCTTTTTTCTACCCACCAAACGATTTATGAAGTCCCTTATTATGAAGTCCCCCCTATGGCAGCATTGACAGCTACAGGAAAGAAGACCAAAGGTATTAGGATACAGGCTTTGTTGGAAGGCACTATTAATAATGTCCCCTTTGAATTTAAAGTTTATGTTGTCCCAGGCCTCCAACCCTCCTGTATTTTTGGTATTGATTGGCTTCACCATGTAGCTGCAACCATAGATTGTGCTGCAAATACACTAGTTTTGTCATTGGATTCCCAGAGATTTTCAGTAGAGTTACAACAGGGGTGGAAACACAAAGATGTACCATCTGTTAAACTTCTATTTAAGAATGTGAATGTAAATGTCAGTAGAGAGCCTGCTTTTTATAACAAGGTCATTTCTTTTTGGGTAAATAAATTGAGTATACAACCAGGGGAGGATGTTTTAACCCAAGTTTTAAAAGATGTGCCACCTGAGTACATAGATAACCTGTCACACCTGATTTCTGAATATAAGGATGTTTTTAGTGACAAGCCTGGGCTCATACAGGATTATCAATGCCATTTTAAAGTATCTTGTGAGAAACCTTTCTTCGTTAAACCTTATCCTATACCGATTTCAAAGCGTCCCATGGTTGACGAAGAAATTAACAGAATGTTACAGTGGGGCATTATTGAGAGATCCAACAGCCCATACAATAACCCGCTAGTTGTAGTTATAAAATCTGACCAATCTGTCCGCCTTGTCCTAGATGCTAGAACCCTTAATAAATATTTACAGACTGAGAGGGACCACCCACTACCAAATGATGAAATCCTTCATAACTTTCATGGAAAGAAATTTCTCACCAGTCTAGATCTGACATGCTCATATTGGCAGGTACCAATCGCCCCTGAATCACGACAGTATACAGCCTTTACATACCAAGGACGCTCATTTCATTTCAGAATCCTACCTTTTGGTTTGAAGAACGCTGTCGCCAACTTCATTAGAGCCTTAGATATGGTTTTAGGCACACATTTATTGAGTAAAGTTCATGTCTATGTTGACGATATCCTAATTGCCAGTGAAACTATCCAAGAACACTGGGATACACTTACCCAAGTCCTGACAGCATTGCGAAAGGGAGGCATGACTGTCAAGTTGAAAAAGTGCATTTTTCTAACCTCCAAAATTCAATTTTTAGGACATATTATCACACCACAGGGCATTACTGCAGCCCCAGACAAGCTAGCAGCTAATAAAAATTTTCCAGGCCCCAAAACAAAACCCAGCTCCGCAGTTTCCTTGGACTCTGTGGTTATTACAGGAAATTTATCCCCAGTCAAATACTAAACAGCCCACACTTTCAGCAGCTCAGGAAAGAAAATTCTACGTGAAAGTGGACACCGGAATGTGAGGAAGATTTCATTAAAACCAAGGAGGCACTTTTACAAAACATTGTTTTGCATTCACCCAATTGGGAGCTCCCTATTTGTCTATCAACTGATAGTTCGGATTATGGGCTAGGATTAGAATTGTTCCAAGAGGTTGATACAGGACAGGGAATAGAAAAGCATACTATCGCCTTTGCTAGCAGACTCCTTAACAAAGCTGAACGCAACTACTCCATCACTCAGAAGGAAGCATTGGCTGTTATCTGGGCATTTCAACGTTTTCGATACCACCTCCTGGGACGCAAAGTAATTATTTATACAGACCATAAGGTCCTATCTTTTCTACATAAATGTAAACTATTAAATGGTCGTTTGACTCGCTGGACACTCCTCTTACAGGAATTCTCTTACGAGATTAAATACATTCCAGGAGAAGACAATATTGTAGCGGATGCATTATCCAGACTACCCAAAGGCCTAGAATCCTCAACAAATAACACTTTGCAGGAACCCCATATTTACTACATCAGAGGTATACCTTTAGAGGATGAGATGAAGACTGTATTTACAGCTATGGAAAAAGAACAACGACTGGATGAAGCCCTTAAGGAAGTGATTAACACATTGTCCACAACCCCACCTGACCACAAACTACACTCATATTATACCCTCAAGGATGGTATCCTATTCCAAAAAATTGCCCCCTCAACAACCCACTGGAGACTTTGTATACCAGACCACCTCATTGACAAAGTTATTCAGTATCAACACTTAAGCCATGGGCACTGAGGGCCACAGAAGTGCTCCCAGATTCTTAGAGAATATATATATTTTCCCAACCTCCATAAGAAAGTAGTTAGGATTTTAGAATCCTGCAAGGTCTGCCAGCTTAATAAAGTAGATACCGTGCAGCGCGCAGGTGAACTCCAACCAATCATACCCACAGAACCCCTCCAATTACTTGCGTTAGATTTGTTTGGCCCGTTACCTAGATCTAGAGGTGGAGTTGTCCATATCTGTGTGATTATTGATGTTTTTTCGAAGTTTGTGAAGTTGTATCCCCTGAAGAAGGCCACCACCAACATTATATTTTCTAAGATAGCCCAACACTTTATCCCCCAGGTTGGAAAGCCCCAGTCAGTCCTTACAGACAACGCACCCCAGTTCCCCAGTAAACGATGGACAGAATTGTTGGAATCCCTTGATATTAAATCTGTTAAAACAGCATATTACCATCCACAGTCCAACCCAGCTGAGCGAGTCATGAGAGAGCTTGGGAGATGGTTCAGAACTTATTTTGCAGAAAACCATAAAAGCTGGGCTTTACAGCTGCCAAACTTGGAAGATGTACTAAATACATTGCCACATTCTTCTACGTCCCTTTCCCCATTTGAAGTGGTATTTGGCAGAAAACCTCCCAATATCATTTCAGAATTAATCACATTTCCTGATTCCCAACCTATTGCGCAGGACCATCTACTTCAAATTGCCTTGCAACAGCTAAGGTCACAGGCCGAAAAAAGGAAGCTTTGCCATGATCAGAAAATTACACCCACATCCTACAGTATTGGGGACCTAGTTTTAGTTCACAAATATGTAAAATCATCTGCTGTCAATGAAGAGATTAAGAAGTTTTTCCCCCTTTATGAAGGACCCTTCCTCATTACCGATATCAAAAATGTGAATTCTTATATATTGGTGCATCCTGACACTAAGAAGTTTAAAGGGACCTACCATGTCACAGCACTCAAGCCATTTCACCAAGACACATCCCGCGATAGAGGGAACACTCAACCTAAACCCTCAGGGGCATGCACTTAGCATGCGTGGGCTGGCTTCCACGAGGTCCCTAGCTGTGGCTGTCTTTCCTTCCTTTCCTCTTTTGGGACAGCCTCTTCTATTCATCTTTCCTGTCGGCTACCCTCAGCCAACTCTTCTTTCTTTGACAACCTCAATGAGGCCCTGTCCTTTCTTTACTTCGGAGGTTGATATGGTCAACTTACTTCTGGTTTTCCTCTGTCTGTATTCTGGGTTGATTAGATAATGGGAAATTTCTCCTTTCAGCGGCAGCTCCTCGTGTCGATTGGCCATGGCACGGGAGCATGTTTTGTGGATCCAGGCTGTTTTCTGGTTCTCTGTTGTATTTTCGTCGTCGGAACCACCATCAATGCGATGTAGAAAAGCGTTAAGCATTGCTTCAGTTTCGCCTTCCTTGTGGCAGCTCCTTGTGTCGATTGGGCCCGGCACGGGAGCCAGTCAAAACATTATAGGCGTGAGTGTTCTTTGTCCTTTGTTCTTCGTTCTTTGTTCCTTGTTCTACTCCATCATCAGAACCACCATCAATGCGATGCAGAAACGCGTCAAGCTGTTCCAGTCATTTGACTGTCCTATCTGTCTCTCGAACAGCTCCTAGTGTCGCGTGGGACCGGCACGGGAGCATGTTTTGTTGGTCAATGTTCTCCGGTTGATGTCTGTAGCCAGACGGTCAAGCCATTGCGTTTACTCCAGGCATGTGTTTCCTGGTTCTCCGTTGTTCCTTCATCATCAGAACCACCGTTAATGCAATGCTAGAGAGCGTCATGCATTGCTTCAGTTTCCCCTTCTTTGTGGCAGCCCCTTGTGTCGATTGGGCCCGGCACGGGTGCAGGTCAAAGATTCTAGGCAGGAGTATCATTGGGATTCAGCATAAAAGAGTTTAAGCATTTCTCAAATCACTTCAGATTTTGCAAGAGTTGCTTGGTCATCAGGTTAAACTTTGAGAAAAGTATGTGGTGCAGTTATACATCTTGGGTTGACGTTGTCCCCACATGGTGTTTTTACATTCCAACTCCGCTATTTTTGCAAGTATGGGTCGAAGGGGCTGCGGACCGGGAACAAGTCCTTTCCAGTTCCAGTTTTGGGTTCCAGGTTTGCTATGGAAGAGTTTGACAGATTATGGAAGTTTTTGACATTCCGACTCCGCTATTTGTGCCAGCTCGGGTCGAAGGGTCTGCGGACCAGGACTACATCCTTTCCAGTTTTGATTGTTTGCGTTTGACCGTTCTATCACCTCCACTATCTACTTTCTTCTTCACCTCTTCACTTCTTCTTCTTCTTTCTCTTACCCCACATACTCACTATGCATACAAAGGTATAGTTTCACACCTTTAAGGTCACTTAAAACCCCAGGTTTTTGAGTAACAGTTTTTGTATTTCTTTCAAAAGAAAGATCCGAGATAGGAGTGATGTGACTAGAAGATGCGACGACAGAGTGTAAATGTTCAGTTATTTATTTGCACAAGAGAGAGAGTTAAAGCTCCGGTTGAATAAGAGTGTGAAGATTACTAGTGGTTCTATGTTAATGAGTAAGAGAAGAGTTTCCCACTTATATTATCCCCTTATTATTCCCTCCAGAGAGAGGATGACCCTCCCCATTGTTATTTTTCCCCCCAAAGAGAGGATGACCCTCTCTATTCCCTCCACAGAGAGGATGACCCTCCTTATTTTTATTATGACCTCCGAAGGGAAGACGACCCTTCCCCTTATTATTCCCTCCAAAGAGAGGATGACCCTCCCTGTTATTATTATTCCCCCCAAAGATAGGATGACCCTTCCCACTTTATCCTTTAAGCATTACCCCAGAGAGGGAATGACCCCCATTATTTACCCCATGCGTAACACACAGGGCGACCACACCCCACACTTAGTGCTTGACTGGCAGAGACCGGCATGACACTCCCTCCCACGCCCCTGTACGTATATTTCTTTTTCCCCTATGGCACCAATGTTGTTGTTTACACATTCCCACTACAATATTGAACATACAAACATAGTACACATGGTGCATCGACACACTTTTAGGAGATGCGAGTGGACGCGATCAATTTTGTTGCATTTAAAGACACTTTCTGCGATATGAAGTCAAAGCTGATACTAGTTTTCATTTGCCACTATAAAGGATTGAATTGAAATTGATGTTTAAATATCTTTACCCTATGTTCAGACTTACAACACCCCTAGTGAGACACCTAGATAACTTCCTCAATATGAATATTTCTTTTCTATATCTTCCCTTAGTTCATAAGACTAACTCGTGATCCTTAGTATTAATTATTGGCATTTCCACCCATTCCTATTATTATTATTATTACCCTTGGGCCAGGAAGCGAAGACTTGCCTGCGGATCCCGTATTATTTGCATTATGGCATTTTAGGCATCGACCCATGGAGGAGATGACCTCATTTTATTACATGTATCTGTTTGCAATAGGAACACACAGGGTGACCTCATTTTGTGCATGAACGTGGAGGAGGTGCAGTAGGATAGTCAGGACTCTGTTCCTATGTTGATTTAGTTCCGCAGGCGTAGCAGAGCTCTAGGAATTCCTGTTAAATGACATACCTCTTACATCTCATATATGGGCATGACACATTCCCCATTCATTAAACTAAGTGTATGACTGTACAGACCAGCATGACACCCGTGATAGTATGTAAGCATTATATTCCCCAGTAGGCGCCACTGTCGTTGATACTCCATACTTTTTGCAACAGTGACACCCAACATTTATTATATATATTCCTTACACCTTATATGGTTTTGAATTTTGTGACCCCTTGCATAGTAAATGAGGATTATAGGAGGTAAAAGTATACTCCATACACGGCATTACACTAATACATTACATTCAGTAAGATATACACTGACATGGGTTTACAAGTGGTACCCATTTCCATCGTATGTTGCGATTTAACATTTCCCCACATGTAGAACATATTTCCTTATATGATTGTCACTATGAACCAGTGTACTGGTTCCTCACAACTTTGTCGCAGCAGTGTACTGCTGACAGGAAACTGCGTTTCCACTAGTTTTTAAGATTCTCTTTGTATCTTTGTTAGTTTTAAGATTGCAATTTTGAAGATATTTATAGTGTTTAGTTTCCCAGTGTACCCTGATTTTTATTTCGATGTTTTTCCTAGATGTTAAGTACAGTCCCATTTGTAAAGAAATTCAGTGGACTGGCTTATCACTCTTAATTTAGTATTCTCTTTGTATTCTCTTTCTTATATATAATTTTTATTTTTCTTGTAACCTGCCTATCTTCGGATTTTGGCAATGAGTAGACTTTTCGGTTTCTTATATCTAATTTTTCATGTAATTTACCATTTTTTATTACTGTTTAGTTCGTAAGTTCTCTTTTGTATATTTAGATTAAGTTCAACAATATGGCATAGCTCACACAAGTCGTTTGTTTTGTTTTATTGTTAGCAGACTGTCTGACTGACCGAGGTCCTCGGGGCGACTGCTGTGTCAGGAACCCGGAACATGAACATTTCTCAGCAGTGATAGGGACTTTTTGTTTTGTATAATCTTATAGCACTACGATCTGCGACCGAACAGGACTTGGGCATTTAACCCATTTTGAGCGAAGTATATGTGTGAAAGTAGAAATAAGAAAGACGTTCATGAAACGAAAGACAGGAATAGGCGAAGCCTTATATTTTCTGTGAAATACACTTATATTTTGTAAACACACTATTATTTTTGTACAACATATCTGATTTTTGTAAATGATATTTTTCCTTTTTGTAATTTTGTGAATGTTTAGATATAAGATTTATTAATTTTCTTGAATATTTTGTTTGGAATTTCTATTTGATATTGGTTAATTTTGTTTCATATTTTGAACTGAAGTTCTGTTCCATATGTGGAATATTTGATACATTTTGAGAACTTGATAATACTTTCATATGAATAATTTTTTTTTCATGTTACATATTTTGATACTGATGATAATTTAAAAGTGTGAATGAGTAAACGCTTCAGTATTTTTGTGATAACTTTGGTGTGAATGAGGAAACAGAGCGACCGCATAGGTTTAGGGATAGGTTTAGTTTTTGGGAATTTTTCCAAATTTCGGGGAGTTTTTCAGTAATTTTTGGGGATTTTAACTTTCTTTTTGGGTTTTTTTTTTTTTTTTCTCTCTTCAAGATGTTCAGCCAGTTTTGTTTTTCAAAAATGACTTCAATCTTCGGGGGGCATGTAAGCTACCCTTCATTCTGTTTTCAATATTCCGTTAGAATCCGGCCAAGTTTGAGGTTAGCATCAGTACACAATACCGCAGTTAAAAGCAAGATAACAACACTTCAAGTACAGGGAAAGTGAATAAATAGCACATAGCCAACATAAATAAACTATAAACTGCAATAAATAAATGATATTCCAGCGGGAAATAGGTTATCCCATATAAAAGTAAACTTTCACTGCCAGATCCTAACATTGGTTAGGGAGATATTCTGGACTGATTTAAAAGAAGTAAATGTTAAATAATAGTAAATAGAGTGCCTAAACAAACTTTTTATCATGATTACTAAGCATTATTCCAGAGATAAATAAATAATTTCAATATAAGTCGAATCTAACCATAAATTTTGGCATATACCAGATTTTGGTATTTCTGAAGAGGTTTTTATACAATAAAGATTGTAAAGAGCTAATAAAAGCCAGGCCTAGACCTACAATAACCATAACTTCACAGTTAAATATTGTTTAGCAGATATTGTAAAGAAATAAGTAGGATGATTGGATAGTAGACTGAAGCAGTATGAAGATAACACATTGTGATGGAATTTGACCATTTTAAAGTTCTAAAAGTAAATAGAATAATGCCTGAGACAGTTTAGAAGGATAACTGATAAGTTTCTGATAGTTTTCTAGCATTTAATAATAACAAGAAGTAGTTTGAGGAAATTTGATCACTCATTTTCATAAACAGTTTACATAAACAACTTTAGGCGTTTTAAATAGTTTCAGGACTTAAAAAGTAGATAAATAGGCAGTTAATAATCTTCTCTTTCAGTGTTAATAGGTTCCAAGTAGTTTTAATCCGGAAAATATGAAATATCAGTGAAAACCGGGAGCCGGTAAATAGGCGAAATTATCGAGCCTTTTAGAATTAATTCCAATAAAGTCAAACCATTTAAAAAGCGCTAAGAGCAGGTAGAAGCTCGTAAATAGACGTAATTAATTTTCTATAACCATTAAAAGACATTTTAGTAACCTTCTGTCTGTTAATCCAATTTCAAAGTAACTTGCCAGAGGCACCGTACACATAATATGCTTTTACACTGATTTTAAACGCTGTCACCCGATATAAAGTAACTAATAAATTAAAACAGTCCTAAAGAGAAGTAAATTCAATTAAATCTGATAGTTTCCAGCCGTCTAAGTATTTTTAAATGTTTTCTGAACACACAAAATAGATCACTCAACTTTAACATTTTCTTACTCAAAAGCCTACTAAGATTCCGGTTTAAAAAGTAGTTTTTCTTAAAGATCCATTCTTCTAGCTTCATACACATTAATTTCATGCCATTTAAAGCAGTAGCACCGATGTTAGAGAATTTTCTAAACCACTCGGAAATAACACACGTGGAAATAACAGAACGAATTTATTGTGTCCAAGATATAGCACCCACAAAGATGGGATAGCTTTTAAAATACGCAGTTTAATACAGGCTACACATTGGTATTTTTTCCGGCTTAATAATCAACATACCTTCAGAGTTATACCTAAAAGTACATAAATAATAAATATGGCGGATTTGGGAAATCGCTGTTTATAGCAATAACTTAAGCAATTCCTGACCGATTTAAGTAAAGTTTACATTTTTGAGAGGCTAAAATCGGGGCCAACATTTTGAGCATAGTTTCATGATTGTAACTCACGCCGATTAGAATTTTCTAAAATTCTGGGCTATGGTGTAATACCGGAAGAATTTCAAATTTTGTCATCATGTCAGACCGAAAAGTAAAGATAAGTTCAAATTTTGCCTCACCACACTACACCCGTAAACTCCCATAACTTTTTCCGTTTCGAGTTTTAAATCAAACACTTGGTAGGTAAGTTATAAAATTAAGCGTAAGTGAATATTTGAGAGTGCGGAAGCGCTCAGCCGGAGTGCAGCGTCACGTGAGAGACGCCTATATAAGCTAGACAGAGCGCGGAAGCATAAGCCGGTGATATTCAGTAATTTGTCAAACATGCAGGAGTACGCACGCTCCGTGCGAGTGCTGCCGCGTTGGGATGAGCTTAGAAGCAGCTTAGGTGGGGGAAGTGAGGCAGTATGGCCGCCAGGAACCATGCCTGATCGGCGCCATTTTCAAAGTTTGGCACAACCTACATTCAGACTAACAGTTCTCGACATGTGACTTTCTAACTTTCATTTTCATTTTGGGGTAGTGCGTGTTTCATAATCTGTGATTTTCAGTGAACGATTTATATCAGATTGCCTTCGCTAACTGTGAACTTTTATAATTAATGTGAAAATTTCGAGAATATAATTCAGTTATTCAACTTTTGACTTTCATTTCTACAATAGCACCTTTCTTACAGGAGGTTAAAGCTGTAAGTGGCGACTGTGGTCCTTTAACAGTTAGCATCCTATATGGTTTAGCACGGTAATAGAACTTTTCAGAACTTTGATGACTTTTGGAAGACTTCGAGTTCAGGTGATGAAGCCGATACCAACCCCGTATCCGGCCAACTCCCTGACAGAGTCTACACTACCTTGTAAGTATCATTAGTCAACGTTTGCACCCCAACATTGCCATCCCCACTCTATACATCTAGTCAATCTTTGGCTTAGTAATATGGCATTTCTCTGTGTGTATAAAATGGATCCACTTGCCATAAGTCCTGTTTTCATGAATAAGGTTTATATGAAAATGTTGTAGAGTAGATTTATGTTATGAGTTCATTGTAACACTCCTTTATTCATCTGTGCTGAATAAGAGTTTCACTTTAGCCATCATTTGTTATCTTCATTGAACAACCATAATCTATAATCCTCCATTATTCAATATTACATATATATAAAAATTGTCTGCACATGGATCACCACTTCCTCGAGTCCCCTTCAGAAATCCCCTTCAGTTTTGTGAACTATATCATTCTAGAGGATTCTCCAGAATATGTAATGCCATTCTCCACAGTAGAATTTCTATATTTGGTACCAGAAAGATTGAAGTATTGACGATTCTCAATTAATTTTTCTGCAATCCAAATGTAATATTTTTTGGAAGCATTTTTTCCTTTCGTGTCAAGATAATAGTGAAGGAAATACTTTTAAGAATTTTTTACCACCCACTAATATTAAGAAAATTATATTCTAATAACCGGAAGTAAACACAAAATGTTTCTATGTTTACAACTGGCATTCATGAAACTTGATTTTGGTAAACCATTTAAAACTGAAATACAGGTCATGACAATATATGAATGTGTATCTTACTCACAGAGATTAAAAGTGTCAAGTGTCATTTTGGTTTGATGTGACAACCATTTTTCATGCAGCATACATCCCACTGGTGATCAATGAAAACATTGAAAGAATTTAAGGTTAAAATTTGTAGATGGCAAATGTAGATGGGTGCAGGAAACTGGGAAGATGGGTGTATATGGAAATTGCTATCAGAGGATGTGGTCCATTGCAGTTAAATTAATTTAAATAAGCAACATATTTTATTAACTGGCAAGATAAAACCCACAACCTAACTAGGTACAGCTAATGTGAAGTATATCATTATAAAAAATTACTTACATTTTTGTACACAGCAGCTGTCTGTGGTAGCAGCAATCTTCTTTGCAGAGATCCATATAGATCAGACTGCTTCTGAGGTTTAGCATACATTGTGGTTAGATCTGAAGTACAGGAAGCCGGCTGTGGCTGCTCTAAGTGGTGACCCTGTGCAGGACCACCAGCTCGGCCTCTGGCACATAGTCGTTGGTCCATCTAATAAATTATTCACCAGTACAATAAACTCACAAAATATAGAACATTTAGCTAGAATCTAGGAGACAAGAAGAAACTACAATTTATCACAGCAGATTCATTTATGTATTAACTAATACAAATACAAATAAAGCAATAATTACTTGGAAAACAACCACTGTCAGCTGAACGACATGATGAGTAAAGGGAGAGAGTACTAGGAAATCTGTGTATATTTACATGTATAAAGAGAGTTGTGTTCCTCAAGGTAGTACAACATTATCCTACTACAATACCCATTGTGCAACAAATAATATGATGATTAATAAAAATATTTCAGTTAATAACTACAGGCAAAAGGGTTTCAGAGAACTATTGTACTCAAAATTCTTATTTTGAATCCAAATGGTAGTTTTCCTAACAGGACCTTCATTGGTGAAAAAAAAAGAAAAAGACCACCAGTTAAAAACCTAAATTAAGAACAGCAGATTTCTGTTAAACATGGCCATTGTAAATGTACTTAAACAGCCTAAGCAGTGCTGTGATTCCACTCGCAGACATCCTATTGTAAATGGCAGGACAATCAGAACAAATTTCTTTCTATTCAAGTAACGGGTGATTGCAGATTTCTATATTGCCAATGTGTAATTTTTTCAATACTAGTAATCGTATTTTATCCCTTAGTAATGTTTGGTGAAACATATCCAACCTATGTATCTTGTCAAGTTTAATAAAATCAAATTATTATTTCACTTACATCCTTTTGGATAATTAAGTTTTTATGTATAGTGGACGTCAAAACTGTATGGGAACCATGTACCATAATTTTCATCTTACAACTAAATTAACCTACAATGAAACATAGATATAAAGCCTCCATTATCTGGATGCAGAGCCCATATGTTGATCAGTAGTCTATCATGTCAGAATAGCCAGTATTGATTATAATGATTAATGAAATTGCGATGGAGCACCTGTTCTGGTGGCAATCTCCCTACACACACCTCTTTCTCCTTTCCTCTTCCAACCTGCTTTTTCCCTCTACTAATTTTTATTTTAAATTTCTTCAGTGTTTCTGGAAAATTATTCATCACCTCTCTTGGCAATTTATTCCAGTCCCTCTCTTCCTTTCCTACTTAAGAAAATTTTGCCATACCTTTATGCCTAATATAAACTGCCAGCTTGTGGTCATGGTCATCTTTACCCTTCCAAGCATCACTCTTAATTTTCCCAACAATATCTTTCCAGGCTATATCACCAATATAGGTCTTGCATATTTTCATGACTCTCTTCACCCTCCTTCTATCTTCGAATGAATCCCACTCCAGCTCCAATATCATATTAGTTACTGATTGTGTTTTGTGGTAATTTCCAAACACAAATCTGGCAGCCCTCCTCTGTACCACCTTCAACTCCAGATTTGATAACCAAAATGTGGATCCCAAACTACACCACCATATTCCAGCAGTGGTCTGACCAGAGTTTTGTACCCCAATTCCCTTACTTCTCTAATGTATTCCCTCATCACTCTTTCCAACAGGTGAAGTATTTTGAACCCTTTCCCTATTACCTGTCCAATGTGTCCTGCCCAGTTAAGTTTGATATCAAATGTTATGCCAAGCAGGCCCGCCGCTAGCTGTTAGGGCGCCCGCGTGCAATCCCGATTATGCCGCTCCTTGTCTAAGTACAGTGAGATTGCCGCCCCTTCGAACATTATTTGCCGCCCCCATTGTTGCCATCCCGAGTGTCGCCGACCGCCCAAACCAGCTGTTGAGCTAAAAAAAAAAAAAGGTCGCCTGCTACATAATACACTGCAAATTTCGTCGTGGCGACAATGAAGTGGCAACTATCGCGGGGCGGCGACTGTCGATCACTCGTTTTGCCGCCCTCCCTTGATGTGCCGCCCGCGTGCGGTGCACGCCTTGCACGCCCGCTTACGGCGGGCCTGATGCCAAGGTATTTCCATTTCAAGTCTTCAATCAGTAGCTCCTTCCTCAATTTACAATCATAATCAACCTTTAGCTTTTTATCTGTGTACCTAATAAGCTGGCACTTCTTTGCATTTATCTTCATCACATGCTGACTCACCCAACTAGTTATCCTATCTAGATCACCCTGCAGATGTTTACAGTCTTCTATTGCTTTGATCCTTTTATATAACATTATGTCATGTGCAAACAATCTAACTTCTGATAGTAAACCATTAACACAATCATTCATTAGAATAAGGATTATCAATGGTCCCAATAGACTACCCTGTTAGACTCATATGTTCCTGCTTCTTTGATACTGCGTTTCTTACCATAACTTTTTGCTTTCTACTTTTTAGGAATTCTTCTACCTAGCAAACCACCTTTTTATCTACTCGAATAGTTTTTAACTTATTTAGCACCATTTTATGGCTCACTCTGTCAAAGGCCTTTGAATGATCTAGTGCTACAATATCAACTCAATCTCCTCTGTCCATTTCTTCAGAAATATCTTATATATAGCCTATTAACTGAGATTTGCATGAATACCCTTGTCAAAAGCCATGTTACCGACTTGAAAACTACAGACACTTCTAATATGGTTGCATATTAATCTCTTCATTAATTTACCTACTGCTGATCTAAAACTGATTGGCCTATAGTTTTCAACCCTGTTTGTCAACCCTCCTTCATGGACCGGTATTACTATCACACTTTTCCAGTCATCTGGTAAACAACAAGTATACAGACTCAATTTAAATAATGTTTCTAGGTAAGGTACAATGTTCCATCCTATTATCTTTAAGACATCTGTGGTAATATTATCAACACTGGCAACTTTATTCTTTTTTAGATTCCTTAATTTCTTCATGATATCTTCATATTTAATTACAAATTTTCTAATCTGCTCACCTCCAACTGTGTGGCTAGGCTCGCTTTCAGATATAACCCCTGAATTATTGTCCCTAATGGTCTCACTGATCCAATTATTTAATAACACTGCCTTTTTCAAATCCTCAGTTACTTCTTCTGCATCCATATCTATAATTGTCTCAATACCCTCTCTTCCCCTTAGTTTCCTGATATAGCTATAGAAATTTCTAGATCCATCAGTAAGAGGTTCCCCTGAACCAATAACATTCTTAATAAACTCATGATTAGACAGTTTCTTTGACATTATTAATTCCTTGTTAGTTGCTTCATTACTTCCCTATGGCCTTGCTGTTTCTGTTCTCATCTCACCAATCTCTTTAACCTCCTCAACTCCCTGTTACAGTATGAACGTTCTGTATTTCTCTTTATTCTTTGTTTTGGAATAAACATTTTCTCATCATTTTTTTTATTATTTCCTTGAACTTGTGATATTACAATGTCAGATGTGGGGTTATTTCCAGTTCATATATTATACTGGTGGCTTTAGTGATCCACTTCAAATTACTACAGTTGAAGTCTGACCGGCCGCCACGGGTAGTTACCTGAAATAAAATTACTTATAGCTACTCCAAGTAACCACAGCTACATAAATTAAACAATATCTCATGGATACAGTTTACTGTTTATTACACTCAAGTTCACACAGATACAGTAAGCCATCATGACCCACCAGGTAGATGTATATATAATTCTTAATCAGACTTCATGAATCCTTATACTGCAAGTCCAGATAAGTGGTGAACACTGATTATGGTTATAGTAACAACTGACACTCAAATACTGCACTCGTATTTGTTGTCCACTGTCCTTGCTTATCCTTGTACTGCCCTAAAACTGCTGACACCACTACTAAAACTGTCCAGCACTCTTTTTCAATGTCCTTTCAACCAACATATCATTAATTAGCACATGGCGCAATCAATAACAAGAAAAATCGCACGACCATACACTTTTTACCATCTTCCCACTACTCTGTCCAACACTCCATCTTGATACCTCTCTCCCCCACTACTCTATAACCACCTGCAATATTCCATATCGCACCTCTTGATCTCGTGTATATCACATATGTCGATATTCATGTAATCACTCTGTGGTGTTACATCCTCTCCGGTCTCTCTTTGGTGAAAGATGGGACTGACAAAGCCCAGTATTTCATCACAAAACAAAATATTTACTAAACACCTTAACTGTTAAACAGAACATATACAAACAACTTTTACAATACACAAGATGATTAGTATCTGGTGGCTGCTTGGCACCATTTCATCATACTCAAAACTCAAATCCCTTAATACTAAATACAAAAATGCACTTTCAGCAAAAAACAAGCATGAAACTCAAAATCAGAAAAACAAACATCAGAAACGACACAAAAAAACAAACATGAGAATCAAAAATTTAGATCACTTGTTCTTTTAATTAAGTCCTTCTTGAGGTAATTAGTCCTGAAACTCAAACAGAATCACACATACACAAAGAACATATAATACAAAACTTTACAACAACCATACTTTACTACACACTGCTAACTGGTTCACATACCAGTTAACTTTAACCTCTATGCCAACAAATGCACTTGGCACCTGCTTGCACTCATTGCACCACAGTGTAGGCACAAACACTTATCACCGCACATGCAATTCTAGATGCAAACTGACATAGCATGCATGCAATGCAAAACTTGTACCTATCTTGAATCATAGCAAAAGACTAAAAATAAGAACGGACAGATCGCTATCCTGCCAAAACAAAGAATATTGCAGTAGTCTGCAATATGAAATGCCAGAAAGGCAATAAAGCAAAAAGGATTCTTCACCGTGGCGAAGTAGGTTGCTGCGAACACCGGCAAAACATTACATCATGTGACCGTATGAATGTGGGGTTTGAGATAGGAATAATCAGCACATTCACTCCCCTCCCCTCCCCCCACCCACCTAAAGACTTCCACTTAAACTTCAGTACATTCCTTCCTTCATCAAATAATTCTAACCCTCTCTTCTTCTTCCGTATCTTCCAATTGTCTTTCTTTCTTTCTTCCTTCCTTCTGTACACACTCTTCCTTTCATCAAATGAAATCACCCTTCCTCTCCTCTGAAACTTTCATCTTACTTTCTTCTTTGTCATGATCAGGACAGCTTCCTTTTCTTCTTCATCAAAAACACCACTTCTTATATCTTCTTTGTCTCCAAACTGATAGTATTCTGACAAGGAATACAGATCAACTTGCTGTACCCACGTAAAGTATTTTGTGTAACAACTGGATTGTGATAATTGACGGCCGTGAAGATAGTGACCTCTGCCACAGCTGACAACAAGTTAACAACTTCAGGCTCCATCTCTTCCTCAAAATCTTCACCAAATGTTTTACCATCTTCACACACTTTTGCTTCTTCTCTTGGTAATACCTTTGTTTCTTCCCTTAACAGCTCGAACTTAGACTTAATAGAATCTCAAAAAGATACCATACTCTCATCATTTCCTGTTAACTTGGATAGGATAAGATGATTTATTTCAGTTAATAGGAATTGGAGGGACTGATTCATTTCCTCTACTTTTGATATGAGGGAACTATTCATTTCATTTACTTAAGATTGAAGGGAATGATTACTTTCCTTTACTTCCTGAATGGAATTACTATTCTCAATTAACTTTGATTCAAGGGAATTCAATTGAGATTGAATGGAACTATTGATTTCATCTAATTTAGATTCAAGGGAAATCTTACTGTGATTGGAGGGACTGAATTGACATGACAACTTGTTCCTGGATGGCACGGATCAAGTTCACCAGTGAGGCATCATTACTTTCAGTAACCTCTTCTCACGACATATCAACTTCTGATTTACTAGCCCCCCCCCCCCCAACCCCAAACAATATTAAACTATACTAATAAAAACAGCTAAGCTATGTCATGCAAATAACTACTTCCTAACTACAAAACATTTTCCTTAATCATTTCAAAGGAAAATCAGGCAACCTCTCGAAAGAAAAATAATTCCTTGTCAGTTTCTTTTCCTTTGACAAGGCTAACTTGTCATCATTGATGACAAAAAAGTAAAATACATGATGAAAGAATGATTCATGAAAAAAATTTCAAAATAAAATTCGGAAACTAACTAGTCAGTTTGCCCTAGCAAGAATAAAATAAATTTTCTTTCCTTTTGACGTGTCGTCTCAGCGATTTGGTGTGATTCTCTGGCTGCGCCCCGTTCACTCTGCTATGCCTGCGTATTTGCTCATTGCTCACGTCGTTGCTTGGAGAAGTTTACTGTATCCGCCGTCTCGTCGATTAAAAGGTTCTCCCAGCTCTTACCAGGCACCACCACCGTCGCTAAGAGCGAGTATTCATCTAGTACCGTCTCTGCTTTCTAAGACTCGGTTCATCTTTCGTTGACCTTCAGCTCTATGTAACTACGTCTACAATACAACTCACTTTTAATTTCATCACTTATCTTCCAGCACATTTTCGTATTAATTACTGTTCGTAATTAACAGTTTTAACCATACTATCCTGTCAACACCAAGCCATGTGACGTTACACTGTCAGATATGGGGTTATTCACAGTTCATATATTATACTGATGGCTTTACTGCCACCCTTCAAATTATTACAGATTAGGTCTGACCAAAGCCACATATCTGTATTTTAACCCCGAATATGAAGGGTAATCACCCAAGATTAATGACTTATGGCTACTCCCCATAACCACAGTTACACAAATTAAACATTATCTCATGGATACAGTTTACTGTTTATTGCACTATAGTTCACAGGTACAGCAAGCCACCATGAACCACCAGGTATATATACAATTCTTAATCAGACTTCGTTAATCCTTAGACTGCAAGTTCAGATAAGTGGAGAACAATGATTATGGCTATAGTAACAACTGACAGTCCAATACTGCACTTGTATTTGCTGTCCACTGTCCTTGCTTATCCTTGTACTGCCCTTTCACATCACTACTAAAACTGTCCAGCACTCTTTCTTAAGGTCCTTCCGACCAACATCTTGTTAATTAGCACATGTCGCAGTCAAGAACAAGAAACCTCCTGTGTCCATACATACACTTATTACCATCTTCCCGCTACTCTGTCCAATACTCCATCTTGCTACATCTCTCCCCCACTACTCTACAACCACTCACCAACCTGTCATATTCTATATCAGAACTCTCTATCTCGTGTATATCGCATATATCGATATCCATGTAATCACTCTGTGGTGTTACAAACTTTTCCCACTTTGTCTCCACTAAACTTGTGCCATTTTAAAATTTAATAAAATTTTTCCTGAGATATCTTTTAGTTCCAAGATTTGTGCCTTTTTGTAATTGTATTTATTTCTCCCTTCAATTTTGGCCACTGGTACTGAATCCCATTATATCCATCAGAACTGCATTGTGATCACTTATTCCTCTAGTTACTTGACACTTGATTAGGTTATCATCCGACTTTATTAGGAAAATATCCAACAATTTTGGTTTCGTTATTTGCTCAACCACCTGTGGAAAGTCTCCTTCCATTACTAAGGTATTTGCAAATGTCTGTTCCTTTGTATTATTAATCTTATTTCCTACCCAGTTGACACCTGGTAAGTTCATGACCAACAATGACCATTTAGTTTCTCCCCAAGAGCCTCATCTTATCATTCATTTATCCATTACGGTAAGCAGCCAATACCCTGACCTTTTCTTCTTTACTTCCCAGAAGTCTACCCCAAGAAACTCATGGTCATGATATCTGAACGCCAGTGAACTGTATTAGTCTTTGCTAACCAGTATGAATACCCCTCCACCAGTTGCTCCTCTATCTCTATGGTGCACCCTGTAAACATCAGGAAAAACCTTATTGTCTAGTACTCCGTCTTTTAACCAGGACTCTACTCCTATAACTACTTGAGGTTTATGTATCCCTACTAAGTTTGCAAACTCCATTACATTGTTTGTTATACTTCTAAAGTTCAACAGTAACACTTTTATCATTGGCTTTGTGATATTTTCAGCACTAACATTTGCCTTCCCAGATTTGCCATCCTCTATTATTGTTTCGAAAGCTTCTTCTATTTCTTTAGCATTAGTGATTTTCCTAACTATGGATCTACACTCAGTATCCCTATGATTACTTATTTTTACCCCCTCACCAGTAGCCCTTAATCTAAAAAAGGCACAACGTGCAAGATCTTAGTCTCTGAAGGAATAAGGTTTGTTTCTCTTTAAACAGTCCACTACCATTAGTTTCATCTTCCTGCAACATTGTCATTCATGGATCTTAGTGGGATCATTTTATTTAAATTAACCACTTCAAACACATATATATACTACTCTTCTAGTGGTAGGTAGTTCTATCAACCTCCAACTATAGTCTTTGAAGAATTAAAAGAAGTACATTTGCAATGATATATCAGGATGTATAAATACTAAATACTGGAATTTAGTATGTTAGTACTGACCTTCTTTGCAGGTCACATATATTTTGACTAGAGGTAATACGAAATTCTCGTAAAACGCAATTCTTGTAAAAATAGGCCATGTTTAGTGACAGAAAGATGTGAGACCTAGTTCTTCCCCAAGTCTACACTCAACAGCATGTAATAACTTCAATTTTAGATACAGAATGTGTTATTCAATATTACTTATTTAGAAAAAAAGAATGAAAGAAAAAACTTCATAACTTCACTCTTATGCATGCCAAAAATGTTACTGCAATAAAGTCCATTATGCATTTGATTTATTCCAAAAGTTGTCAAACCCGAAACAGGTGTGACCAAAATCATAAATTTTGTGAAATACTTATAAAGCAACAACTAAGATGTTTAAACAGGTAGAAGTTGTACTATCTAGTTTAGTAAAAATTGGCATGTGTAGTGATCAAGTCACCAGATTTTTCACTTTTTTTTAATCCATGATTTTAGAAACCATTCTATTTTAGAAAGTGAAGTCAATAGCTACTGTATGGTGTACACTTGGCACAGAACTAGATCTTGTATCTTTCTGTCACTAAATGTGGCCTGTTCATTTGATAATTACCATTGGATAAATACAGGGAAATTACAAATATTGGCCTTATTTTATGGTGAAATCATATTTGTTAAACACCTATCTCTAGGACCATACAAAATACTGTGACATTATGGCAAAATGTCATAGCCCTTTAAAAATCTTAGAGTTTTTACTATCTTCCAAAGTAAAGACAGGAACAAAATAAAATATTTCACATTACTTAAGCTTAGTTAGCTCTATCTGTAATGAAAATTTTAGAGTAGGAAGCAATTTCAAGTTTGAGATAAATATTAGGGGATAATAATGTAGAAATTAACCCAATTTTAGAATTTTCTCATGATTTTGTGGTAAAAGTAGGTTAACAAAATTCCAAAAATCTAAGAATACAGGATGTACTTGATGATTATCCATCAGTGAATGAGTGAGTGATAAAATAGATGAAATTGGCATGTGAATAACTTTCAAACTGAGCACAGCAAAGAAAAACAATATACCATGTCTACTAATTGTGCTGATATCTGTAATTAGTAGAAATTTGAGAAATTTAGCACCAACCAATCAAACATATTTAGATACTGATACGGTACTAATCACTTCAAGAAAATGTTAGGTTGTGTTGCCGTTGACTTGGTGGAATCACTGCTGTGGGCCCAGATCAACAACAGTGTAAAAATGGTTGAAAAGTCATTGAAACTGCAACAGGTTACTGTCCATGTTTGGAGTATTTTGAGTTTTCGTGTGTTAGTGAAAAAACTTCAGAAATTTTTTTAGTGTTGTACTGATAACATGCTTTTCAAGCAATAGATAAAATGAGCACTATTACAGATGGTAGCTGGCAAAAACACCTTGGAAAAATGTTTGGAAGTAAGACTAATACATCTAACTGCTACTTTCATCTTCAAGTGTTAATAGGTATTATGATTTGTATAATCATTAACACTAGAAATACCTTAAATACTACCTTAACCTGAAGCCAGGATACAGTAACAAAAACAAATGTTAACCCACTTTACAATATTTTGATATATTTTTTAACAATGATCTTACTTTATTTTGACGGGTTGTTACAGAGACTACACTACCTTGTGAGTATCATTAGTCAACGTTTGCACACCAACATTACCATCCCCACACAACCCATCTAGTTTATCTTTGACTTAGTCATATGGCACGTCTCTGTGAGTTCATAGTGGATTCCTACATTCACGATTAAGGTTTATATGAAAATGTTGTAGTGTAGATTCATGTTTATGAATTCATTGTAGCCCTCCTGCATTCATAAGTGGTGAATAGGGGTTTCACTTTCAGAATCATTTGTTATTTTCATTGCCTAACCATATTCTAATAACCTCCATTATACAATATTACAAATTTATTATGTATAAATAAAAAAAGGTTAGAACATAGGACACAACTTATTCAAGTTCCCTTTAGAAATCCAGTTCATTTTTGTGAACTAACTCATTCTAGAAGATTCTCGAGAATAGGCAATGCCATTCTCCATAGTAGAATTTCCATATCTGGTACAAGAAGGATTGAAGTACCGACAATTCTCAATTAATTTTTCTGCCAACCAAATGAAATATTTTTTTTGAAAGCATTTTTCCTTTCATTTCAAGATAATAGTGATGGGAATGTTTTTAAGCATTTTTTACCACTCACTAATATTAATAAAATTATATTCTAATATCAGGAAGTAAACAACAAATATTTCTATACTTACAACTGCCATTCACCAAACTTGATTTTGGCAAACCATTTAAAACTGAAATCAAGGTCATGACAATATATGAATGTGTATCTTACTGACAGAAAACAAGCAACTCATTTTATTAACTGGCAAGAAAACCCACAACCTATCTAGGTACAGTTAATGTGAAGTATATCATTATACAAAAATACTTACATTTTTGTACACAGCAGCTGTCTGTGGTAGCAGCAAGCTTCTTTGCAGAGATCCATATAGATCAGACTGCTGTTGAGGTTTAGCACAAGGAGTGGTCAGAACTGAAATACAAGATGCCGGGCGTGGCTGCACTAAGTGGTGACCCTGGGTAGGACCACCAGCTCGGCCTCTAGCACGCAGTTGTCGGTTCATCTAACAAATTATTCACCAGTACACTAAACTCACAAAATATAGAAAATTTAGCTACAAACTAGGAGACAGGAAGAAACTACAATTTGCGACAGCAGATTCATTTATGTATTAACTAATATAAATACAAATTAAACATTAATTACTTGGAAAACAATCTCTTTCAGCTGAATAACATGATGAGTAAAGGAAGAGAGTACTAGGAAATCCGTGTATATATACATGTATAAAGAGAGCTGTGTTCCTCAACGTGGTACAAGATTATGCTATTACAATACCCATTGTACAACAAATATTACAAGTATGATGATTATTTAAACTATTTCAGTTAATAACTACAAATAATAGAGTTTTTAATTGAATTATTAGACTTAAAAATCTTATTTTATAACAAAATGGTGGTTTTCTTCAACAGACTTACCATAATTTAGAATGGTAAATTAAGAGCAGCTTATTGTTGACATATAGCTATTGTAAAAGCACTTAAACAGCGTTAGCAGAGCTGTGATTCTACTGGCAAACATCCAATTATAAACTGCAGGACATTGAGTAGCGAATGGGGTTTTCCATTCTAGCAGTGAATGATTGCAGCCAGGGCCGGCACTAGGAATTTCAGGCCCAGGGTAAATTGGCGATCTTTTTTTTTTTTAGCTCTACAATTTACCCAGGCGACAATGGGTGAGCGGATTCTTCGCTTCAAGGCCTGGGGGCCCCTGCAGCCAGTGATCAGGGCCCCCCTCAGCTGGCGGGCCCGGGTACATTTGACCCGCTTACTCCCCCTCCCCCCTAACGCCGGCCCTGATTGCAGCTTTCTACCTTGCCATGGAGTAATTTATTTTGAGTTGAATCTTGTAATGGTGACAGTTATTCAAACTTATGTATCCTGTCAGCTTTAACAAAAGTGAATCATTTATTTGAATTAAATCATTTAGATATTAAGTAATTATACAGATCAATGTAGTGGTCATAAAAACTATTTGGCAACTATATACCACAATTTTCATCTTTCAAATAAATAAATCTACAACATTCACAGGTACATAGCCTCAAGTTACATCACACCATGTTCTGGATGGGGTGCTGAAAGTGGATCACAGTCTAACAACTAACATATCAGAGTAGATGAAATTTTACAATGTGTAACATCTTAATCTCTGAATGTATAATGATCATTTCTCTTTAAAGGCTCTACTTCTTGCCACATCAATGTTCAAGGATCTTAGTGGAATCATTTTGCTTGAACTAAAATCTTTGAATTTCAATGCTGTAATTGTAGTATCTTATTTGTCTTCTAAATTATAACATATGTACAGTTTTCATCTCTCTTATCCCTTTAGGAAATGGTTTTTATTGTAGTTGGTTATTTGTTGAAAAGCTTAATACATTAGTGGAATGTTTCTTTTGGACACATTTTATTTTTTGTATTTATTTCTTTCCTAATGTAATGATCATGTTCTTCATTTTTGTTTTTGTTTTTAGAGCTGAGTCCTTACCTACGTTTTTATTTGTAAAAATGTTTTAGATATTTCTCTCTTACTCAGTGATTGAATGCTGATTCAAAAGGGGGTGTATCTGAGGATGACACAAAAAGGATTGTTCACTGACTGGCAGTATGACCTTTGTTAAAATGAGACACAGTATTTCGACCTCTGCACTTACAATTGGGAACAGTGTTATTGTTCACTTGTTCTTGCATTTCAAAATTGGCTTTTCAGGCTAAATTTGTGAAGGTAGCAATGAAAATTGGAATTGATAGTGCTTGAACTGTTTCTTTGTGTATACAAGTATTCCCTGATGGTTTCTATCAATTGTGTCTTCAGCATCTCAATCTGGTTTTTAAATTCTGTACTTCACGCTAAATGTTTGATCAACAGATTATGGCATATTTTGCAGTTTGTTTCTTCATAAACTGTTCCCAGTTACACTTGAGGCCACAGCAGCTTTCTGCATGTTATAAATATATTCCCTATAAGAAATTAATATTTCTCCAACATCAGGCTTTCAGTGTTTCAATATATATTCCATCACTTTAATTTTTTCATCATACACATTAAAACCATTGGAAATGTATGGTTAATTTTTTTAGCACTAAAATTTTTAGTTTTAATTTATTTTACTGCAAAATAATTCCAGACCTGGTTTTAATAAGAGTTCATTCAATTTATGTATTAATCCTAATTGTGTTCCCCCTCATATGTTTAGAATTGTAAGGTGAACTGTACTGCTAATGCTGTATGTAACATAAGGTAACTTTCGTATGGCTTTGCTAAGGTAAGTTCTTTTTGATTTCATGTTAACTTTTTCTCAAAAGGAATGTCCTCAGGAATGTTTGTGACAAGGCACTATTCATTGTTGGTGTACCCTTATTGGACCACTCCCATGAAATGTTTCAATTAATAGTCTACCTACATCAGAATTTAATCAGAACATTTCTCAGACTTCGATGATATATCGAGGATATGAGATTCTAAATTTAAACAGTTCACACCAACAATATTTTTTACACACACACACATTTCCAATCGAGGTACAAACTTGAAGTAGTAAAACGAGTTAACTTTAAGAAATTCCATAGTCAAAATTATCACGGAGATACGATAATTCAAAACAAAAAACTTTGAGTTTGGTTGCACAACTTTGAAAAATTGTGGTAATTGAAATTTACCTTTAACTTCTGAAAATTCAAACATGTATTAGTCCAGTTTAAGAGGGGTTGACTGATAAAACTTCACAGAGGCGATATAAAACTGAATAAGGCCCTTTCAGACTGAAACGATGACTTTGGCGAAATTTGAATTTAGAATTTAAATATATCCAAAGTGTTCTTCGGTTACAAATATACAGTATGCATTCATACAAAAATACGGAAAACCTGCACCTAGTCACCAAAGCATTTTACATTGGTTTCGCCAGTTTCGTGACACTGGTTGTCTGTGTAAATGGGTCAGCATGGGGTGACCATGTGTTTCAGAGAAAACCATAGAGTGTGTGAGACAGAGTAATGTGTGCAGTCCACAAAAATCAACCATTTGTGCCAGCCATGAACTGGGTATTCTGCAGAAAACAGTGAGGAATATTTTGCGTAGGCATTTGCATTTCTAACTCTACCATGTGCAATCAATACAACACCCGACCCCAGATGATTATTGCAGCCATTTTGATCTTTGTACCCAAATGCTGGAAGCTAGTACAGATGTGACTTTTCATCTGTCTGTGAAGTTGAACTATCACAGAGTGAGAGTGTGGGGTACTGAATTGCTGCATACACTAGTGGAACTGGATAGGGATTCCCCAAAAGTGAATATCTTCTGTGCCATGTCAAAGAGAAAGCTGTATGGGCCATTTTCCTTCGTTGAGCAGACAGTGACAGGATCCATGTACCTGGATATGTTGCAGGTGTGGTTATTTCCACAACTGACTACTGACTCCTACACTTTCATCTAAAATGGGACTGCTCTTTACCTCACTGGAGTAAAAATGTCTGTGACTTTCTCATCAGAGAACTGCCAGATCGCTGGATAGGGCGCAATGGTCCCATGTCGCCAGGTCTGACCAAATGTTATTTATTCTTGTAGGGTTATGTGAAGAACAAAGTTTATGTAGCCCCAAAGGCAATAACACTGCAAGAATTACAGGAATGGATCACTGCTGCTGCTACGGTCAATGAGAAAAAATGCTATCGAACAAATGAACCGAACTAGACTGCCATTTAGATGTGTGATGGGTGACTAAAGGCACACACAGTGAACATTTATAGTATGTACCAGTAAGTGAATGAGTTTATGTATCTTTTCAGGTATCACTCGACTTTGTATGTTGTATACTTTTCAATACACAGTATTTTGAATCCCAATGAATCATTTAGGCTAACCCTGTGTAATAGCTCCATGTCTACGGAGTCATTCCAACACTTGAATGGACTTGCGGGAAATCCTAACAATGAAAATGTTAAAAATGATTGTTGTGTGAAATAAATAACAAATATTCTTCTAGATGGTTCAATATATTAACAAAGCAAAATTATGTTTAACGGAACAGAATTTAGACATGAAACACAAAATAAATGGATTTAAAACAACTAGAAACTTTAGACAAAGCATTTTGAACAGGCAATAAAAAGGTTCTTATCAGTTTGCACGATGGGAGATTTTTTTTAGTTCTACCAAATCTTGCGAGGTTTGCTGGCAGGGGCTTCCCTGAGCTGCACTTGGGGGCCCCTAAGCCTGGGGGCCCTGGTGCTTGGCATCACTTAGCCCTCCGATGGCCTGTATGGAATCCTAAAAATGAAGTCGATCAACTGTAAATCAACTAATAAAAAATAAAAATATTGACCTTGATGTCTAGGACTACAGTAAAAAAAAATTGTGTTATCAACTATACATCTGAAAAGTGTAGAAATGTCCGTACTTATCAAGAACAGGGCCGGCGTTAGGGGGAGCTGGTTAGAGGGGCAAAAGTACCTCAGGCCCAGCCATGATGCTTAGCTAAATAGAAATCGAATACAAGTTTGAAAATCTGCACCTACGAATTTGTACATTTATGCATTAAAATTTTCTGACTTTATATATATAAAAAAAACAAACAAACAAACAAACAAAGCTAAAAGTAAACATTTGTAGGGGGGGGGGGCAAGAACGTTTACCCGGGGGCACAAGAGTCCTAGCGCCGGCCCTGATCAAGGACTACAATTCATCGAAAGCATCACAACAGTGGAGCAAAACACTTTGATCCTGAGAAAAAAATGTATAATTTTATCAAGAAAATGTACAAAAGTCTGTATTAAGGTATAAAAAATATTTTAGAAGGAAAAAATAATTTTTATTAATATTTTAACAAGAACAGTAAATTGGTATGATCAATCACACACTTCCTAATAATGATATTCAAAGGGATAGTGTACCAGTGATGAAAAACTTATGCTCGCAAATTCATGGTAAGACTAGTAAGAGACTCATTAAGGCCATCATGTTTGCAGATAAAGTGGTGTAGTAAGGAACCTGTGAAGAAGTGCAAGAAAAGCTTTTCTTGCAGCAAGTAGTGAAATCTTACAGAATCAGATCCCTTGGAAAAAAGGAAAAGCAGTAATTACAACTCTGAATTAGGATGTGGCTAAACTGGATGTCAAATGTGGTGGTGGCAAACTGCTGTTTGCAGGAGAGTTTAAGTATTTCGGAATTAGTAGAATAAATAAAAGATGCAATTGAGAACAAGAAATCTACAAGTGTCGGAACTGATACGTAGGAAGGAGGAGCCAGACAAGTGCAAAGGGATGGACGTACTTTACATCCATACTGACATATGATTCCAAAGGATGTGTAATGAAAGAATGAGATGTCAGCACAAATCAGGTCCCTGAAAAAGTTTCAAAGTAGTAGCAACCAGACTGGACAAGTTATCTAATGAGCATGTGCGGAAAGTCGTTAAGGAGAAATCTGTGCAGATTAAAATTGAAATATGAAGTCTCTACCAACATTGACACATGATGACAGCAAGCCAAAGAAAATCTATAATTTGAAATTGCAAGGGAAGAGGCCTCGAGGAAGACCACGGCACAGATGAATTAAGGAAATAAAGCAGCTACTCTACACAATTAACACTGTAATCACAAATAACACGAAAACGAAAACTTGCGGGATACCAAATATGTACCCTCATACAGTGGCGGATCCAGGATTTTGTTTTGGGGGGGGGGGCTTGACTCGGGGGAGGAGGGGTTCGCCGACAGAAATCTCATTATTCCAGATTGCCGCACTTATTAAAACTGTAGAAAGAGAGGAAAAAAAAAGGTACCCAAAATGCATGTCGTCAAAGAGGTGACCTTGGTGCTTTTGGGGGGGGGGGCTTCAGCCCCCTAGCCTCCCCCCCCCTCTGGATCCGCCACTGCCCTCATACACCAGTGATTGGTTTCCAGATTAACATTACGGTAGCTCTGAAAAAACTTCCTGTTAGTGTCTGGAATAACTCATGTTATTTTGCGAAAATGGGCAAACTAGTATGACAACGCAGCAGCAAGTCCAATAGACGGCGGACTTGTAGCAGCGGAAGTGAAGTCGTCATAACTTTGTCCAGAAGCAAGTGGAGACTGTTCTGCAGGGGCAAGTCACCGTCAACAAAATAGTTAGTTGCCATCGCTGAAGCCGTTACTTGTACCAGTCCGTGTCCGCACGCTCCATCCTCAACCAAATGAACCCGCTAATAATACAGCAACGCATCTTTCCAGTGAGAGGTAGCTGTTCACACAGTTTGGGTGATTGAAATGTAGCGATTCAGAGAATGTGGTTACAAGCAGCGGTGAGGCTGGCAACAGGGTTCTGCCGCTGGCTTAAGGGACAGTGTGGCAGCCACCGCTGGTCGTTGCGTTCCGTAGGAACCTTCAGAAACTGTCGGAACTTTCCGTGTTTCAAAGGGAGACAGATTGGAAAATATGTGACAAGGAAACAAAGTTAAGTCCAAGAGTATCCTATGATGTGACAGGGATCAGCGCGCGTGAGAGTATGGAATGGCCAACGACAAACCAATGAGTAGGTTATTCATAACTAATTACGGTTTTTGTTGGTATTTCACGGCCAATCCCGGATTGTCCCGCCCCAAGGATGTGGAAAATGCCTTAGTGCGCGTGAACATAGCCTTTGGAGTCAGCGCTGATTAACGTACCACTTCATATACTGCAGCGAATCAGTACTTTGGCTACTCTCTCTACAAGTGTAGTGTTATTTGTGATTGCTTTGCATAAGCAAACTGTATCAGTGCGGACTCACGCATAGACCTGAGATTCGACGCCACTGGTTTTTCATAATCACCATCCGGTAATTTCGATCGTTTTGAGGTTTCCAACGATCTTTCGTCGCCGCCGTGGATCATCTACTCACGGGAAAGACTTCATTAATTTGCTACCGCAAATCACATCTTCGGCAACTGTAGAGTTCTCCGAAAACTGTGCATATAATCCATTTACGGCCCGGGCGAATATCTTTGTCATGTTCTCTCTGTACGGAGCTAAAGCCAAATTTAATCATAATTGTGAATTGTGACGCTCGAAGAAATTGCAAGCGCTATATTCTAGACCATATACGAGGATAGAAAAATCGACTCACGACGCTACACGCGAACCATGGAAAACGATTCTAATAACGGAAGCGAAGAATATGCTGACATCGTCAGAGCACGCAGCCTGAGCGACGTACGTGCTTAGGTAGCCACACACGTGGAGGCCTGGCCGCAGGGGAAACGGACCGCAGGGATTTCATCGAAGTGGCGCTGCACACACACGGGGGGTTAAAATCCCAAGGGTTTCTCAGTCTCAGAGTTGGCTTCACGATGGCAGCATCCGATGATGTTCACGCATTGGCTGCTGTTACGATTTTCTTTATTGAATCTGTCACAGTGCTTGCTACCTCTCTCTAAGCTGCCTAGTAAAACTTGAAGCAGCCTTTTTCTGTAGTTCCATATCTTCATAAAAGCTTCCTATCATATTTCAAAAATTTGCCTCGGTTAACCAGGTGGCTCGAATAATCGGAACTCGGATAACCGGACTTTTACTGTAATTGATTTATTCCCATTCGTAAATACATCAACAACATAAAATTAAGTTTAAATGACATAAAAACTAAATTAAAATAATATTAGTTTAAAATCATGTTGTAATTAATATAGTTGATCATGTTGTAATTAATATAGTTGATCATGTGATGTAAACTCAAATTCAAATCACATAACATCATTTGCATTATAATTTGATAGAACAATTGCTGCTGTGTCGTTGTTTTGAGGTAATTTATCAAAATCTGCTGGTGGTTTATAATGATCCTGCTGGTGTTGCTTGAAAAGGTTGTGGGCTGAGACTATTCGATGAGGTTCCTGGATAAAAAAATATCCAGAACTGCTGTCTGCAGAATAGTACAGGCCAGAAGTAGGTAACCATTGCTCACTGTAAGACATTCCTAAACAGCCCATTTCGATTTGAAACAGGGTGTCATTAATTATTTTTTCTGCTATTAGCATTTGATTGGTCGGAAGGCCACGTAATTTTATGGCAACGGTTTTGCTAACAACGTCAAAGTGATCTTCTTGCAGCACGGTTTTTTTAATGTTCTTCAGCAAATCACTTCGCAAAGATTCATTTCCTGATGGTTTAATGTTGCTGTTTTTTTTAATATTGATTCTTTTTATTTTTTGCATTTGGTTCATTCTCCTTCAATATTTATGCCAGCTTGGCGTAGGTAGCTTCTCGTTTGTTTGTGTCGTTGTATTCCTGGTACTTCAATTCCTATAGACAGGGCTCACTATCATACATATTTATAAACACGGAACATCACGAAACGGAACATTAGAAACAAAACAGAGAAACAAAATCGCAACACATGCAGGCACTCGCAAGAAATCCTCGAAGGCCGACTGACCGCAGGAGACACACGCTGAGATTCCCACCCTCCCTCCCGGCCTTCCAGGAAGTAAGAATTGTTTTTCGGTGGGGATTTGGCCGCACTGGGGTGCGGCCACGGCCTCAAGCAAGTGCCCACACACGTGCGGGATCCCGCAAGGCCGTGACCATTGCGTCCAAATCCCTTGGGTTTCCCGCACGTGTGTGGCGGCCTTTAAGGTAGCCACACACGTGGAGGCCGGGCCGCAGGGGAAACGGACCGCAGGGATTTCATCGAAGTGGCGCTGCACACACACGGGGGGTTAAAATCCTCAAGGGTTTCTCAGTCTCAGAGTTGGCTTCACGATGGCAGCATCCGATGATGTTCACGCATTGGCTGCTGTTACGATTTTCTTTATTGAATCTGTCACAGTGCTACCTCTCTCTAAGCTGCCTAGTAAAACTTGAAGCAGCCTTTTTCTGTAGTTCCATATCTTCATAAAAGCTTCCTATCATATTTCAAAAATTTGCCTCGGTTAACCAGGTGGCTCGAATAATCGGAACTCGGATAACCGGACTTTTACTGTAATTGATTTATTCCCATTCGTAAATACATCAACAACATAAAATTAAGTTTAAATGACATAAAAACTAAATTAAAATAATATTAGTTTAAAATCATGTTGTAATTAATATAGTTGATCATGTGATGTAAACTCAAATTCAAATCACATAACATCATTTGCATTATAATTTGATAGAACAATTGCTGCTGTGTCGTTGTTTTGAGGTAATTTATCAAAATTTGCTGATGGTTTATAATGATCCTGCTGGTGTTGCTTGAAAAGGTTGTGGGCTGAGACTATTCGATGAGGTTCCTGGATAAAAAATATCCAGAACTGCTGCCTGCAGAATAGTACAGGCCAGAAGTAGGTAACCATTGCTCACTGTAAGACATTCCTAAACAGCCCATTTCGATTTGAAACAGGGTGTCATTAATTATTTTTTCTGCTATTAGCATTTGATTGGTCGGAAGGCCACGTAATTTTATGGCAACGGTTTTGCTAACAACGTCAAAGTGATCTTCTTGCAGCACGGTTTTTTTTAATGTTCTTCAGCAAATCACTTCACAAAGATTCATTTCCTGATGGTTTAATGTTGCTGTTTTTTTTTTAATATTGATTCTTTTTAATTTTTTTTGCATTTGGTTCATTCTCCTTCAATATTTATGCCAGCTTGGCGTAGGTAGCTTCTCGTTTGTTTGTGTCGTTGTATTCCTGGTACTTCAATTCCTATAGACATGGCTCACTATCATACATATTTATAAACACGGAACATCACCAAACGGAACATTAGAAACAAAGTCGCAACACATGCAGGCACTCACAAGAAATCCCGGAAGGCCGACTGACCGCAGGACACACGCTGAGCTTCTCACCCTCCCTCCCGGCCTTCGAGGAAATAAGAATTGTTTTTCGGCAGGGATTTGGCCGCACTGGGGTGCGGCCACGGCCTCAAGCAAGTGCCCACACACGTGCGGGATCCCGCAAGGCCGTGACCCTTGCGTCCAAATCCCTTGGGTTTCCCGCACGTGTGTGGCGGCCTTAGAGGGACAGCGTATAAGAGAGGTGTTGTGTGAGGTCGGAAACTGTTCTGCGGGGTTTGTGCCGACGGGAACAAAACGCAGCAAGACAATACAAACGCTTATTGTGGCAGAAATGCAAGGTCAAGCGACAAGGTAACAGGAAGAAATGTGGAATCACCTGGAAAAAATACAGAGGATACAAGGGAGGAAATATGCGGAAGATCGACGAATCGCGGTAAAGGAAGAATTCAGTTGTTAAGTGCTAAGGACAATGAAAGTTGATGTGTTTATGACGTAATGAGTGTAATGTTGTGGAAGTCTGGAGTTAAAGGGTTTGTTATTACTGTGGAAAGAAGGTAGCTAGATGACAATATATGTGCTTGAAGGGGAAGATTACTATTAAGAAAGACGCATTACAAAATACTAATGGAGAAGTACGAGTTTTAATGTGTTATCTATAGAGAAAGGTAACCGTTAAAAAAAAGGTCAACCACGTATTTCAGATGGAGAACAGCCATGGCGGACGCAGTAAACGACATCGCCGCAGAAACAGACTGAATAGGTGCTCGATGAGACGCAGCGGAATCAATCAGTCGCTAGAAAGGAAACTTGTTACGGAGGGTAGAACACTGTGTAACGAAATACGTAACGTGTAACGTAGTTGGAGTGTGTCAGTAGGTAGGCGGAGAGCTACGTCACAGAGGAGGGCCAGCACTTCACTGCCAGACGACCTTGCTTATCAGCACGCAAGCAGAGGAAGAAAAGCAACAGTCACGACGGACAACGAGATCGCACGCCAAGAGGACGCGCAATTTGCGACACCACACCTACACTCTAAATATTGTATAATAATACTGTGTAATAGGCGAGGAAAGCTATTGTCCGCATAAAATTTGATGCTAAAGATGTAGATGAAATTGATATTAGAATGTTTAGTAATATAATAGATATAATAACGCCAGTTATAACACACTTTTTCACTTTTCGATACTCTCCAGAACATATTCAAATGTTTGGAAGATGGCATTAATTAAATCATTACCAAAGGTAATTACTCCTCTTGAACAGTCAGATTATAGACATATAGGTTTATTAATTACTATCTCAAGGGCTGTTAAATATTTAGCTCATGACAAAACAGTTAAATTCACTAAAAAAAAAAAATACAATTTTCAGTGCGGATTTCGGAAAAACCATAGTACAGAGGCTGCACTGATAAAAGTAACAAACGATAAGAGACTTGCTATTGACACAAGAAAAACGACGTATTTTACATTGTCGACTTGAACAATATACTGTCCAGAATAAGAAAATTACATTTTTCCCGTGATGCTGTTGACTGGTTTGAATCTTATTTGAGGATCCGACAACATTGTGTTGCGGTTACCACTGGAGGCAGATCGCCAGGACAGACTGCAAACAGTGGTTTCCCCCACGCCTCGGCTTGGGACCTCTTTTCATTCTGTATGTATAAGTGGTATGGGCAGTGTCTTACATAACTTTAACTATAATCTGTGTGCTGACGACTAGTAACTATACCTCAGCACAACACTAACTGACGTAGCCACTATACTAAATCAAATAAATGATGACCTTAAATATCTTTCTTATTAGGCTGAGGCTTGTACTAAAAATAACCCCCACTAAATTCCGGTATACGTTATTGCTACTTCGAAACCGGTAGCCAGTAACTTCATACCAAATCTTCAAAAAATAAAGCTACGGAGAACAGAATACAATAGTAGCGATACAATAAAAGCTCTGAGAGTCCTTGTTGACAGTAATTTAAACTGGAGAATATTGCCTCAGACTTCTCTTCGTATTCTGTATAAATTTAAGAAAATTATCACCATCCATTTGGTGCAGGCACTTGTGCTTCCCCATCTCGATTGATGCGTCGTTGCTTGGAAAAATTTAAGTTCACTCTAACTCGTTTGAACTCTTGTGTAAGGTTCATCTGCGACTGGACAACCACGGTTTTCCTTGATATGATCGCTATGACACTCTATTTCCTTCACCATCTCATACATATGAAAAATCCCGCCTACCTTTATTCCAACATCACATACTTAGGACTGAACTAAAATGTACGCCACATCTCCAAAACCTATGCCAATTCCTTCCCCATTTCAGCCGCCAGAATGTGGAATGATCTTACCCTAACAATTAGGTTTATTTAAATAAGGTTTGAGAAAGCATTACTTGTCCCAGCACTAGATGAACAACCTCTTCTTCCACATATAAATTGTTCCTTGAATTCAATTGTATTAATTTACATTGTTATAACATATTTATCATAACTTCACTGGTGTTAGATTGTGCTTTTTTCACATGTTTCTTAAACCTTCGCCACTGTTTAGTTTATACTGTTTTCTTCTTCAGCTTTCACAAGCATTAGTTTATGCTGATCACCAGTTAAGCATCACTATTGTGTGAACGGAGATTTTCTTGGCGTGCAAATGGAATATGGTCTCACCTGATTTGACCGAGCGGGGCGGTGTAACGGTTAGCGTTCTCGCCTCGCATTCGGGAGGACGGCGGTTCGAATCCCCGTCCGGGCATCCAGATTTGGGTTTTCCATGGTTTCCCAAATCACTCCAGGCAAATGTCGGGATGTTTCCTTCAAAAGGCCATGGCCGAATTCCTTCCCATTCCTTGCCCCCATCCTTGCCCCTCATCCTTTCCCGTCTCTAAAAGACCTCGATGTTAAAAAAGACGTAAAGCTGTATATATATATAAAAATCACCTGGTTTGCAGCATGGAGGAACCTTCCTCCATGGTTTGCAGCCGGATAGTGTCACTTAACATCATTTGAAATGGCTAATATCAGCAATGGCGGATAATGAACGCCAACAGCTGAAGACTGTGTATTCTTTTGTAAACAACTACATAAAAATTTGCATTTCCTCAAATTTTGGAAGGCTAATTAAAAGAAAGCCACCATCAATCAGATCAACTGATGAGATCTTCAAAGTGCAGTAAGCAGAGACAGGACACTGGAACAGTGTTCTCCAAGAATCGTCTTCATAAAGTTACTGCCAACCTAAAATCCAGTGGACCTCCACAAGTCTTTGTCACACTGGTCTGACAGTCTTTTTCCAAAATATCACTAAACTCTGTAACTTATACGATGTTAGTTGCATTCTGTTCTAGCAAATACTAACCTTCCAATAGCTTGTACAGATGTAAGATTTCCTTTCACAAATTCATGGTCCCTCGCTAACAAGCTGGCACAAGACGAATCTACTGGACATAAACAGTCCTCTTTCGAGTTGTCAATCGGCAGAATGCTTGCTATAAGCTTGCCATCCCAGCTTGATAAGTGGAAAATTTCTGATCTTACAATTCCGACCATATTTTTAATACGCCTATGATGCACTTGCTGACATTTTCTTAAATACATTATGGAGTTGTATGATCCCCACTGACTCATACATCTGAAAATACTTTTATTTCTGCTCTGACCAAGCAAGACCAGCAACCTAAGTTTAGGATTCTTCAGTGCCGTTTGCCAAGATCGTCAAGATCATAATATAAACAAATTTCTAATAGTCGTGTTTCCAATTACTGATTTTAATTCCTCCTTCAATATTTTGCGATTTCTAACTTCGACATTTTCATCTCTAAAAACGCTGAAGACGTCTTCAAACATCTGGTGTTACCTCTTTTGCTGGGTAAATACTTGATCAATTCACAGTCCCAAGGAGGCTAAATATATGATGTGGAGTAATCCCAACGCAAGCTGTCTCCACACCATGGACAGCAACTTTCAAAGTAAGAGGACAACCTGCTAAACTAACTGCTTATAAAAAACCAACAAAAACTATGCAACAATTTATTTGGTATTAGCCTGCTCTGTTAATTACTCCCACTGGGGAAAGAATTTCGTATACTATGCTAAAGAGGTTGCTAAATTCTGCCTGATTAATAGGCCGAGCTCAAATGAACGATGAATATGATTTGGATTCGTACAACCTCAGATCAAGCTTATAGGACAATATCAGATGTTCCTTTATTACGTGAAAATATTATGTTCATTACACACAGGTGAGAATATTGCACTGTAGGGTCATGAAGAGAAGATTGCAGACTTTTTGTTGCTATCTATAGCATATTTGATCACAGAAGAACAATATTTGGCACATTGGACACACCATACAAGCTATAGTCGGTTCAGTTAACAGAGGCGGCTCAAGGTCTGTCTGCTCTGCCCCACTCTGCTGCCCTTACTCCAACATGGAAGGGGAAATTTGTCTTTGCCACTTGCATTCCTGAAAATAGCGTTCTGCTCGTAGAGGTAGGAAGAGAGGGGTAGTGAGGTGAGGCGTGAGGCCAGGGGCACATGACCTTGAGCCGACAGATTGGAGCGAACAGTATACAGAAGATTTCCGATGTTACATTTATAATTCAATGCATGTTGTAAAAGTTTCCAATAAAGTCTAAGATGGGTTAACTGGATACTTTTTTTTTTTGCAGTAATTAGGTTGTAATAAACCCTGGGGTAGATTTCGACTTAACTACTGCCTGAAAGTAATATGTGTCATGCTGGTCCAGGATGTGTTAGAATATGTAAACTGCTTGAAAACAATACGTCTTGCGATTCATTACTGCAGAGTTAGTCCGCACGGAGGAATGTGGTTACAGCGGAATTACCATCTTCAGTTAACCTATCTGAAACCACCTTCTAATCAGTAAGTCAGTCAACTTGTCCACTGCTGTTTTCTTTGCACCTTCCTGTTTACACCTGTCTTCTCTTGCGTCTCTCTCAAGCAACCACTGAAATTCATCACACCAATTCTAACGTCCAGAGACCAGAAACTAGACTGATACCAGAAGACCGTCAGCTGATAGGATGATGGATGGATAGATCAAGATGGTTTACTATTACGTATATGGCTATTCGACTGCAGTAACACCCAGTGGCAAGATAGCGCTTCTACAGAGCTTATAATAGTACTAATAATGAGACAGGGATTGGCTTAATGAAGTATATTACAATGAACTCCCACAGAGAGCACACGCACGTAAACAGAAAGATTATTTGAGAGATCCTCACAATACGCTATGGCCCATTAGACCTAGATGGCATGCTAATACTGGACACGGTAGAGGGGTGCGATTGCAATTCCTGAGTCTCGTCCCCGGCCCAAGTTTGTTTCTTCCATCTCGAAGAACACTGCTCTCCAACCTTCATCCCATGTGTTGAAAGATCAAATAGCAGCTTCATACTGAAATACTCTACACTATTTTATAAGAAAGTTTCTGTATGTTACTAACTTGAAAAACAGAAGGGACTGCTTGATCACTTCAGTTCACTGAAGTGATTTCCTCATGTAATAGAAAATAAATCCAAACTGAGAATTAACAACTGCAGACTAAAAAAACAGGAATGAAAATTAGTGATGCAGAATAAACAGCTTTGTACCACCTAAACCACTAAGATAAAAATTTGCTAAACATTAGTATTAAAGTATGCTATTCATTTGAGAGTAGACCCATTTGATTTCAATTCAGAGTATGGGATATCAGTTGACCAAATGAATTTTTTCTAGAAAAAAAAGTGCAGTAGATGATCATACTGGTATTATTTTGAAAAAAGAAATAAAAATAGCCGAGTTATTGGCCTCCGAAATCTGGCCTACAGATCCACTCATTTTGAATATTGTACCATCTTATTGTCTTTAATTGCATGTAACTCAAAAACTATAGGAGCTAGAGAGTTAAAATTATTTTCGTTTTGAGGCTATGAAAATGGAATTAAGCACAAATTTGAATAAAAACAAGCCAAAAAGCAGCATATTTTAATTTCTGTGTAATCATAAGAAATTTTCCGCATACAATTTTTTCTGGTCCAGGTAGCATTTCAACCTAACCACTTAACGTTTTGAGACAGTATATCTCGTGAACTAAGCAAGATATCAGGAAATCTTATTCTTCACTTTCGATTTGTCTCGACAAGATACATAAGAATACATCATCAAACTGCGGCGCCACAGCAATTGTTAACTCCCCACAAAGAGTTGTTTAAACTGTGCTTTTTAATATTAACAAAACTATGCATTTGCGGCAGCAGTGGGCAGTGGCGGATCTAGGAGTTTCCCGAACCGGGGCAAAAACTTCACGCTGGCGCCCCCCCCCCCCCCCAAGAAAACACCACACTCAGTTGGGTACTATTCAATTAACGAGATAAAAAGACAAAAGACATAATAGGAAATGAGTTCTTTTATTACTTGCATTATATATAATACACACAATCAGAATACGTAACGCACGAGCCAGACTGTACTCATAATTGCAGTCCTTAGGCCCTAGCAAAATTTGCACTAAATGTTCCTACAATTTCACTCGTCGAGCCTTCATTTCCGCGAAAGAGTCTATAATTTCATCAAAAGTCGTCTCAAAAGCTGTTCTCTTTTCGACTGATAAGATCGCGAGGCTAGAAAGACGTTCCTGGCTCATTGTTGATCGCAGGTAGGTTTTTATGATTTTTAGTTTACTAAAACTCCGCTCGCAGCTTGCGGACGTCGTTGGTAGCGTGCAGTATATTCTCAGAGCTATACAAATATTAGGAAAGGCTTCCTGCAAGTCATTTTTACACATGTCATGTGTTGCAACAATTGGAATGGAATAGTTGTTTCATGGATTCCAATTAAAAATGGAGCTCGTTGTGTAAACACGGCAAGTTCTTGGCAGAAATCAATTGCCTTTTAGTCCTTGGAGTATTTGCTTGCTAAAACGGATCCATTTTTTTTCTTGGAGATCTTCTGTGGACATATTTGCTAACGTGTGGCAAACAAAGAAGGCAAAGTTTTCATTTAGTTTTATTGCACTTCCTACCCTTATTCCTATTTCTTTTTAAATTCTGTCAAATACAGCTTTTATATCTTTGGAAATCAGCTGTGTGGGGTCTAATGCTCTTGATTCGTCCTCGCAGATTTCGTCGTGTTGCCTCTATCGTTTGGAAATTCTTTTACTTTTGAGTGTCGGAACGATTCCCAATTTTTGTGCTACAGGTGTAGCTTCTTTGATCCCATATTCTATCGGCTTTAGTATCATTTCTTGCAATATCTTAATATGCCTTTTCATTAGTGACACAGAATTATGTCCTTCTTTTGTATTTCCACGTTTACTCCATTAATATATCGAAGAAGGTTATCCCAAATTGTTAATTTGTGGATAAATTTAAAATCCAATACATCACGTAAGAGATGGACGGATTCATACTTAGTTTCTTGCAGCCAGAGAAGATTCTTCAATTTCCTCCAATGTTTTGACAACTTCAGGTAAATTATTCAATATGGCTGTAACAGCATGGTGTTTGGCCGACCACCACTACTACTAAGTTGGTTTTTCATTATTTCCCACCGTGTAGTGGATCCAACGAAGAAGCAATAAAATTTTTGTACAAGTCCAAATAGACTAAAAAAAAAGGAAAAGGATATCGTCTCGTCCTGCATAAGACCGTAAGCGAGAATAAGCTAGTAATCCAAACTTTCTCAAAACAATGTTTCAACTACCATAAAAAATCTGGTATTTTCAAGATATGGCTGCTTAACAGTCTATTCCCTATATACGTTTTCGGAGAGCTACGTTTTATGAGTACTTTATTGTAGGTATATGTCTTGAGAAACGGCGGTATATGCTAATAACAATTAGGTTTAGTTCATAATATATACAGAAGTAAGAAATAACGCCCATATAAGTTAATGATCCGAATTTTTTTGACATTTACTTTTTTTTTTAACTGCTTTACGTCTCTTTTTAACATCGAGGTCTTTAGAGACGGGAAAGGGTGGGGGGGCAAGGATGGGGGCAAGGAATGGGAAGGAATTCGGCCATGGCCTTTTGAAGGAAGCATCCCGGCATTTGCCTGGAGTGATTTGGGGAAACCATGGAAAACCCAAATCTGGATGCCCGGACGGGGATTCGAACCGCCGTCCTCCCGAATGACATTTTACTGGTCCTCGGACTGACAAAGGATGAGAAACGCCGAGATATTTGATAACGATAGATTCTTCCTTACCTATTAATGGTTCGTTTCCAGTAATAAATATTTAAACTAATTCAGCACAAAAGTAGATATTAAAACAAAACTGGGCTAATCACTCGAACGCAGCTGCAAGAATGCGAACATCATATGGAAAAATTTATAAATCCAAGAATATCGGGAGTTCCTGCTAACAATGACAAAATGAATTCCATTTCGTGAGTAGAGCTTTGTTTTAAGACCGCTCTGTCACAGAAGAATGAATTTTCCGTCTTTTCAAGTTTCCGCCGCAGTCAGTGTCCACGGCGGTTTATCTAAGGAAAAAAAGGGCTGGCAGCACATGAATATTTCCCCCTGGCGCTTATAAAAAGATACCCCCATCCCCCCTGAAGTTGTCGCCAGGGGCAAGAGCCCCGGTTTGTTCCCCCCCCCCCCTAGATCCGGCACTGGTAGTGGTGGTGTACTATACTGATCTTCCGTCATGTCACAAAATGCTCTATTAAAAATCAATTGCATAATGGAATGTGTTGCCAGATTTTATTTTTTTTTAAATGTGATTTTTGAGTTAGTGGTCCTCACAAATGTGAAATTTGGGTATTTCGGGACATTTTAGCGAGGTGTTGTATGCGCCAGATCCGTCATGGGCTACTAATAAACTTATGAGTTAGCCTATCCTGTCAGGGTAACAAACTTCCATTGTTAATAACATGATCCAGCTAATTGAATGAGGAAATTTTTTTTAAAGTCACAAAAAAATAACACTTTTTCCCTTAAAAATGTCGTTTTTGTATTGTTTGTAATTAATGTGTGCTTACTTCATTAATGCTATGTTAAAGTTCATTTCCATAGTATCAAAATAAAAGTAATTTCAACTCTCTGGCTCATAGATAATGAGTTATATGCAACAAAGCACTTTAAGTATTATTGCACGATTTTCAAACTATATGGATTTTTAGCGGAATTTCAAAGAGCCATAACTCAGCCTTTTTTCGCATAATCCTTTTGGGATATTTCATAACTATAATATGATTACTTACTATATTTTTCGAAACAATTGCAATTGGTCATCTGAGACATTTGTGTAGAGACTATCTTATCTGAGATGGAATGAGTCGGCAGACACACATTCTATTAAGCAATTCATTTATAATAGATAAATTTGTAATGTGACAGACGATCAGTATAGTACATCATCACTACTGCCGCAAGTTAAAAAAAAGTTCTAACAGTTATTACACTATTACCATGATGCCACAATTTAATTATGGATTCTGATGTATCTTGATGAGACAAATCGAAATTAAAGAATACGATTTTTTTATATCATGCTTAGTTCACGAACAATAATCTCAAAAGTGCTTTGGTTAAAATGCTACCTGGACCAGAAGAAAAATTTCGCCAAAGGTAAATTTGATGATGGATATTTATTTATTAATATAAATTTATTCTTGTGATATATTGTCTCAAAATTGAGGTGGTTAGGTTGAGATGCGGCATGGACCAAAGTTATTAGGAACTTTACGCTGGATATGCACAATGGATGTTTTGATTTCTTAATACTGGTTATGGTTAGTTTGAAACTTGACCTTGACCAGAATAAAAACGTCTTCAATGACACAAGGAACTATACCTAACTCTAAGTTTAGACATTCGACATCTCGAGAAATAAGAGATCAAAATTTTTATTCTTTACTTTCGATTTTTCTCTTCGAGTTACATATGAATCCATCATCAACTTGCGGCACCACGATTATGATAGGGCAGCCATGTTGGTAAAATAAAAGGAAAATACCTTATATTAATAACGACTATAAAGTAGCTCCGACAAAACGACAATTTAATAGGAACTCATATTAAACATGAGCGGTTATAAGCCACAACTGAAAAAAGTTAAACGTAATAATGCACAAATTCACTGTTAATCCACTAAGCGTTTTCGTACTCAGAATCTGTCAGTTTTTCATACACATAATGGGGGTTAGGAACACTCAAAAACACAAACAGCCTACTGTGATAAAGAGTTTCAGAATATTATAATAAATATTTAACTATCTACAGTGCGCATTTATAACATGCACAACCCATTAGCTATATTTGAATCAGTAAGTATACTCACCTACCAAAATCGCAGCAACCTATTCGAAAATTCTAACCCACAACAAAACAAACAAGAAAACAATGTATTACTATAACTATAATTCTGTCGCATACAAATCAAAGTAATTAAAGTAAGCTGATGCTAAGGAACACGTAGTATTATCCAAAATGGCTAAACCTATGCAACTTTACAGTTCGAAGAAAACTAACCACCAGAGATAATATTTAGCTAAATACAAACCAATTGCGCCAACAGGCAAAATGCACCTACAACGGTAGTCACTAATTTATTAACGATGTTCTTATTACTTGAAACCCGGAGGTAAAGCGTTTAGTATGAATTTTTTGTTCTGTTAGTATCTTTATACATCGAGAGTTCTTTTTTTCTAAACGAAAATTATTTGCGTTAATTTCAGTTTTATTTGACCGGGTGAATACTTTGTTTAGTTCCAGTGGTTTTCCCCCCCTTCTCCTTAATTGAAGTTCATAGTGGATGAATGTGATAAATAATTTTTTTTTTCAAAGAATAAACACAATAATTTTTTTTTTGAACAAACAGCCTTCTTTGGTTTAAGTAAAGAATAAAGACAAAGAAAATGTCACATACGATTTACAGCTTTAACAGCTTCATTCACTAACTAACCTCCTTAGTAGTACGCCATCATCGTCAGATAAATAATTTGCTGTAACCATCTTAATGTATCTGATTACAGTCTTTTTCTTTCCCGTTTTATTAATTACGACAGAGTTTATGCCCCAGTGCAATTTACCACAAATCTGATTATACTTTATGGGAAATCATAGTTTAAATTATTTCACATAAATCGATCAGAAACTTTCTTCATAACCTATTAAAGTCCCTGAATCTCTTACCAAGAAATTTTAAAATTTATCAAATCGATTATGCTGATTTCTGGTCATTGTAATGCACTCAAATTTTTACCTTAATTTGAAATGAAGATAAATACGTCTTCCACATGTACTTACCCATTTCGTGATTTTGTTTTTATATTAAATTCTTTTAGTGTAATTTTACAAATTTTATTTTTTTATGTGTTTATGATATATTGACAAGAATTTACCTTGGTCATTTCTTCCCGCCTAGACTCCATCACATACAAAAGAAAATTTTCCATCTCGCTTATTTCTGTAGTGCCAGTACATGGTGATGTTAATCTATTCCCTTACATGTACTATTCCTAATTCTATTCATCGTAACTTTAAGCAGTGCCAGCTCTCTCTTCATCTGCCTCTTGTCTATAAACGACTCCCAATCCACAGCTCCTTTATCACATCAGTTAACTACGTAACAGTGTCCAGTGGTAATTTTCACAAGTAAATCTAGCTTTCATCCTTCGCATCACCTCCAGCTCCTGTACATATCTCATACCTGTTATATGGGTCACCACTATATTCAAGCAATACGTATTATATCTCGCTTCCGTCACCTCCCTCCTTCATCCCCTCGCCATCCACTCCAATAAATGAAGAATTTGGAAACATCTCCTTATCAGCTGCCAAAAGTGTCCTTCCCAATTGGTTGGATGCTCATGAAGGTGGAATAAGCTTCGAGTTTTATAGAGGTGTGAATGCCAGTTCCTTTTCATATACCGATTTGGGTCAAGGCTTGTGGGTATGTAGGACTGTTCTTTGGCCGACTTCTTACAAGAATTCTGAAAAATTTTGTAAGAGGTAGTATGAGGCCAATTCAGGTCTACTTTTCTGTCAACGAAGCTTCACAAACAGTGAGATTTGTAGAATTGTTTATGATTGTTCGTACGTCAGTTGGAGTGGAAAATTTGGCAAATCCTGCGGGTTTTTACGGAAAAGTAGGCCTGAATTGGCAGTCACCGTATTTTACTTGTAACAGGCCATGTATATATTAATAATTAAAATTTGCTGTCTGATGATTTGCTGTCTGACTTACACAAGTAGGCTGGCAGTCTGGCAGTCCTTGTGTGACGTTAGTTGTGCCTGGATGACTGATGTTACGTGTAGTTCGTTGCATATGTGAAGATTTAGAAGGATTAGGGTAAGACCACCACGAAGAAGTCAGACCGTTTGTCGACTGCTCCTTATGAAGACTGTTGATCAAAGATACTTCCTGTATCGTTTACGCTTTCCATGTCACTACGGTTCAAAGTTAATCGGCAAGGGTACTGAGCCTATTTAGCAACCCAAGTGCTGACGGCAAGTGGTCGCATTTCTGCACTGAAGAACAATTGGTTGTCGCAATCGACGGGTTCAACGATAGTCGATGATCGGATTACTCATACAAATTAATCAAATAAAAAGGTCTTTTAGATTAACAATTATGATGATTAAAATTAATCCAATGATTAAAAGGTAGAATTTCTTAATTCTCTGAGTGCATCCCGACTCCCAGATAATCAAATCGTACATAAAGCCGGTGTTCCCCTTACACTTCTTGGAATTTCATAAAAAATTGTGGAGTGGAATCCAACAAAAAGTGATTTCATTGCAAAATAAATATGATGCATAAAGTGTGACAGGTTATGGAGCAAAGCTTCTCATTTCTAACAACTGTCATTTTCAAAAAGCACAGTTTCGTGACAAAGTATGCTTAACGACGATCGGCGTTCAGAAAGACGCTACCTGCAACACTCGTCGACCTGTAAACCAGAAACTACTGTTCTCATGGCGTCTCATCAGCAGCATGAAAATCTTCGTGCTTTCATCCCAGGTAGAAAAGTTGGCAACATTCCTCATAAATAGATGCTTTAAACAGTGTTTGATACTTCTTCTGCTGGCGAAATCAATTTATAATATATAGTGTTAGTTAGGTATTACATATTTTAGACGTGGTTTCAAATATTGGAAATGTTGCATTCGCGGAACTATATGCTTGGTGATGATAAGACGCGTTATTAAATGATAGTGGAAAGTTCAGTGTTCAGTAAAAAAAAATTTCACGATGCTCACGTTTGTGTAAAATAATAAGGTGACAGGAAAACCACCACCCAAATGGAAGCGGGTTCTAATTTCAAACTGGAATTTTTTAAAAAAATCTACCATTGATTCGGATGTTAGTTGCAATCCTTGTTTTTCTTCATCTGACATAAATCATGTAGAACTGTCTAACTTTAAATATCATCCAACAAAAATAAAGATGTCCTGTGCGAGCTATTGCACCAGTTCCACTCATATTGCATAAACCAATCTTTTTGACACAAAGAGAAGAGATTAGATACCACTGAATAAACATTTGTTTAAAAAACAGTACAGCACATTCAGTCCTTCAGAGTACACGCCCAAAATTCTTTCACACACTCTCTAACTCACACAACCATCTTAACTGCACCAATCTAACTCACCGACATACTACACACAGGTACGTCCATATGGACACCCTATCTTTCTAAGGTTAATATCACATTTGATGACAACATTAAAAGTCTAATAAAACGGTGTGAGCAGTCTTGGTAACGAAATATCACGCTTTGTTAAGGGAGGAATGCATTGAATTACTGCAGTATCTTGATGACTCAAAGGCAGCATGTAGCGACAGCAAAGACACTGTACATTCAAATCACCAAATTCAATGATCAATATAGCTCAAATTGTATTTTTTTTGTAAAAATTAGGGAAAAATTTGTAAATTTGGTATATTTTGGATAAATCTTCAATTTCTTGTAAACTCACGTGAAAAATAGGCTAAAATGTACCAAGTTTTGTAAGTTTTGACAAGTACCTAAGCAAATTTATAACGATAACTTCTTTTTGTAGGGAATGTAAGTAATTTACAAGAATTTTTACATAATATCAGGATTTTTATCAATTTTCAGAAGTTTAAAAATTTATGCATGTTTAAAATAAAATTACACACCTTTACACATTTTCACAATATTTATAAGATTGAAAAAATATTGTAATGGATTATAGTAACGTCATAATGTTGCACGCAACGCCAGAGTTCGTTGGATCCTATCGGTCGAAGTGACGAAGTTGTTTGCCCAGTGAGGACGGGTGTGTCTATGTGTGGGTCCACCGAACTTTGGACGTATGTGGGTAGATGACTTTGTATTGGTGAGTGCATGTTATATGATTCTGTCTGTTTGTGGATGTCGAAGTTGTTTTGTATACTTTCAGTTGATGATGTATGTATGGTACCCATGTGGCTTTATGTTAGTAAGCTTTTGAATGATACAATCGGAAGTTTGAAGATACTAGGAATACATCAAACAGATCGTTTCAGACTATGTGAAAGCGCTTTACATAAGCATTACTGCAGGAAAGTATGCAATTTCTAGTAAAATGTATTCTGCATATGTGCCTTTGTGCCTCTAAGTCAATACCATAAGTTTCGTACTTCTAAATGATTTGACACATCTCAAACCCATTTAATTCGTTCACCTGATTACCAACCGTCTTGCAGCACTAATAATCTGTACGCTGATGCACTCTCAAGTCCTTATACATGTACGCTTTAACTCACTGACGCAGAGAACATTCATGGTATTGGTATCGGTACAATCTCGCTTTCCCTAACAAAAGGCTCGAAATGATCCATCGAGTTTAAGTTCGAATCTGGCAGATATCCACCAAAATTTAGGTTGGCCAAGTGGTGTAAGGATGAGCTATCAATTCGAATTTTGGCTTAACTGTAGTGCTTACGTTAATGAAGGCGATATAAATTGGTCCTGCATCAAATTGATTTGTTAGATTGTGATGCAACGAGCGGCATGTCCTATGTACACTGGCGGAGATGGAAAACGATATACGCTGACAGAAATAGCGGAATTGTAGAAAGCTTCGAAGATATTTTCAGGGTTATACCCAGAAGAAATTATAACAACTTGAACTGGATCAGGTTAAGTCTATTACCTTTACATACACGTGTCAGTAAGACCTGCGTCCACCATGAGCACCTACACATTCGTGGATCCTTGCCGGCATTGCATCAATAAGAGTTCGAATGTCTTCTTGGGATATGTTTCTCCATGCCTGCATGTCTTGTACAATCAGTTGTTATATAGCTTGTGCTGGGTGACCATGTAAACCAATGTATTTACCCGTGGCATACGAAACATGCTCTATTGGGGATAAATCTGGGTACTGTGAGGTCCAATCAATGGTAACCCATTGTAAGGGTTTTTTTTTTTTTTTTAGTCGGTGATCGGGGCCCCCCCATCAGCCCGCGGGTACTTTTGACCCTGTTACCCCCCCCCCCCCCTAACGCCGGCCCTGGTTGTAATAGCCACTGTAAGAGGACTGGCATTATCCTTTTGAAAGATACGATTTGGATGGTGTCACAGCAGGGTGTACCATCCTATCCACATTCTGGAGGCCTGTCATTGTATCTTCCACAACAACCAACTCAATCTTGATGTCGTGACTGATTGCTGCACAAACCATGACACCAGGGGTTGGACCTGTGTGAGATTCTGAAATTACAGCAGGATGAACTCTTTCATCGCTATGATTGAGGACATGTTGTCGATTATCACTTTCCCACAGACAGAATCGAAACTCATCTCTAAACAGAACTGTATGCCATTTCCATGTCCAGTTGCGTTCTGCAGTACACCAGGATAGAAAATGCTGACGGTGAACGTGCTATTATCCTTCTGTATAGACCGGTGCCAGCTGTATGAGTAACAGAGTCTTCTTTCGTCCACTCTGTAAAAAGTCTCTATATTGATATTGCACTATAGTCAATCCTTTGGGAGCTTTCACGAAATGATGCATCCATGTTGGTAAACATGCCAACTATCCAAAAACTGACTATGTTATAGACGTTTGGGTGTAGAGGGTCGTCACTCTTCGCCTTGGCATACTTGGTCACCAACATCGTGTACAAAAAAAGTGTTATATTACTTCAGCTATTTACCACTTATGCGTTAAACAACATAGCAGTTTTGTATAGTTAGCCCCGTAATTATCATACTGTTACATGTAAAACTTTCAGTTTTAAACCATTTTATACTGTTCATATGAGGATACTTGGGGCAAAATTTCATAGAATTGTTACAATTTCGTCTGTGTTGACACTTTACATTTGCGCTAGTATAGAACAAATATCGTTACACGCAGTGATATTCTACCTGCTATACAAACACTGCTATCCATACCTGAACTACGCACGATGATTCTTTTTACATAACTATCATCGTTCATTGGATTTGGTGAACTGACTGTACAGGCGAGAAATTATGTGACTGTGTGTGTGAGTGAGTTTGGGTTATAGCAGAGTTTTAATCGGTTGACTGTGGATGGTATTGTCGGTATGGATTAATATTTAATTAATTAATTTGTAATGGAGCGCACGCTCCGGTGGCAATGGATTTGTTTGTGCGATGATTTCAATGAGATTTGAAATTGTTTGATGGATGTGTTATTGGTGTTTTGTGATGTGTCTTTTCTCAGAATTTGTATTGAGAGTGTACTTTTCAAAAAAATTTGTTATATGGAAAGAGTTGGGAGTGTTAGTTTTTGTGGAGCAGTCATGTATGCTGCTGGATGTCTGCGCGTGGTGTGTATTTGAGTGAGAAAGATTAAATGGTTTGGGAAAGGCTGTGAGAGAGATATCATCTCTATGTGTGGTTAATGAGTGAGGTTCCGTGTTCGTTAGTGATTGACTCAGTTTCTGCCTGAATGAGTTGGTAACTGTTAACGTGTGCTGGTGGATGTCTGTGTAATGTTTATGGGTCAGTTTGGCGGATGCCTGTTTGTGGTTATGTAATGATGCTTGACTGTGTGTCTAAGTGAGAATCTGAATTGTTTGGTGAGTGCGGATAGAGAAAAAGTCTTCTTGTATGAATATGGGTGTGACGTATATACGTATATATATTTGTGTGTGGGTGTGTGAGTGAAAGAGAGTAAGTGCTAGTGTGTTTGCCTGTGTGGTGATGTTTGGAAGGTGTGTCAATGATCCTGTGTGTGTGTGTGGCTGAGCAAGAATCTGAATTTCCTTTTTCTTCGATCATTACTACTCATTGAAGTCGAGGTCTTTTGAAGCGAAGAGGGTGATGGAGGTAAGGAACGGGAAAGGAATCTGATATGGCTTCCTGCATCAACCATCCAGGCAATTTCCTGGAGTGATTTCGGGAATCCATTAAAAATCAAAGTTTCGATAGCTGGACAGGGATATGAACCCAAGTCCTCCCCAATGACAGGCCCAAAGTTACTGTTCACCCATCAGTCTCAGTGTCGAATGTGTGTGATTGGGTGTGTTTGTTAATGAGCTAGTGATTGTGTGAGTTGTTTGGTGAGCTAGTGTCTGTCCGTGAGTGTGTATGAGATGTAAAATAAATAAAGCATCGCATAACCATCCCTTTCCTAGTTGGCTGTGACTAACCGTTCCAAAATATACTGCTAGTATAATCACTAATGATGTCACTATAAAAATGGACAAGTTATGAAGGGCTCATAATAAGATAGTGTTTGTGTACACACCTTGTAGTATGACAGAGTCATCCTCCAATGAATATAGAGGCTGCTGCCTGCTATATTCAGATTATTTAGATTAATTATAATGATTCATTAAATGTAAATTGTATTAGGGTTAATCAATTCATACGCAATTTATTTATGATAAGCCCAGGCGGCCAAATTGTTATATAATTTTTAGTTAATGAAAGGTTATAAAGGAATAAACGGTGAAAATTCTAGTGATCAGTGGAAAGTTGTGAATATTTGAATAACCGGACAACGCCGTTCACTGGCGACGCTCTGCCGGGTCGGACACAATAGCAGAGTCTGGGGAGAGAAAAAAATGTGCCGTTAGACGAGGCGAGAGCGTTGTACCCTCGGCCAAGACGCTAGAGGGTGGAAGGTCATCTGAGCTGGGCGCAAAACCAAACGGCGAATAATCGCAACTCACGTGATTTTGGCATACGCTGATTCACCTACCGGGTCTACAAATATTAAAGCAAAGCTCTTCTTCGTGGTGGCAGGAAGGACGCCATAACCGACACTTGATGTTCGGTGGACTTGCTGGCCGGACGTGGCCTGGGACAGACGACTTGCTGTTCGGTGAACTTACTGGCCGGACGTGGCCGAGTACACACGACACTTTCTGGCTGGACGTGGCCTAAGGCAGACTTGATGCAGCACACACTGACTCGCTGAGGCAGCAACCGTATACGCACCTGCACGGACGAGCCATCCGTGAGATCGCTATCTGACGGTGGCACATTGTGCCGCAATCTTCAAGCAGCTGATGCAGCATGGTAATGTGTTCCGGCACTACGTTAAGGTTCCATGGGTTTTAACGAGGCTTTAAATACCCGTAAGCGACTCCTGGGAATAGAATTTCAGCTTTAACTGTGGAATGTCCCTGAGCAAGCTGGCATTCCACTTTTTATAATATGTTTAACATCTCTTTGTTAGCCTGCGACGCCACGATGTTTCATATTCATTTTTGTAAATTCTGAGATATTTAAAATCCAGTTAATGTTTGCATTAATCAGGCAAATTGTAAGGTATGGGTATTGCTTGCTTGTTTTACATTGTCTTGTGTTTAATATTAAATTTAAATATACCCAGCAACAAGCGCGGATCCACGGGGCGGTTCATGGGTGTCATGCCCCCCCCCCCCGGGCTCGGCGTAGGTCGACCTCTTACAATATTTTTAATCTCACTGTTTTTAATTAAATAAGATTTCTTTGAATGATGAGTGGTCAGATCTCACAAAAAACATACACGACAGTCACAACGCGACTGTATGCTGTTTATAATATTATGTTGTACCCATTTTGAATTGAATATTGTGCGCGATTCCAACTTTTGATTTCGCCGCGTCTGGCAGCCCGTCACTCAATTCGTTTGCAGCGGCGCTTCCGATGTTCGGTGACGTGACAGCCGCGTAGCTCCGACCGAGCCTCGCCACAAAACCGTTTGATGTATTTATACAAATATTGTCATTTTTGCTTTGCTAAGCACGGGTGTTTTGACTGTAGGATGCAGAGAAAAAGGTGATGGTGCTGGTGGGTCGAAATGTAATGCATCTAGTGGCTCATTTAGAAAGATAGATTCATTCTTTTACAAAGAAATCAAGGTTTGAGATTTATAAACACCCGAAAAATTTACCTATTCTGAACACTAACACATATGATAACATGTGTGCTTAAACAGCTACCTTAGATGGAGGAAAAAATATTACTCCTGCTGAAGCTGTTCCATGCCAATTTCGTGTGCGTCGACTTCCGGTTCTGATTAGATAAAAATTTCGTTTTCTCAATCGAAATTTTCCTCAGATATTGGATGGTTTGTAAGAAAAAATCTAGACGATACAAGAAGAGCTATATTACTCGAAAAGGATTGGTTGCCTTATCCAATTAATATTTTCCAACAGTGTGTTTTACTTTAAAAAAAAAAAAAAAAAAAAAAAAACGAAAACAAACAAAAAATATGCACAGAAGTCACACCTTGACAAGTTTCACAGGCTTGTTTTATCACATAAAGACCAGGACCTTTACATTAAATGTTACGTTTTATTTATATAAAGCCCTTGATTTGGCGCACGGTCAAAAATACCTCTAAAACGATTCATAAATGAACCGTTAATAGCTTTCGCTCATTTTCTTGATGAAAATTGTGTGTTGCTAACTCCCCAGCGAAATCAATACAACGAAATAGCTGTCGAAGTTGGAAAAAACTTTTCGCAAACCTGAACTTGATATTGTTAACCAAATTAGCATTCAAAGAATGACAAGTTTATGAAAATAAGGAACGCTTACAACCAATTGCGAAAACGATCATTTTTTGTGTACATCAAGATATATCATTACATGGCCATTGCGACAGTGACAAATTTTTGGATAGGGAAGCATGTTATGACAGCACGGTAGTTGATGAAGGAAATTTTAGAGAACTTTTAAAATTCCGTGTAGAATCTCGTGACACAGAATAACTTTTTTTGTATTGCTTTACGCCTCGTCGGCGGCTAAGGTCATTAGAGGCGGGATGGGACTAGGGACAAGGAACGGGAAGGAATTCGGCCATGGCCTTTTTGAAGGAAGCAACCCGGCATTCGCACGGAGCGAGGCCCGGACGGGGATTTGAACCCGCGCCCTCCCGAATGCGTGGCCAGAACGATAACCGTTCACCCACCTCGTTCGATCACCGAATAGCAGCATCATTTAGCGACTTATAAGACTAATGCAACATACATCAGCAAACTTGTGGAAAATTAGTTGATTGATTTTTGTAAGGAAATCATTTAGGAAAGTATTTTACTGAATGTGAATGTAACTAAATACTTTTCTATTTTATTCCATGAAATAACAGACATATCACACGTCTTTCACAGCTGTGCCTTTCATTTAGATATATTCACAATCGTATTTTGTGACTCTCTGTGATGCTTACGATACGCTTAGATGGTATAATAACGATGTAGGCAATATGGAGAATCGGTTGTCAGATGAAGTACTAGTGAAAATAATTGAAAGTCTCTGTCTCAAATTTTGATTAGTTGTACATGCAGAGATCATGTTTTAATAATATTAGATATGTCATCCAGTCATTTCTTGCCGTTAATACCTCAGGTACAATATAAAAAAGTTGTAGTATCTGCCAATTCATCCGCTAAAAGGAATAAAAAAATTTATAAAGAAATTTAAGCTAAAATGCAAGGTATCTGCGAGACGCATTGCGTTGAGAGGCATGATGACCGTCTAAAATTTAATGAGACAACTTAGCGTAAATTTGTAACTCTCTGAAAAAGACTTCTACTTGGTAAGACTACTAAACTGCTAATGATGCGCATTGATTACTGTAAACATTGTGTAATTCGGAAATTATAATATTATCTATCTGCTTGAGCGAGGTACCTAAATACTTTATTTATTACCTTAGGTATGTACTAATGCATAAACGCAAAAATTTAATACTGTAACTTACAAGCAGTTACCCGCGACTTCGCCTGCATGGAAGTGTGTTATAGTGTAAGAGTCTTCTTTAACAATAATTACAGTAATGGTAATAAACATTGAAATAATAAGAATTTATTTACGTCCTATAGTAAAAAACCAATTCCAGTAATAATTATCCTCCAAAAAAATTAAATTATTAGCTATTTCGATATTGGTTTTATTTGACGATATGATGATTACATCAATTATTTCTGCGTTAAAATAGAAATTTGTGTGGATTAAAACTTATCTTGCGTGGTATCACATAAGATCGTGAAGACTTAAAATTCCTAATACTGAAGCTATATTACTGATATTATTTCAGCCGCATGTAATTAGTTATAACCGATCAACTTTCTATCACGATAGAGAGAATGTATTGATGCAATGTGAGAGATATTTAGGTAACGTTTCGGCAAATGGAAGGAAATAAAAAAAGGGGGAAAGTAGAGAACCTGTGTACTATAATAGTGAGGTTAGGAGGTTAAATAGGTTGGTAAGAAGAGAACATGACAGAGTTAAGAGACAGCATGGTAGCAGAGAATATTTAAAGTAACTAAACAAGGATAATAGCCAAGAAGGTGGCAGAAGGTGGGTTTATGAATTGTCAGTACAGGGGGATCATTGACTGATGTACGAGAAATTTCTATGACTATGTTAGAAAACTGAGGGGAAGGGAGTTATTGAGACGCTTATAGATAAGGAGTTACTGGAGAAGAAGTTACTGAGAATTTGAAAAATGCAGAGATTTTGAGTAACTGGTTTAGTAAGAGCATTAGGGACAATGAACCAGAAAAAGGAGGGTCTAAATCGGAGTACGAGCTCAATAACACAATTAGAAACGGCCAGGCCAAAAAAATTTAAATTCTCCTTGAGGAATTAAGAAAGCTGGGAAAAAAATCTAAACTGGCTGGTGTAGGTAATATTACTACAGATGTCTGAAACAAAGCAGGATGTGACATTGCACATTATCTTGAAATATGATCTGAATTGAGTCTGGATACTAGCTGCTTACAAGAGGACTGGAAAAGTGCGGTAGTAGTGCCGGTAAATAAAGGAGGGATAAGAAATAAGAGTCGAAAGTAGTGGGGGGAGGCGGATTCAAGCCAGAAACCAGGAAAACCCATGACGTCACGAAGTGAGCAGCCAATCAGAGGGCAGGTGGTGGGGGGGACATCCCTTGGTGCGCGACCAAACCTCAATTTAGTTCCTTGACCGGCCGCTAGATGGCAGCATCTCCCAAGGGCTTAATTTCTTTGGGTGCAGACATTCCACTCCCCCAGAGCTAGCGGGGAAAACTCAACCCCTGAGGCAATGGCTATAGAATGCGCGCTCTGTTTGCTATCCATTACATGTTGCGACAGGTGTCGACTTGCCCAGCCGAGACATCGCGCGTTCGCCTTGCATCACTGTCACCAGGTGGCAGCACCTAGAGGCTATAGTCACCGCTAGATGGCCTGACATGCTTCATATGCGTGAAATATTTCAGCTCTGGAATGCGGGCCTGCGTGAACACGCTCTGTTTGCTCTCCATTAGGCATTGCTAAATGTGTGCCGTGCTACATGTGATTCCTAGCGTTCCGTTAAGCAAGCACTTGTTTGCGCTGCGAAACATCTTGGCTACTATCGACAGCAAGTTGCAAGTATTTCAGCACAGTAAAATAATTTTTTCGGTTCTGTGTCGTGATTTCATGAAATATACTTAAGCGTGAACCATTGCGATTTTTACTAAAAACAAAAAAGTCCACATTAACGGATATTATGTAAACCGACATCGGTAGCGTTGGGGCTAGAGTGCCGAAGGCCGCCGATTCGAGTCTGGCCGCGGGCATGTGTTTTGAGATATTATTGAATAAAGCCGTTCCAACTCGTCAATTTCAAAACGAAAATCAAAATTTTAGTTTCCACACCTAGAGAGTATGGAGCCAGCTTGCCTTGTTATAATTGAACAAAAAATAAGTTGAAAAGCATACATTTTTCCATTAAAATACGTTAACGTTCGAAATGGAAAAAAACGTCATAAACTCAGCAAATTGGAAAGATATAAAATCTATGTGTACCTGTTTTAATGAAATTATTGTAATAAAGTATAGTATTACCACACATACGCTATTCCTTTAAAAATTCGTCAAAAACCCATCAATGGGTGAAATCCTTTCATTGAAACCGACAGACATTCACCGACGAAGGTAGGGAAAACCATAAATTCCGTTCATCGAAGCAGGCAAACATTAATAATTAATTCACCGACGAAGAGACGGGAAACAAACTCACTTGTGCACATCATGTTGGATTCGTTATGAACAATATAATATAGCTCACGAGTGTCACCTACATTCAGTGTATTTTAAAGGATGTATTAAATTATGTGTAATGAAACAGACCGAGAACACAGACACTTTCTGAACTCAAAGAGGCATTGAAGGGGTTTAGTGATGTATGTAAGTATAACCTCGATGAATTGAAGCCCCTAAAATAAAGCAAAGTTGTCGATTTGAAAACCAGTTTCTTTCCCTACAGACATTTCTGAAGTGATTACATGATGTCAAACCAATCAGGCTGTAATTTTTTCAAGCCTATTTCTCAACCCTGTCTTTGGACAAGGGCCCACTTGAAAATATTTATGACATGATTAACAAAGCCTTTCCCACACCAAGGCTAGAAAAATCAAAGTTTCCAGTTTGACCATGGCAAAACTCAAGGAATGGAAGCATCAGTACGACACCTTATTTCTCTAACTTATCTCTGCTGCCATTGGTATAAAATATCTCATCGCACTCGTAATTGTTGCCATCCAGGTCAAACCTTTGTCGTTTGTCTATCCAGACCAATCTATGTATCAATTCTGTTATGCTTTCGTAAGCAATCACAAATTGAGTGTCCTTAGCTGCACTTTGTCTAAAATTCCAATCAATCCCTTGTAACACATCAGTGACTGACACCTTTAACTGTATTTTGCATCACAGCACTTATGTTCCAGGAACGAAATACCATCTGTTAATCTTATTAATTTTACCCCTGTCGAATCGAAGTACGCCAGTCTTATGTGATAAAAATCGAGTCACGCTAAGGCAGTGCTAAGCACAGAACATGCCTGAGACCATCGCCTGTGACCAAGGTGGAGATATAGAAAATTTACCCACTCCCTTATGGAAGAAATCCAATGCCGGCTCCTACACATTGTCTTTTACGCACTATTCCTAATTCTTTCACCAAGTTCCACCCCTAGCCTCATCGCCAACGTACCCACAGCACTTCCCCAAACCTCCTTCTGTTTTTCGATGATTCCCACTCCAATCCCTGATCAGTTACCTTTTGTTCGTGCGTTAAAGTAAACCAAAAACTCATACAGTCTTCTCCTAATCAGTAGCAGGGATTCCAAGTTCACTTAAGGTGGTTCTACTGCAGTTTCCCAGGAAAATACCCCCTTTTTCCAGGAAATTATTTTTCAACCAATCAGGACACAGGAGTGTTCTCCATTCGGATTAAAATGTTCCCATCTGATGCCAACCTTCGGATTCAGGACCAAGTAAAACATTTGTTTGTAATTGTGCGCTTCATCCAACTAACCACGATAAAAGTGCCATAATGCCCTTAGCTAACTGATAGTTTCATGGTCATCAAGTAAACATCATAACCCACATTTTCATAGAAGATCCCCACACATCGACAAGTATCCAAAACGTCAACATAGGTGCAGACACTAGATCTATTACGCCTAAGATAGCACCCACACTTGAACTGTCGTAAACTGTTAGGTGATTCATATATGAAAGTGGGTTTTTGGATATCTTATACACTCAGGCCTCATCACGAAAAGTCTAGTGCCAGATTGTGGTCATGGTCAACTTAGGCTCCATACACCACTCTCATCACTGAAGACGACACGTCTCCATTCGTACCTCCATACACGCCTGTCGCGACACCACTGGAGGCGGGCTGCACGATGTTGGGGTGTGAGCGGAAGACGACCTAACGGTGCGCGGGAACGTAGCCCAGCTTCATGGAGACGGTTGTGAATGGTCCTCTCTGATACCCCAGGAGCAACAGTGTCCCTAATTTGCCGGGAAGTGGCGGCGCGGTCCCCTACGGCACTGCGTAGGATGCGACGGTCTTGGCGTGCGTCCGTGCATCGCTGCTTTCCGGACCCAGGTCGATGGGCACGTGCACCTTTCGCCGACCACTGGCGACAACATCGATGTACTGTGGAGACCTCGCGCCCCACATGTTGAGCAATTCGGCGGTACGTCCACCCGGCCTGCCGCATGCCCACTATACGCCCTCGCTCAAAGTCCGTCAACTGCACATACGGTTCACGTACACGCTGTCGCGGCATGATACCAGTGTTAAAGACTGAGATGGAGCTCCGTATGCCACGGCAAACTGGCTGACACTGACTGCGGCGGTGCCCAACCGCTGCGCAGCTAGCGACCTTTGACGGCCAACACTGCTCATCCTGGTGTGTCCGCTGTGCCGTGCGTTTGATCATTGCTTGTACAGCCCTTTCGTAGTGTCCGGAGCAAGTATGGTGGGTCTTACACACCGGCGTCAATGTGTTCTTATTTCAATTTCCAGGAGTGTAGTACGTAATAGCTTGAACTTTATGACGATTTAAACTACAACCTAAAACGTACCTTACAAAATCAAGATTATGAGCGTTAACTAATAACAATTCTATTTAAGTAAGCAATTGCGAAAAATAAATTCCCAGATCACTGTATTCAAACCTTCCTTTCTGACGGGTTTCGAAGCTAGTTGATGTGTAGTCACATTTTTACTTTTTTTCCCATAAGAACAAGATTTATTACTCTGGAGCTATTAGTTTATCGATTGCATTAATTTTCACGTTTTTACTGTAAATGAAACACATCAGTGAATATGTCAAAACGTTCTTGCTTTGATCTCTGAAGAGTAGTGAGTAAACGCAACTAGGAATTAGGAGGTTCTTTAGTGTTGGTATAATGCGAATTAATAATGACTATTCCCAAACGAACTATTCGTTTTAAGATTCTTGTTGTGTTTAAGATTTTTACTACGTTTGATTCACATATTCTGTAACTGAGATCTAAATAATCAATGTGAAAAAATAAAACAGAATCCAAGGACGATCGTATTGTAATCCTTTGTCAATGTTTCTTGAAATGAATACTTATATCGAATACAGAGTGATCTGCGCGCATATTTCTCCTTTGTAGAATTGGTTATAATTTCCTTCTCCATTCCTTAGTAGGCCTACATACAAGTCACAAACTGTTTTCGCAGATTTTAAGATGGAGCATAAGCTCTTAAAATTTAAAAACTTCATCAGAATTGCTGCAATATTTTTTGCGTTATGACGTTTCAAACCATCAGACATACGCAGACTGCTCACAGATTTATAATAGTATAAATAGATTTTATTGGTAAATTTTATAAATTCGTGTATTTTAAATAAAAAGCCAAATTAAATTAACGTTTATATCGCATGAGGACCGAAATATTCTTTATTTTATTTTTCAAGTACTCATAAAACTGTATCCTTCATCAGAGTATCGTAAACGAACTCAATTGACTTAAAACGTTCTACTGCCGAGAAATTTGCCGTAAAAATTAAATGCCCCAGAACAGTGTCGATATAAATACTGTACATAGAGCCAATAACCTACCTGTTCAATAAGTTGAAGAGTGTATCCGTAGGACCTTATACATCCTACTTCTAGATTCTATAATAAACTACCTACAAGACTATCAGTCTCCTAAAATACTTTATTTCCAAAAGTCGTTTTTATCCCGAAAGGCAATTATAACTATTCTAATGAAGACATTGAGATAGTTAAACAACTCGCATTCAACTATAAGCAGGTAATAGACAACACTACAATATCAGTCAATATAAACGAATATTGGTAGTGGCGAAACGGTACTCGTTCAAGTGGAGGAAGTCATAACAAGATTTGCGAGAGTTCAAAACAGAATAAATGATTTTTTTATTTGATTAAAGTTATTTTGACATAATGCAATAAAATGCTATTTTTTTTATTTATATACACCATTGTAATTTTGAGGCCTATCCTAGCTGGACCTCGACTACGTGACCCCCCCCCCCCCCGACTCGAAGGATGGATCCGCCCTTGCCCAGCAATGTCGATGCCATAATACCCAATAAACTTAATATTTTATTCACATGTAATTTCACAGCATTCGAGATTCTGGCTAACCAGATTAACAAAATTAGTATTAATCTCGATATATCTAAAAGTTGTAGTTGCCCCCCCCCCCAAGTAGAATCAGCTACAACCTCAAGTGCTTTTGACGAAAGAAGGTAGTTTAGTAGGTCATGGCAAAAATCCTGAAAAGTGTAACTGAACTCATCGAAAAAGTTGTTACAAACAAATAATAAGTAGTGAGGAAACATTCATGCTGGTGCAGCCGTGAAGGTTTTTCACTAGCCAACTTAACGTCACGGCATAAGTTCTTTGCGTGACGTCACTTCTGTGGCAAAATCAATCGTCGGAAACTTCCGGCCACGTGAAATAAAATTATGGGAACTCATGTCACGTGGCGGATATTCCGGGTCATGTGACATAAAATGGATAAACTATTGACCACGTGACATAAAAGGTCCGAACTTTCGGTCATGTGGCGTATCATCTGGTTTATGTGATATAAATGGTAGATCTTCCAGTCATGTGACACTAGGTTCGAATCCCCGTCCGGCCATCCTGATTTGGGTTTTCTGTAGTTTCCCCAAATCACAGCAGGCGAATGCTGGTATGGTTACTCCTTTGAAAAGCCATGACAAAATTCATTCCATTCCTTGGCACCCAGTTGTTTTCTGCCTCTAATGACCTCGACGTCAACTAGGCGTAAAGCCATAAAAAAATATAAAAAAATAAGTCCATAGTCAAAATATTCTGTCCACGTGATTCAGTATACCCGTCATATTACAAAATACACAACCACGGACTATCTGCACCCATGTACAGTACATTCATATTCTGACAACAGTATACCCACACACAGACGAATACTTCCCCGCACAGGAAACCAACCAATTCACTCAGACACACACCGAGCCACACACATTAAGTCAGCCACAGACACTTGTCAAACCTTACACGCACACGCTTCCATTAACATACTGTTCAGTCTGCCAGTAAAGGCCCCTGCCAGGCAGACCTCACACACAACGCGCCTGCACGCCGGGATACATACGACTCCAAACAGGCGCAGAGGAATCAAAACAAACCAGGAAAATAAATAGAATCATCTAGAGGCTAAGTGGGACCTTTTCTTACAGAGGTCGCCGTACTACCACTAGAGATGGGCAGGTCCGAGATTTTAAAGGAGTCGGGTCCGGATGTACATCCAGCGCTGCGGACCTGCATCCAGGTTCCGTGTCCGCGGACCTGTATGGGTCCGGCTCTACAATCGGGCAGGCGGAGTGAATGGCGGAACTGGATCTGTGCGGACCTACATCCAGTTACATGTCCGGCAGAGCTGTATGGGTCCGGTTCTACAATCGGGCGGGCGGAGTGTATGGCGGAACTGGATGTGTAGGGACCTACATCCAAATACGTGTCCAACGGATCTGTATAGGTCCGAACCTACAATCGAGCGTTTGGTGGATACAAATCCTACCAAGGAGAACTGCAGTATGAGTTATATCGTGTTCATCCATTAATTAATGAAATGAAAGAATATTAATTCTGATAATTTTTTTTTATTTTTGTCTGAAACTCACAATTGTACATAATATTATAAAATCACAGCATAATCAGACTTGATAATGATAAAAGTAAAATTTCTGTGGGCTTCTATAAGAATAAAATGAAATCATTTCTTAATAATGTTTAAGTTCCACTAAATTTTTTTAAAAAACAATCGAAAGTCTTTGTTAACTGTTAGTTTTTTTTACCAAAAATGAAATTATTCGAGACTCAACATTTTGAGATAATTCTTGCCATTCCACAATATACCAGCTTAAGAAACAGTTTATTATAAATGAACAAAAAACAAAATTGCAAGTATAACGTATTTTAAATTGTGAGCGAGAAATTACGTGAGATTTGTTCTTATGTTATGTATAGTGTTTTGCTGTGTACGTATACTATGTGAAACTGTTTTGATTGAGTGAATAAAACATTGTCGTGAGTGCTAAATCGAGTGCGATACAATGCATTTTAATCAAACAGTAATATTTATGTTTTGCCAACTACCGTAACGTGTTTTTGGTGCTTTCAAAATCTTTATTTTATTTTGTGCAATTTCAGAAACTTTTAATTTCTTTGTAATTTTATTTAATATTATTTCCAATTTAGTTGAAACTATTTTTAAGCAAGATTTAATTCTTATTAATAATAACCGATCGTTTGAGCCATTGTTAGACGTTCTAGAAATAGCTGGATGTGAGGTTTTTCTTTTTTCAATGTCGGATTATAAAATATTTCTGTAAAAGCGGCCAGCACAGTCGCTCGCAATAATGCCACATAATCATTTATATATATTAGTAGCTGTTACCCGCGACTTCGTACGCGTGGATTTAGAATTTGATTGCTAGAACTGGATATGCAAAGCTGAAAATTATCTAAGATGTCCCAAACAACACTGAGTCGGCATAATATAACGGGAACGCCATCGATATACCATTCTACCTTCGAACCTGTGTCATGACCAAAACTGTTATTCATATCGGAAAAAAGTATCCTATTTCGTTCCTAAATATACAAAGTATTTCCTTGTCATCGGTATACACATAATTATATTCGTGAAAACGTAAAAACGTAAAAAAAAGATGGAGACTTACTTTCGCATATACAGTATTGTTAGTTTAGATCACACAAAAACTACCTGTGGAATCAGTATACCGTGAATAAAGTAAACGCTTTCTACCGCCAAAGATTTGCCAGAACATGGTATCCTTACTATAAAATCCTAGGCCCTGGCTCAAACTATGAAAAACAATTCATAAAAATACTTGCTTCCAGTGGGATTTGAACCCGGAGCAACTCGACAGTTTAATATAAGAAGCAAACTCGTTACCATTACGCCATCCCAACATTGCATAATAACTTTTCGCATTACAGATATAGATGTGTTTATCTTTCACAGTTGCGATTGTTTTCATAATTTAATGACAATATGTTCTTATCTATACATAATATAGTATCCCATCTCGATCCTAAAGTCAAATTTCATCATGATCGGAGTATCCTTTTAGCCCAAGGAACGTAACAAACAGACATAAAGACAAACAGAGTTACTTTCGCATTTATAATATTAGTGTAGATATGTATACTGATCCTTGGAAACTCTACGAACCGTGTTTCTGCAATAAAGAGATGTTAAATGTATTATCTAATTTGTCCTAAGCCCTCAGAATTAAGAACGTAAAAAATTCTAGAGACTTTGTGATTAGTCAAACTGAACGTTAAAAGTTTAATAATACTGCAACGCATTAAAATTACAAGTTAAATTATAAGTCCATTCTTATTTAGCACGTAAAACACTCCTCACCTTAGAAGCATGAACCCTACCAATAAAAAAATACTACCGGGTTTTAGCTACCCATTGACATTTAATAGTTATTGTAATTATCTACTAGTAGTCAGACATTAAGAAATAGTTTTTCATTTATAATCTCATCTTTAAACAGAACTGTAATCCAATTGTACAGTAAATGACATTAAACTCTTCAGAACATTTATTTCAAATCGGAACTGTAATGAAAATTTGCGTTCCAGCTCCGCGTTGCAGGTCCGGCCGTGGTTCAACCTCTGGCCACTCGAGAACTGTGGCGCTATTATACAGGTCCGGCTGGAAGCAGATCCGACAAGCCCTCGGATGTACATCCATCCCTCGCGCAAGTGATACGGGTCCGCGGAACTGCATCCATCCGGACCTACCCATCTCTAACTACCACACAACGGAATTCCTGCGCCAGGCCGCCTATATAAGCGTAGCCGGCAGCTCCACCGACAGTTCCGGCCTGACCGTTGAACCAGCATCAACTATAGAAGACCACCGGAAGTTCGCGAGAAGTAGAAGCCGTCACTCTACCCTGGATCAGGACCAGGCTAAAATTCCCGACGGTCATTTGATAACTGTACCCACATTTGTTTATGGTTTACCAGGTGTTTTGTGTACAGAGTAATAAACCTCAAGGAACCGTTAAGTGTAGTTCACTTCAGTGGCGACAAGGTTGGGATAAGAACTCTCGACCATCATGGCTACGCCAGCAGCACCTACGGAAAGGCAACAGTTCCTCCAAGGACTTCTACATCAGTTCTTCGCAGAATCTCAGAGACAACTGATTGCGGAAGTCAGGAATCTCCGCCACCCCACGGCCCCGCCTCCGTTCCCAGCATTCAACGACGACGTCGAGGAATGGGAGACCTACGAGAAGCGCATAAGACAACACTTCGCAATTCATCACATATCCAAAGAAGAAGACCAGCGTGCATATTTCCTTTCCTGGAACCAATCGAAGATGTATGTCTTGCTCACCAAACTTCAGCCACAAGACCCCGACACCCTCACCTTCACGACCATCTGTACGACACTGAATGCATACTACAGACGCCGGTACCATGTCGTCGCGGCCCGCGTCGAATTCTATCAATGCCGGAAGAAGCCCGATCAGACATATCGCCAGTGGGCGGCCGAACTCCAAGGCCTTAGCAGAAAATGTAAGTTTCAAACTCGTCGTTCCCACGAATCCTACGCCGACGACATGGTGCGTGATCACATCATACAGGCTGCACCAGATGCCGCATTCCGGCATGACGCCCTCAAGTTAGAGGACCCATCCCTGGAGCAGGTCATCGAACTTGCCTACAAATTCGAAATATCTACGGCCGCAGATCGCCGCCTGGAGTCCTGGGCGGATGTGGCCGCAATCCGAACCGACGTAGAGGACACGGAGGACGTCGCCGCCATCCAGAGCTCCCAGTCGCGCTCTTCCCGACACCACAACCGGGGACCGCTTCCTCAGAAGGACATCGAACCGGCCCGTTCCGGCCGGGGTACCAAGTCTCGGCAGCAGCAGCGGATCCCGCAGCGCCGACGCCGCAGCCCGCTCCGCCTGCCCTCCTGCCCCGCCTGTTATTCAGCACATGAGAGGGAAAATTGTCCGGATCGTTGGGCTGAATGCTCACGTTGCGGCAAGGAGGGACACCTGGCGTCCGTCTGCCGCACCAACACCACCAATGCCAATCCCGGCTCTCGCCGCCCAGGGTCTTACCAAGACGCGTTGAGCGGCGCACCTATGGATATCAATCAGGTAACACTTCCATAGCATCCAAACTTTTTATCGACGTTACGGTCAATGGCAAGCCTCTGTGCCTACAAGTCGACACAGGAGCAGCAGTCTCATTGCTTAATTATACTACTTATGTGCAAATTGGCTCGCCCCCCCCTCTCGCCGGCCCCCAAGCGCCTCCTGACATACAACAAACAGGAAATATCACTCCTGGGACAATTCTCAGCAAACGTCATGTATAAGTCTGTACATCGTTCAGTCCCCTTTTTAGTAGTTAACAGTTCTCTCACAGCAGACTTATTTGGACTGGACACTTTCCGCTTATTCGGATTTTCAATTGAGGATAACATACACCTCGTATCTCAGCATGTTCCTTTTCCTGAAGTGGACGCCCTTTGCACCGAGTTTCAGGACCTGTTCTAACCAGGCGTCGGCTGTGCAAAGGACTTCGAAGCATCACTCCAACTCCGGCCGGACGTACGGCCTCGATACTTCCGGGCACGCCAGGTACCCATAGCGCTTCAACAACCACTTCAGGAAGAACTTCAACGTCTCCAAGACGAAGGGATCCTCCAGCCGGTGCGGTTCAGCCCCTGGGCCACGCCGTTGGTCATAGTTCAGAAGCCAGGACGCCGCTTACGTCTCTGTGGTGACTTAAAAACCACCGTCAACCCGCATCTGCTGGTAGACGACTATCCACTTCCGAGACCGGACGACCTCTTCCGTAAACTAGCAGGAGGTACCTACTTTACAAAAATTGACCTGGCAGAAGCATACCTTCAAATCCCTTTGGATATCCAGTCCCGACAATACACAGTCATCAACACTCCCTCTGGCCTCTTCCAACTCAACCGGCTCATGTTCGGCTTGGCCAGTGCTCCAGCGATTTTTCAACGGTATCTCGAACAACTTCTCCAGGATATTCCGGGATGCATCAATTATCTCGACGACATAGTCGTCACAGGACCCTCCGCTGCCGAACACATGACCAACCTCCGCCTACTCTTCCTCCGCCTCCGTGCAGCAGGTTTGAAATGCAACCTTTCCAAGTGTCAATGTTTTCAACAATCCATTTCCTACCTGGGTCACATCATCGCTCAGGAAGCCATTTCCCCAGCATTTTCCTATGTGGACGCTATTTCCAACTTACCTCGGCCTCAGGATCTACATCAGTTGAAATCTTTTTTAGGCAAGATTTCATACTACAGAAAATTTATACCCTCGGCAGCACTAGTGGCAGCACCCCTGTACCACCTCTGTCGCAAGAATGTTCCGTTCCGTTGGACCCCAGCTTGCGAGACCGCATTCCACACCCTTAAACAGCAGCTCAAGTCCGCAGCATGCCTCATGCCATATACTCCAAACCTCCCCTTGATACTTGCCACAGATGCATCCGATTACGGTGTGGGGGCAGTTCTGTCTCATAAATTACCAGATGGCACGGAACGCCCCGTAGCTTACATCTCCAAAGCCCTATCGACTGCCCAGCTTAAATATTCTCACATCGAGAAAGAGGCGCTAGCTATTGTGTTTGCCTGCTCCAATTTCTATTCCCTTTTATATGGGATTTCTTTTCATCTCATTACCGACCACAAGCCACTACTATCACTATTTGATCCGTCCACACGTCTGCCTACCAAAACATCCCAGCGCATCCAGCGTTGGGCACTATTCCTGTCCCAGTTCAGATATACCATGCATTTCCGTACCACCTCCAGGCATGCCAATGCAGACGCCTTATCCAGACTACCGCAGGGACCAGACCTTGCCTTCGACAATTCAGAACTTCTTGTGTTCCAGATCGACGATGACATACAAGAAGCACTGAAGACATTTCCAGTTACGGCCTCAAAAGTCGCTGCAGCCACAGTGGAGGACCCCCTCCTCCGTGTCATCCGACACCACATCCAACACGGTTGGCAAACACGTTCCCCTCCACGCCATCATCAAGACCTCCAGTTCTACTACTCCATCCGCCACCAGCTCTCAGTAGTAGAGGGAGTGCTTCTCCGCACAGAACCAAATTCTACACCGAGGGTCGTCGTTCCGAGATCCCTACAGCCGACAATCCTCCAAACTCTCCACCAAGGACACTGGGGAATTGCCCGCACCAAATCTCTTGCCAGACGCCACGTATTCTGGATCGGCCTTACCACGGATGTCACGGAGATGGTGCGGCGCTGTACCATCTGTGCCAGACAACTGCCCCGCCCCCCTCAAAAGTTCCTTTCCTGGCCGGCACCGTCCGGACCCTGGGAACGCATTCACCTCGACTTCGCTGGCCCATTCCTAGGCCACCAGTGGCTCTTAGTGACGGATGCCTTTTCCCACTTCCCATATGTCGTCCTTTGCTCCACAATCACCACAGAGGTCACCATTTCAGCCCTCACGAAAATCTTTTCCATCGAAGGATTACCATACGCCATCATCACAGATAACGGACCGCAATTTCGAAGTCGGGAATTCCTATCCTTCTGTACCGCCAACAATATCCAACACCTCCTCACCCCGCCCTTCCACCCCCAATCTAACGGGGAGGCGGAACGGCTAGTCAGAACATTCAAAACCCAAATGACCAAATACACCACAAGTCACAAACTCGAAGAGGCATTGACACTCTTCCTCAGTTCCTATCGAACCACTCCAGTGGGGGCTAAAAGCCCGGCGGAATTGCTGCATGGCCGCCAACCTCGCACTCTCCTCCATCTCCTCTTACCCCCTCCCAAAGTACAGGTACCTTCGGGCCCATTCCGTTTCACCCCGGGCTCCCTAGTCTGGGCCCGCGGGTTTGGCTCCCAGGCCGGTTGGCTTCCGGGGGTCATCCAGCGGCCCCGGGGCCGCCAACTGTTCGACGTCAGCCTGGATGGCCTGGTAGTGCGACGCCATCGAAACCAACTACGTCCCCGCTACCCCACGGTACCGTCCTCTTCCACCACGGCACGGCCATCCACTTCTTCCTCTCCTTCCCCGCCCCCTCCACCACTCCTGCCGTCTAACCGTTGCTCAGGGACAGTTACAGCGCCACCACCGACGCCACAACCTGTCGGTCGCTCCGACACCCTTCAGCCGCAGCCTCTCGACCACCTGCGGGGACCATCTTCAGCGCCCCCCGTACAGCCCCCGGCCATCGACGCCGACGAACCGATGCCGTTAGCTCCACAGGTACCTCCATCACAACCTGCACCACGACGCAGGTCGGCACGCATCGCCAGGGGAACAGCTCCGTACTCCCCCGGAGGTAGCCTTCATAGTCTGCTCCAGGGCGCCGCGGCAGACGACCTCGCAGACGTCGCAGACATCGCTTCCCCCCCCCCCCGGAGGGAGGTATGTTCAGTCTGCCATTAAAGGCCCCTGCCAGGCAGACCTCACACACAACGCGCCTGCACGCCGGGATACATATACGACTCCAAACAGGCGCAGAGGCATCAAAACAAACCAGAATAATAAATAGAATCATCTAGAGGCTAAGTGGTACCTTTTCTTACAGAGGTCGCCGTACTACCACACAACGGAATTCCTGCGCCAGGCCGCCTATATAAGCGTAGCCGGCAGCTCCACCGACCAGTTCCGGCCTAACCGTTGAACCAGCGTCAACTACAGAAGACCACCGGAAGTTCGCGAGAAGTAGAAGCCGTCACTCTACCCTGGATCAGGACCAGGCTAAAATTCTCGACGGTCATTTGATAACTGTACCCACATTTGTTTATGGTTTACCAGTTGTTTTGTGTACAGAGTAATAAACCTCAAGGAACCATTAAGTGTAGTTCACTTCACATACCTCAAAACTATTGACATTACACAAGCAGGTTAACAAAATACAAAAAGGTCACTTTTCACATCAATAACAACAAAACCTTGATTTCGTTTTTTAATTAAAAGCACTGTACTAAAAATATATTACTGCCACTTAGAAAAATTTGAAATATCAAATTGGTTTACATTTAGTACTAAATTAAACTAATAATGAATATTATTTTTAGAAAGTGAATTTAGATTCTCACTGGGACATCTTTTTCATCAGAAGTGATGAGTGTCACAACCAAAGTAAAAATGTGCGCCATATTCAGTTATGGTATGACCCCTCCATGGTAAAGCCTGAAAAAATTTAAGTATCGTGGTTTTCCTTTGACTTTTCTAGTGTAATAGTGCTAGTAAGTAGTATTGCGTATGTGAATTACTGTCATAGTGTTTATTCAATTCAGCGTGTTATTAGTATTATAGGTGAAAGATGGAGGATGGAAGAATATGAAATCGAGTCAATTCTTCTGAATGATAACAAGGAGATCGCCATTATTAATGTGAACTAAGCCCAATCTTTTGATTAGTTACTATCCACCATGACCTCGCCTACCTTTTTATTTCCACGTGTAAGTCAGTCCAGGCCCATTCCCTCTCAAATGAATTACCTCTTCAAAACCTCGTCTTGCATCGGTGTAACAAATCCTGTGTATATTGGCTGCTAGAGCACATAAGAGGTACGAATGTGCTTTTCGGCCTTTATATCTGTTCGGCAGCGAATCTATTACAGATGCGGATTAAAGATGAGTTCTGTAGCATATTTTCATGTACGGGTATGAAATCAGCCCCGGCCCATACAAAGAAACATTCTGGCATTCGCCTGGAATTATTTTGGAAAACTGAACACTGAAATCTGAACTGCTGACTCGAATTTGAATCCAAGTCCTCCCGATGTATATGAGTCTTATCAGCTGTGCAACCTGGCCCTGCTATAATAAAACAGACAAGATCATTTGCAGCTGAACAATAGTCTTATGGGTCAACAACGAACCTATATTCAATTTCAATTGCGATGGAGAACACATGCTGCACCTTTCCACGTCATGATTGCTAACCACATACCTACCACTGCCCTTTACAAACTGCAACTTTAAACTGCTTCAGTGTTTTTTCTAAACTGTCCATTATTTCCCTTTTTTTTTTTTTACTTATTGCTTTACGCCTCGTCGACGTCGAGGTCATTAGAGGGGGACTGGAGACAATTAGCGGGAAGGAATTCGGCCATGGCCTTTTAAAGGAAGCATCCCGGCATTCACATGGAGTGATTTGGGGAACCATGGAAAACCCAAATCTCGATGCCCGGACGGGGATTCGAAACAGCGTCCTCCCGAATGCGATGCCAGAACGTTAACCGCTCACCCACCACCCTCAGTGTTTCCCTTGGTAATTTATTCCAGTTCCCGACTTCCTTAACCACAAAAGAAAATTTTCCCACTCCCTTTAAACTGAATTCAAGTGCCACCTTATGATTATGGTCATCTCTTCCCTTTTATGTAGAACTTCTAATCCTTCTACTAATGTCCAACCATGCATTTTTTTTTATTTTTTTTTGCAAACTAGCCAGGCGACAATGGGCGGATTCTTGTTTGCAGGCCTGTGAGCCCCTGCAGCCGGTGATCGAGGCCCATCATCAGCCGGCGGGCCCGGGAACATTTGACCCGCTTACCCCCCCCCCCCCCCCCTAACGCCGGCCCTGATTATAAGCCTTGAACAAACCAAACATTCTCTTCACCGGCCTTCTGTCTTCCAATGCCTCCCAATCTAGCTCCTTCAGCATATCACAAACTGATTTTATTCCGTAGTAATTTCCGCAAACAAACCTAGCTGCTCTCCTTTGTATCTCTTCAAACTTATGAATTTGATACCCATGATGTGTGTCCCGCACTACTTCACCATATTTAAGTAGCGGGATGACCAAGGTTTTGGAAAACAATTTCCTCACTTCCTTGGTACATTCCCTCATCACACCGAGGATGGTGGATGAGTGGTTAACGCTCTGGCCCCACAATCGGGAGGACATGGGTTCGAATCTCCTTCCGGGCATCCAGATTTGGGATTTCCATGGTTTCCCCAAATCACTCCAGGCGAATGCCGGGATGCTTCCTGCAAAAGGCCTTGGCTGAATTCCTTCCCGTTCCTTGTCCCCCATCTTTTCCCGCCTCTAATGACCTCGATGACGACTAGGCGTAAACCCATAATTTAAAAAAAAAACACTCATCACTCTATCCAATATATGAAGGATTTTGATATTGTAAGTGGCGTTGTGCCAGTGATGAAGACATCAGAGCTTGTAGTATCCTAGTGAATAATCATGAAGACTATTTCAGAAAATTGTCCATTATCACATTAGTAGTTAACGTGATAATGGACAATACATGCAGAATAGGTGTGATTAGAAGGCTGTGACTTCACAGGGTATAGTTCCTACCTGCCACCTTAAGAGAGCGCCACCAGCGCACACTGGAAAAGAAAGTTGTAGGAGCCGGCGCATTTGAAATACAGTTTCAAGACGCAAATCATACACGGTCAATAAAATCATCACCATTTAAATTTCCAAGTGGAACCATGTTTTATTCGTATCACAAGTGTACTTTAATGATATACGATGTATTTCAGTAAATTTAAAAAGCCATTTATTCCCACTCTAATTTTCGCACTTATTCTGCATTAGCGCCGTGCAGACTCAACAGATACATGGTCTGTAAAATCACGACGTTGTAATTCCCAAGTGGAACCATGTTTCATTCGTGTCACAAGTGTACTTTAATGATATACGATGTATTTCAGTAAATTTAAAAAGCCATATATATCCAATCTAATTTTGCACGTATTTTGCATTAGCGCCATGCAGATGCAACAGATACATGGTCAGTAAAATCACGACGTTGTAATTCCCAAGTGGAACAATGTTTTATTCGTGTCACAAGTGTACTTTAATGATATAAGATGTATTTCAGTAAATTTAAAAAGTCATATATACCCAATCTAATTTTCACACTTATTCTGCACTAGCGCCGTGCATAGACGCAACTTAGACATGGTCAGTAAATTACGAAGTTGTAATTTCCAAGTGGAACCACGTTTTATTCGTGTCAAAAGTGTACTTTAATGACATACAATGTATTTTAGTAAATTTAAACAGCCAAATATACAGTCTCTAATTTTCGCCAAACTTTTGCATATTCTGCATCTGCTCTGGCAATACTAGAATTGTCAGTATACGATCTACCCTTTAATTTCGTACCTGGAACGTAGTTTCATTTAAAGATTTCTATTAGTCATACACGCGTTTTCCTTGACCACAATTTTTATTTTTTATTTTTTTTTACTTGTGGCTTTATGCCTCGTTGACATCGAGGGCATTAGATGACGGATGAGACTGGGGATAATGAATGGGAAATAATTCGTCCATGTCCTTTTGAAGGAATCATTCCGGCATTCTCCTGGAGTAATTTGGATAAACCATGTAGCTCCCCAATGCGAGGTCAGAGTGCTAACCACTTATCCACTATACTCGGGTTGTTGAGAAAAACCAGCAACATTTGTTAAAATTGTTAGATTCTAACAATTAAAATTCTTAAAGTTGGTAATTAGTAGTTGGCAGAAGTAGCTGGCTAGAACTGAACGTGTTGGGTGAGAGGTAACGCCCTGGTTGAGCATTCGGGTGGACGTGCCTTCAAATCCCTGTCGGGTAATCGAGATTTTGGTTTTCTATGGTTTCCACAAATCCCTCCACGCTATTACTGGAATGGTTCCTTTGAAGGGGCAATGGATTATTTTTTCCATTCCTGTTCTTTGACAAAGCGTAAAGCTGTTTTCTTTTTTTTTTTTTAATACGAGAAAAAGTTATAAACTGAAATGGATGCTTGGGACAACTTTATATTTTTTTCTCCCTGTCTACAATTACATGGTGTTCGCCTTTTTCGACATTATGACTGTAATTTGCTTTTTGTGATTGATGTGTTGGCTCTGAAAAGAGCCGTTTGGCAGAACATCATAGCAGTGGTAGGTGAATTAGTTGTTGATCGGTGGCTATTGAATCGAAACCAGATAGAAACAGATAGAGGCTAGTGGAGGTATAATTAATTCGGCAGCATTGGGTATAATTCCCAAACACAAGATAAGAACCCTGTGAAGCGGTCCTTCTTTTCAAAATGGTTTCTCCAAAGAAACTCGTTGAGGTGGCTACGAAAAAGACGCCTAGATGTTCCATGTTGCAGCTTCAACTTACTTTTTTCTCTTGCCCACAAATTTTCTATATTTTGCGTATAGATATTAGGGTCATCGGGGTTAACGAAGTTTCGCTGGTGCACGACTACGCCATGACCGTAAATACCGTCAGCAGTTGTTGACAAACTACGGTAAAAGAAGCAAATGCATCTGTTATTATAATGGAGCCTGGAAGGATGTGCTGACGAATTAATGCAGTCAGTATGGTCTTTTTCTTGTCAGGTACATCCACGATGAAACATTTGCCAGACCCTCTTTCAATACCACCAAATACCCAAAGTCCTTCCGTATATCTACCTCTGTTCAATTTAACATTACCGAATTTTGATTCGTCTATTTCGACAGTAATTGGCTCTCCATTCTCATCCAGTCCACCTATTTCAATTGGATGAGCTTCCAGCCACTTAATACAAATTTCCCGTAAGAAGTTACACCAGTCTACTTAAGTATGCGTTGTAGAGACGCCTAACTTCGCTGACCATGTATCTGTTGTGTCTGCACGGCGCTAATGCAGAATAAGTGCGAAAATTAGATTGGGAATATATGGCTTTTTAAATTTACTGAAATACATCGTATATCATTAAAGTACACTTGTGACACGAATAAAACATGGTTCCACTTGGGAATTACAACTTCGTGATTTTACTGACTATCTATAAGTTGCGTCTGCACGGCGCTAATGCAGAATAAGTGCGAAAATTAGATTGGGAATATATAGTTTTTTAAATTTACTGAAATACATTGTATATCATTAAAGTACACTTTTGACAGGAATAAAACATGGTTCCACTTGGGAATTACAACGTCGTGATTTTACTGACCATGTATCTGTTGCGTCTGCACGGCGCTAATGCAGAATAAGTGCGAAAATTAGATTGGGTATATATGGCTTTTTAAATTTACTGAAATACATCGTATATCATTAAAGTATACATTGTGACACGAGTAAAACATGGTTCCACTTGGAAATTAAATGTGGTGATTTTATTGACCGTGTATGATATTCGTCTTGAAACTGTATTTCAAATGCGCGCGCTCCTAAAACTTTCTTTTCCTGTGTGCGCTGGTGGCGCCGTCTTAAGGCGGCAGGTAGGAACTATACCCTGAGAAATCAGAGCCTTCTAATCACACCTATTCTGCATGTATACCTTAACTACAATCAACATGCATGCTTCTTCTTGGTCATTTATATGCAGGGTATTTAAAAAAGCGTCAAATATTTTAGGACGTGATACTATGCGTCAACATAAGGCAAAAATGTCTATAAACATGCAAACATATACTTTCGGAGTTAATATCAGATGCGTAATGTGGCGTCCGTCCATGACACTGCCCTCCGGCGCAAGGAATCACACATTCTTTGAAACTGTAAGTGCTGACATGCATTAGAGACGTGAAGGAGCAACCATGATTTCTTACGACGAAGGGCAGAGTCATGCATTCCCATGGACGGGCGTCACATTAAGCACCTGCAATTCACATCCAAAGTACGAGCGTGCGGTCCAGACATATTTGTCGTATTTTGATGCATACTATCACCTCCTAAAATATTTCACACTTTTTTTTTTTAACACTCTGTATATTTGTCACTGGAAACCATTAACGTAAAGAAAATTTCAGTAGAGTTCGGGCATGACATCTGACACACGATAACACTCTGCTTTTTAATACTCAACGATCTGGCTATGAATAAAAGACTGCCCCTTCCTAAGTCCTCACTCTCCCTCTACCCTCCAAGTAGCAGTAGACGATCAGTTCAGTCTACCTTCTGACTTCCCTCATTAACCCTTTCTCGTGCTCATGTTACATAGGTGAGCCCAATACACCGCCCCTCCAATTACGTCAAGAAAAGGTTATGTGTCTCCTGAAGACTATCAGCGGGTTTTACAATCACTTTAGATTAAGAGGTAATCAGAGTTCATTGAACATTCTGATCATGAAACTGACAGTGACGTTCTTGAACCTCTTCAAGCAACCGTGGCATCTCGTGTACCTCCGACACACTGCTTAGGGGGCATCCATAAATTACGTGAGGTGAAACAGGGAGGGGGGGGGGACCAGAGGGCCAGATCTCACGAAATCTCACCATAAGGGGGGGGGGGTCCGGAAATCCGGAAAAACACCTCACGTAATTTATGGATGTACCCTTATCCTACCGATGTTGGAAATGTTGTCAGCGATTCAGGTAAAAAAGTTAGAAGGAAGGTTTTCAAAGAAGCGAAATTCATATATGGAAGAAATTTTCCGTCACTAGCAAATTCGCAAGAACACCTCCTAAAAATTTGTTGACAACCATTCTTCCGTTTTCCAAAAACTCTGACTATGTAACTGACGAAATTTTTTTTCCAGCAGATTATATTTGAATCAAACAGAAATATGATCCTTTCTTATACAAACATATACCTTCAAAGGAACAGGACCGCGGATGCCCCCTCCCCCAAATGAAATCTCTAATAAAAGCATTTGTAATAGCAATAAAGCAGAAGTATTGGCTTTTTAGGTATTTTATAATTACTGGGTGTCAGAAGAAAGTCCAATACCAATCCTAATAAAGCGTGGATGAAGAGCGGCACGGGAATAGAAATTTTGCAGGGGTCATGAGTCTCAAACGACTCAGAAACTTGTGCGTTGCCCACATTCGACGAAAAAGACATAATGCACACACGCAGAGAAACTGCTAAGTTAGCAGCAGTGAGAGAATTATTTGACTCTTTAAATGAAAACTGCCAAAAAAAATAATAAAAAACATACAAGTGGTGACCAACTAACAATCCACGAAAAATTTCGCAGGAGGTGTTGGTTTGATCAACATACAAGGTGTCTAGGAATGAAAGGATAATCTACAACCGCATATAGGTCACATCGTTTCCAACTATATCACAAAATTTTATTATTGTAAAAGTCCCACCATTTTCGAGGTACTGATTTTTTAAATATTTTTCAAAATATGTGACTTTGTTCAGTTTTTTTCCATGCCATTTCTAAAAATTAAGACTTTTTGAACCCTGTTTTTTTTTTTTAATTTACTTTAAGATATTTGAGTGATCTAAAACAATAACTTTTTTCTTAAAACATCGAAAAACCGTTAAAAAAATTTGTAAATGGTATAATTATGTTACACTTCTTTTAAAATGATTGTTTTATGGTAGTTCAATCTTCTAAAGAGACCATTGTGCATTTTAAACATGTAGTAAAAAAATGATGATAATGTTTTTTTTAAGTTTTTGCTATGGTGTGCATACAAATAATAGACAATATAAATGCAAGTAACATTTTTTATTTTGTTAATTATAAAAGTTGTTAAAAATGGCCGCCACTTGTTCTTATGCACGCCCTAAATCATTTGATACGTGATCTTTTTATTCGGTGAGCATAACCTTTGCGGTTAATGTGTACCGCAGCTGTGTAATGAAGTTACCTCCGTCGCCTGAACTAAATCTTTTAGGCAACACTAATAAAAAAAAATGCCAGGAATTCAGGCCCGGCGAACTTGGTGGCCATAAGATACGGCTGAGGCGCCCGATCCACCTTTCATTAAGGTGGTCTCGGATTTGTACGAATTCATTGTACAAATGCCTCAAACAATGAAAAAATACTTGCATGGAAACTTCAATGCGATAGAATTTTATTTTAATAAAGTCCAAAATACCTACCTTGTGCTTTAGAACTACCATACAAACATAATTTTAAAAGGAATGTTAAACAATTATACCATTTTAAAATTGGCAATAACGAAGCAATTTTTAATGTAATTGGCAGGTTTCGCATAGAACTTTCTTTTTTTTAAAAAAAAAAAAAAAAAAAAAAAAAAAAAAAAAAAAAAAAAAAAAAAAAAAAAAAAAAAACCACAGGCTATCAAAATCAGTCTTTTGAATTAATTTGTATACACTTTTTACATAAGATTTTTAAAAGTTTTTTTTTAACGTTTTACGAAAAAAAGAACATTGTTTTAGATTACTCAAACATCCCTGAGTAAATTAAAAAAATAGGGTTCAAAAAGTCTTAATTTGTAGAAATGGCATGGAACAAACTGAACAAAAAAATTAAAAAATAAATATCTTGAAAACGGTGAGACTTTTAGTAAAATAAAATTTTGTTATGTAGCAAGATATGATGGTGCGACCTCTCTGAGTTTGCATCATTATCCTTTCATTCCCGAACTAGCTGTCACCTGCGACATCGCATGCGCGGACTTAAAATTTGATTCATAGAATTGGATATAGAAAGATGTAAGTTAAATAAGAGTTGTCCCAAAAAAAACACGGAGGTGGCGTCATATGACGGGGAAGCCATCACCATGCCATTCTACCATCGAACCTGTCTCATGAATTTGCAGCATGTTTAACAATAAAAAAAAAACTAAGGTGGAGGCAGGGGGAAGGGTTTAACCGAGTGCAGCTTCAACTTCAGCTTGGTTTTCTCTTCTTTGTTCAGCATTAGCATCAGATTCTTAGGTTCTAATAACTTAAGCTGCTCGTCCTTTGCTAGAGTTACACCTTAGGCCCGATTTACGTCTGCGAGGCATGTCAAAAAAGAAGACAAAATACACTATCGTCAGAAACATTTAGGTAGACACAAAATAATAGTATGATGTAGCACAAACCAACATCTACAGTAAATAATAAGTTTTGTCTGTAAACAAAACTTATTAAGAGATAAGACAGAATTACTTTCGCATTTATAATATCTTTAGTGTAGATTATACCCAAACTGACTGCGAGAGAAATAAAGCCTGACCGATCTATATAGCATGAAAAATAAAGCGCGTATTGCGTTATTGTGTCCCGAAAGATTGATCGGCTACCTAAGTGACAGAGATTGGAATTGCCACATATTCCGCTTCTGTCGTGGCTGAACCTACAATTTAACGTGGAATCCGAACAACGGAACGTCGAGGCGTGGCTCATATGATCAAAAACAACTCTTAAAAATTCCTGCTGTCAACGGTATTTGAACCATCGACCGAACCAAGAAATTTTTACAGAAAGCGCCTTAACCAATAAGCCACCAGCCCGCTCTACGGGATAAAATTATAGAGACTCACACATGCTTTCAATTAGTTTTCAAAATTCCATCACGAAATATATTATTTATACAGCAAAAATATCCTATGTCCTTCCCAATGGCAAATAATGTCTCCTTGTCAAATTTAATCAAAATCGGATTAGCCGTTTAGCTCTCAAAACGTAACAAACCGACTTTTAGCGAAGATTCGAGCTTACGGTATTTCGGCTCAGATTTGAGAGTGGATACGTGTTTTTCTAACTGGTCGATCACAATATGTCGTTGTTGACGGGGAAGCCTCTTCTAAGTTAAATGTTACTTCGGGCGCTCCTCAAGGAAGTGTAATAGGTCCACTTCTTTTCTTAATATTTATAAACGATCTAGGTGACAACGTCAAATGCTGGTTGCGATTGTTTGCCGACGATGCGGTTATCTATAGGGAAATAAGGTGCTCCAACGATTGCTTAGAAATTCAGCGTGATTTGGATGCTATTTTCGATTGGTGCAGTAAATGGCAGCTTACACTTAATTGCAAAAAGTGCAAGGCAATGCGGATAAGTAACAAGAAGAATCAGTTTGTTCACGAGTACAAAATAAACAATTCACCTGTTGACACGGTTGATTCCGTGAATTATCTGGGGCTGATAGTACAAAGCAACATGAAATGGGACATGCACATAACTTCCGTCGTAGGCAAGGGTAATTCTAAATTACGATTCATATGTCGTATTTTGAGGAACTGTAATGCTCAAACAAAGGAGATAGCGTATAAAACACTAGTACGTCCACATCTGGATTACTGTTGTGGGGTTTGGGATCCGTATCGCAAGGTTCTGATTGACTCAGTTGAGAGGGTGCAGAGGAGAGCAGCTAGATTCGTGACTTGTTGTTACAGCCCTTATGAAAGCGTCACAGAATTGATACATAGATTGGGCTGGGATAGTTTGGAAGACAGACGACGTAGCTTGCGTTCAAATTTATTGGAGAATATGCGAAAAAATTTAAATTTCGAGTGTAATGAAATACTTCTTCCGCCAACCTATTTAGGTCGCAATGACCGGAGGGATAAGATTAGAGAAATAAGATGCCGTACTGATACTTATATGTATTCCTTCTTTCCTCGCACTATTCGGGATTGGAATGGCCACCCACAATGTTTGTGATTTGCAGAGTATGAATGTAGATGTAGATGTAGATGTAGAGAGAAAGCGTTACTTTCGCATTTATAATATTAGAAGAAAGAAAAGAACCTTCGGACTGGAAAATAGCGCAGGTCATTACTGTTTTCAAGAAAGGAGATCGGAGTGATCCTAGGAATTACTGGCCGATATCTCTAACATCTGTTTGCAGTAGAATTCAGGCGGCGGTTCGAATCCCCGTCCGGGCATCAGATTTGGGTTTTCCATGGTTTCCCAAATCACTCCAGGCAAATGCTGGGATGCTTCCTTAAAAAGGCCATGGCTGAATTCCTTCCCATCCCTTGCCCCATCCTTTCCCGTCTCTAAAGACCTCGCTGTTAGAGAGACGTAAAGCAGCTAAAAAAAAAAAAAAAAAGAATTCAGGAGCATGTCGTATGCTCTATCATTATAAAGTTTCCAGACGAAAACGAGTTACTTACAGCAAACCAACACGGATTTAGGACCGAGCGTGGCGGTGTAACGGATAGTGTTCTCGCCTCGCATTCGGGAGGACGGCGGTTCGATCCCCGTCCGGGCATCCAGATTTGGGTTTTCCATGGTTTCCCAAATCACTCCAGGCAAATGCCGGGATGCTTCCTTCAAAAAGGCCATGGCCGAATTCCTTCCCATTCCTTGCCCCTATCCTTGCCCCCCATCCTTTCCCGTCTCTAAAGACCTCGATGTTGAGAGACGTAAATACAATTAAAAAAAAAAAAAAAAAAAAAAAAAAAACGGATTTAGGAAGAACAGATAGTGTGAAACGGAAATGGACCTATTTTCGGATGACATAATGAAAGTAATCGCTGCAGGTTCACATGTTGATGCAATTTTCTTGGATTTTCAGAAAGCTTTTTATTCTGTGCCGCACAACCAACTTTTAGCGAAGATTCGACGACCACTGCTTTTCTTTATTTTTATAAACGATCTCGGTAACAACGTTAATTACAGGATGCGATTGCTTGCTGATGATGCACTTATCTATAGGGAAGTAAGGTGCTTTGACGATTGCTTAGAAATTCAGCAGGATCTGGATGTTATTTCAGGATGGTGCCATAAATGGCAGTTTACACTTAACTGCTAAAAGTGCAAGGCAATGAAAATAAATAGCAAATTGACTCCGCTTGTTCACGAGTATGAAGTAAACAATTCAGTTGTTGACACGGCGGATTCCCTGAAGAATCTAGGTGTAATAGTACAAATCAACATGAAATGGAATTCGCCCATAACTTCCGTCGTATGCAAAGATAACTCTAGGTTACGATTCTTAGGTCGTATTTTGAGAAGTTGTAACGCTCATACAAAGGAAATAGCATACAAAACACTAGTACATCCGCATGTGGATTACTGTTGTGGAGTTTGGGATCCGTATCGCAAGGGATTGATTGAGACGTTATAGAAAGCACAGAGGAGAGCCACTCGATTCGTGACTGCTAGTTACAGTCCTTACGAAAATGTCACAGAATTGATACATAGATTGGGCTGGGATTGTTTGGCAGACAGACAACGTCATTTTCGTTTTAATTTATTGGAGAATATGCGAAAATCTTTATTTTACGAGTGCAATAGAATACTTCCTCTGCCAACCTGTTTAGGTCGTAATGACAGGAGGGATAAGATTAGAGAAATAAGATGCCGTACTGAAGTTTTCATGTATAATTTCTTTCCTCGTTCTGTTCGGGATTGGAATGCACAGAATTAGGATTGGTGCTTAACACTCTCTGCCACCCGATTACTGTTGCGGAGTTTGGGATCCATATCGCAAGAGACTGATTGATACGTTAGAGAAAGTACAGAGGAGAACCGCTCGATTCGCGACAGCTAGTTACAGTCCTTACGAAAGTGTCACAGAATTGATACATAGATTGGGCTGGGATTGTTTGGCAGACAGGCAACGTCACTTTCGTTTGAATTTATTGGAGAAAATACGAAAATCTTTAATTTTCGAGTGCAATAAAATTCGTCCTCCGCCAACCTGTTTAGGTCGAAATGACATGAGGGATAGGATTAGTCAGGGCCGGCGCTAGGATTCTCGGACCCCAGGTAAGTGTTCTCGGGCCCCCCACCTTGATTTTTTTTTACTTTACACTTTGATTTTTTCCAATAAAATCAGAAAATTTTAATAAAAAAAATCAAATACCACCTTCTTTAGAAACGTTTTTTTTTGTTGTTTATTTTCTATTTAGCTAGACACCCTGGCTGGAGGACCCCTTTCTGAGGCCTTGGCCCCGGGTACTTTTGCCCCGCTTACCCCTCCCTAACGCCGGCCCTGGGATTAGTGAAATAAGATTCCGTACTGATGCTTTCATGTAGCCTTTCTTTCCTCGTTCTGTTCGGGATTGGAATGCATAGAATTAGGACTGTTGCTTCGTACCTTCTGCCACCCACAATATTTGTGATTTGCAAAGTATAAATGTAGATGTAGAAGCTTGTAAACTAGAGTTTACTGTTTTTTTTCTTCTTTGTAGTTTTTTCTTACTTTCTTTCTAATACGGTACTTAAACATAGAAATGTAATAAACTAGGGAAAAAAACAGGCGGAAATTTGAAGCAGAGGCTGTGGCATGGTTGAAACGCCCCCCTTCTGAAACTGAGCGCCTCCAATTAAGGCTTAAGTATTAGTGTCGCTGTGGGCGGAGCTGTTGGCGAGTCTATGGAGCGTGCGCCGTGGCGGCGTGCCGGCGCTGGATCGATGTCCGGGAGATGCTGAGGCAGTGTCGCGATGGAGCCCGCGGGCAGCAGGCGGCCTCTATCGGCCGCGGTGGCTGCCGCAGGATCCCCTCCAGCCACCACTAGCGCCTCCGCACCCGAGTTCGCGCCCGGCTGCGGCACGCACGGACCCCGACCCAGTCGCAAAAGGGAAGCACAATGCGCGCTGCAGAACCTGGAGCGTCGCGTCGGGGCCAGCATGCTGGCCAGGCCGCGGCCTGGGCCCAGCGCGGCGCCACTCGACAACCGGCCGCAGCTTCTACACAGGGTCAGTACCACAGGGGGGACTGAGGTTCACTCATCATATACGTGTCAGCGAAAATATTTCAGTAAGTCATAAGACTATGTGTCTACGGACCTCTCTCCATCTCTCTGTTTATATAATCCGAGTGCCTCGGGTCATATAAACATTGGTGTTTTTAAACCTCCAGTATTATTATTTTACTGTCTAGGCATTCCACAATACAGGGTTATTCAGCAGGAATGGTAAACATTGAAGGAACTGGCAGTTGAGTATAAGAGTTCGTATAAGCATGTGTCCGATTTCCATTCGTTTTACGGAGCGTGGTGGGTGAGCGGTTAACGCTCTGGCCTCGCATTCGGGAGGACGCCGGTTCGAATCCCCGTCCGGGCAACCCCATAGTTTCCCCAAATCATTCCGAGTGTAATGAAATACTTCTTCCGCCAACCTATTTAGGTCGCAATGACCGGAGGGATAAGATTAGAGAAATAAGATGCCGTACTGATACTTATATGTATTCCTTCTTTCCTCGCACTATTCGGGATTGGATTGGGCGGGTTTAGGATTGGTGCTTAGCACCCTCTGCCACCCACAATGTTTGTGATTTGCAGAGTATGAATGTAGATGTAGATGTAGACAGAAAGCGTTACTTTCGCATTTATAATATTAGAAGAAAGAAAAGAACCTTCGGACTGGAAAATAGCGCAGGTCATTACTGTTTTCAAGAAAGGAGATCGGAGAGATCCTAGGAATTACTGGCCGATATCTCTAACATCTGTTTACAGTAGAATTCAGGCGGCGGTTCGAATCCCCGTCCGGGCATCAGATTTGGGTTTTCCGTGGTTTCCCAAATCACTGCAGGCAAATGCCGGGATGCTTCCTTCAAAAAAGGCCATGGCTGAATTCCTTCCCGTTCCTTGTCCCCAGTCCTATCCCGCCTCTAATGACCTCGATGTCGACGAGGCGTAAAGCCGTAAAAAAAAAAAAAAAAAAAAAAAAAAAAAAAAAAAAAAAAAAAAAAATTCGTTTTGGAGGGACAGGTTCTGGAATGTTATGCCTTACTCCTTTAGATTTTTGTGTGTGGATGATTGAAACAAGAGGTGTACAAAGAAACAATAAACACAAGAGACGAATTACTCACTCGCATTGTAAACACAGCCACCTTTATGAAAGTACACCAAGACGTATTCAGAAGAGCTACACGTATTGTTGCAAAGAGAGCTACAAACTGTATTTAAAGTCGATGGTAGGATTTTCGAACATTTAATTTAAACTTTTGTAAAAATGCGTGTGATTTTGCGTGAATAAAGTACTTCAATAAGTTATTTGTGTGCTCTTGATCAATTTCTGAGGTTTTTTTCAGCATAACATTCCAGCACCTGCATCTCCAAAACGAATGGTGATCGGACACATGTGTATACAAACTTTTTTATTCAATATTGTTCATATTACCACCTCCTTCAATATTTACCACTCCTCCTCAATCACCCTGTATAGTAGCAAAAAAAGTAAAATGTTCAAGGTGGAAGCAACTACAAAAAAAAAAAAAAAAAAAAAAAAAGGCTAGCCAAGATAACGTGTTTTCTTGCCAATGTGGTCACTCAATACTGCGTGATAACCTGCTAACGAAAAGGCTCAGCTTTATTCTATTGCAGGCAACTTTAAAGACGCCCCTTACTCCACTTCCAGCTGCGTGAAAATAATCTCTGCCTGTCTGGTAACGTCTACTTCAATGTTTTCCACGTTTTCGACGGGATTTGGCTTGGAAATACGGAAGTCTGTAGCTTTACTTCGTACAATGAATCGTATATAAACTGTAAGTTACATTCAGAGACGTGGTTGGTGAGTGATCCAGAATTGGCTCTCATATTTTGCACAGAAAGAAACTTTTCATAACATTCGGAGCCTAAAGTGTTGACTACTTCCCGTTGTTTCGCTTTTCAGATCCAACTCAACTCACCATACAATCAGATAATTTTCCTGCGCTAACAAAAGGTTACTGAGTGTCAGATCATTTAAAAAGTAGGGCCAACGTCATATCTTGCGAAAGCAGGAATCTTCCGCAGATGAAAATCTATCACAAAGATACTAACGGAACCAGGAAAGTACTGTAGTATCTGTAGTATTACTCTCTGGCAATACGGTAACGAGTTTGTCACACATATTTCAAATAAACAAATGTTGCAGCACTCTGTTTCAGGTAGTCGAGTAAAAGGTATTGGTGTTTTGCCATTGGGTCGATGCTCGGAAATGCTTTGTTTGTGTGCTAGGATCTCTGATATACAGCAACTTGTTGCATTCTCGCAGAAACAGAAGATGTTGCTCTCATTGGATGATTTTTATTTAAAAATTAATTGTAAACTTACGTATTGCTAGTAATCATATGTGTGGTTTGCTCTTCATGAGATTTGGCTGAGCGTAGTGATCGTATTAAAAAAATCTTTTTTTATCTCAACAACCAGGTGACATTGTTTCGTTGATACAGTTATTACGTTACGTACGCTTGCCCAACAGAAAACAAACAATGCTTCATGAAATATATTCACTACCAACGCCAGATACAAATCGTATCAGCCCAGTAACTAAATGCATTAACGGCTGGACAGAGAAGATACGCTAATAAAGTTGAATTAAAAGAATCTTTTGTGTGAAGAACAGTTGAAGAAGGTGAGAAAGTTCTGCAATCATTCTTAGAGCTAAATTAAATGGTTAAACTGTGCTGGTCATTTGCGAAGTTGATGGCATAATTTTTTAAAGATAATAACGTAAATAACTTCTAATTTTCGCAAAATTTATTAAAATCAGAAACAACAACACGCTTGCCGAAACCCTACCGAAACTTCTTATGACCATGAGAACCAAAATGACTATTCTCAGAACATGGATTATTGAATACCTCATGATCAGCTACAGTGAATCTACCAAGCGGTAACGCTCAGAACTGGAATTGGCAGGACGCGGGTTCAAATCTCCGTTCGACCATCCAGATTTCGGTTTTCCCTGATTTCCTGTAATTACTCGAGGCTTCGGCAGAATTCCTCCCTCTTCCTTATCCCCAATCCTCCCACGCCTCTAATGACATCGACGTCGACAAGACGCAAAGCCCGACAAATAACTATTCTCCCGCTTCTTACGTGGATATGATGGATGTTACCACAGAAATAATGAACAAAAATGATTGTAACTAAGCTAGCTCCTAAACTGAAAGTTCGATTTTACGGCACCAAACTCTTCTACCGAGTGTACATCACGTTAGAGCACTCTCCCGATTTCCAATTCGATCCCGATTCCAGACAATACTGGCAATTGTGATTCTATGTTGAGTTTTGTTACGATGTAATTCATAAGAATACGATAAACAGAATTTATAAGTACGCAGTCTACTAAGACTGTTGAACCTGGTAAGTGACCGGTTAACGTTAGGGCACGGCATTCTGACGGACGAGTACTTGACCAAAATTTGGTATACCGTAGTTTCCCTAAATCACTCCAGGTGGGTTCTAGGATGACTCATTACAATTTTTTTTTTTACATATGGCTTTACGCCTCGTCGACGTCGAGGTCATTAGAGGCGGGATAGGACTGGGTCAAGGAACGGGAAGGAATTCGGCCATGACCTATTCAAGGAAGCATCCCGGCATTTGCCTGGAGTGATTTGGGGAAACCATGGAAAACCCAAATCAGGATAACCGGACGGAGATTCGAACCGCCGTCATCCCGAATGAGAGGCCAGAGCGTTAACCGCTCGCCCACCACGCTCGGTCCATTACAAACACCATGCTCAGTTTTTTTCCTGTTCCTTTCCGTAACTCTCCGTTGGTTCAAATGACCTCGACGATCCGAAAAGCAATAACACAGACAAAAGAAAGTATTATCTTCGCTGATGAAAGCAGTTGATAAAATTAAAAATTAAAAACAAAAATTTGATCGTATATTTATTTTCATCTCAATTTTTGTGAAATGTTTGAAGAGATCTTCATTTCATTTAATGTTATCTTCAGTAGGTTGCTCATTTTATTGCAACTGTAATTACAGAGTCGGAAGAAAATAATTTTTCTTCTTGCTTTAGATCTCATTGAGGTAATTAAAAGAGGGAAAGGACTGGGGGAAAGAAATTGAAATGAATTAGGCTATGGTCTTTTGAAGGAACCATACTGGCATTCGCCTCCAATGATTTGGGGAAACCATGGATGGCTGAACGGCGATTCGAACCCGCGTTCTCCCGAATGCGAGGCCAGAGAATTTCCGGAAGTAATTATGAATTCAATGCTTCTTAATAGTTTAGTTATTGGACTACATTTAGATTTTAAATAAAGGGATAAACCAGGGTAATTTTTGATGGGAATCAAAAGTAATATTTTTAATCAAAAAGAGATTTATTTATTTAATTAAATATCACAATTGCTGTCCATTCATCTCATTATACTCTTCAGTGCTTTCGTGAATGACCAATGCGCACTTACCAGCGTATCTCTTGAATTCATGTGCTAATAATGTCCGCTGTAGTGATCGGCAGATCAACAGCAAATATTAAACAAAAAATCTGATGGTGCCAAATTAGATCAACGAACAAGCCATGCTACTAGGAAAATTTCTAGTAATCCGCTGATTTGGCAGTGCATCGTTTAACATTTCGTGCAACGTACTACAACAACCCTTGTATGATTGCTTAGTTTTGTATCATTCACATTGTTTAGTATTTAATTAAATAAATCTGTTCCACTTTTTGGGGGAGGGGGCATGGGAGATATCACCCCTGACTTTCATCCACAGCTCCCCTCATTTTTTGCCTTTCTATTAAATCTCCGTGCAATTCTCGTTGATTTTCTTCCCTCTACAACCGTGGCTATCCAAGGAAAAAAAAAAGGGTAGAAAGTTTCTTCAACTAATGAACGAACGTGGTGGGTGAGTGGTAAGTCTCTGGCCTTGCATTCAAGAGGATGCAGGTTTGAACCCCCTGTACAGCCACATAGGTTTGATTTCCCGAAATTACTCCGGGTGAATGCCGGGATCATCCCTTAAAAAGGTCATGGCCGAATTCCTTCCCGTCCTTTCCCACCTCCAACAATTGGCCTCCGGGAAACGGGTTTGTCGTACCGCGACATAATGGTTCGTATAGTGCACGCTGCTACGACGGTGATGCATGTGTGGAACAAGTGGACAGAATAGGATCGAACACAGCCCACAGCGCGGGATGGCCACCATCTTGTCCGCATGGCCGTAACCGATAGAACAGCTTCGTCCACAGTGTTGTCTCGACGTTGGAGCACTGCAGCGGGTGTGGACATTTCTGCGTCGACGGTTCTTTGACGTCTGTTTAGAGCTCGACTGGTGGAACATTTGCCATTGCGACGGCTTCCATTGACAACAAACCATCAACGCCTCTGAATGCAATGGTCACGCAGTCACTCACTAGCTGAGGGGCAAAATGTAGTGTTTTCATGGCGACTTTTCCTGCAATGAACGCAGTCGGGTAGACTTCATTGTTGAGCGACGTAACGGACAAACTCCATGTATGGTGGTTTGGGGAACCATTAGCTATAACACCTATTGAGAACAATCTGTACTTCAACGGCTACATCAGGAAGATTTTAGAGCCCTAGTCACTGCCCCTCCTGCAGGCAGCTTCACATGCTGCCGTATTTCAGCAGGACAATGACCGGTCATATGTGGCGAGGAATGTGGAAGCCTTCTTCGAAGAACGACGGGTACCACTGCTTCCCCGGCCTGCACGTTCGCCTGACATATCGCCCATCGAACATGTCCGATATATGGTCGGTCGGCAACTTGTTCTGGTCCTTCTGCAATCACTGTCAATGCTTTTCGGACGCTCATTCAAATCGTGTGTTCTCCAGCAGCATACCCATGGCCTCTTTGATTCCATGTCATAACATCTAGAGGCTATGAGTGCAGCACGTGACTGCTTCACACTGTACCGAATTCTCACGATTAAAGTCCATGTTCCTAATGTGTGGAGTAAATTTCATTGTAATTACGTGTCTTCTTTCTAGTATTGAAATTTTCACATACAGTAGTGTATTATTAAAAAAAAAACCAATAGTTAACAAGCATGTTTAAAGCTTACGACATTATGTCTAATACAGTAATCGTAGTAGAACGAATACATTCTTTCGAAAAAGAAGAAGATATTAATATAGGTGGGCAGCGAGACGTTCTTGAAGTATAAGAGAATTTGTAAAAGTTAGTCAAAAAGCTGTCAATCTGCTAATACTCTTGTTTTCTTAGGAAATATCGGCGCAACAGGACACTGTCTGGAAGAGAGCAAAATAAATGTTACCAAATTAAGAGTTAAAACCAGCCTCACAACTGAAACAAAAAACAAAATTTACACAGAACTTATCCTTCAAGACATTTCTCTATAAGAGCTATATCGGAGGATATTGACAAAGTATATAAACTAGTAACCGCAGAAGAGTTTGTGGAAACGTTTAGAGGCACATAAATAACACAACACATGGCATCAGGTGAAGTATTAGGAAAGAGTATATAAAGAACAAACATAAGTGGTCTAAGAATTTGGAATTCGTAATGGAAGAAAAGAAGAAGCCCGTAATAACTACGAGAGAAAATGCAATGCTGCAAACACAGTGCAAGAGACTCTCATCGGAACATTTGGGAAAGATACGTTGATAACAAAGAAAGTGATATTCAGAAAAGACAAGAATTGGCTTACAAAGAAATGAAACATCTAAATAAAACTGAAAATCACACAAGAAAAAAATCATCACGTTGCAAATACGGATAGAGCATTATCAAAATCTAGTTTCAGGAAAATTCTGAAAACTTTTTTATTTGCAGATGAGCAAGATACGATGGCATACTCTGAAGACAATTTTCAAACGTCTCCATATCTGTTATATTTATCAGCTATGGAATGCATCAGAATAAAATATTCAATTTGTGGCACGCAGAAATGAAAAACATCATCATAAAGAAATAACTACTGATAAAACTAGAATCGAGAAAGTAGGAAATTTTAATTACCAAGGATAACGTTTCTAACAGTAAAACAACAGCTAATTTGTAGAACAATATGAAGATACATTGGCTGACAAACAAGAAAAGACATACAAATAAAATTTTATGAAACCATAAAAGTCCCATACTTTTGTATGGATGTGACACATGGACACTTAAATAAAGTATCTGAACAATATACAAACGTTTGAAATGAAATTTCTAAGACCTGTCAAGGATACACAAGAGTTCATCGTATAAAAGTAAACATTTTCACAAAGAAATAAATTTCTGTTCCATGAGAGAAAAGGATTGAAATAAAATTCAGACCGACTGGCCGAGTAAAGACTTTACGATGATAACGAAATTGTATCCGAGAAAGAGGTGGAATTTGGAATCGGAACAAGTCTTGGTGCCCATTTAATGAGAAACATTGCTTCCTTCAAAAGGCCGCATTCGGGAGGACGGCGGTTCGAATCCCCGTCCGGGCATCCAGATTTGGGTTTTCCATGGTTTCCCCAAATCACTCCAGGTGAATGCCGGGATGCTTCCATCAAAAGGCCATGGCAGAATTTCCTTCCCATCCCTTGCCCCCCAACCTTTCGTCGCTGTTAAGAGACGTTAAGCAGTTAAAAAAAAGAGAAACATTGGTGAGGACTCTCTATGGTAAATACGGACGCTTAACTTCTACTAACAGTCAATTAGTTTGGTATGGTGGCCATGCCTATTGATTCTATAGCCTCACATCGATTTTATCAGTGCCTTGGTTTTAAGGCGCTTCGTAACGTGATCGCAGTTGTGCTTTCAGAATTACGGTTTCTACTAACAGCTATGTGGACAGAATTTTCTTAAAATGTTTTCGCGTTCCGATATTACCTATCTCAAAATGACATTTTTATCTGTTATAAGATCATCTCAACTATGCGGATGTGTATTAAATGGTTGTAAGGACTAACCTTAAGAAGAGTATCCATCGTGCCTGGAAAAACAGTTGACACACGGACCTCGCATTCAGGTGGACGGGAGTTCCTCGTTTTCAGTCCTCTCCCGCCCCTTGTAACCTCGACATCGATGAAGCATAAAGCCCCCCCCCCAAAAAAAAGGATCTTTTGTGCATTAATCTTTTCACTTACAACCTAGGGAATTGTTTCATATTGATTTTCACTAGAAGAGAATTTATTTATATATGCAGCTTTATGCCTCGTTGATGTCAAGGTCATTAAAGACGGGATGGGACTAGGGACAAGGAACTGAAAGGAATTCGGCCATGGCATTTTGAAGAACGCATCCCGGCGAGAAATTTTTTATAACGGCTCATTTCTCCAATTTGATGTCTGTTTGTGTATTTTATACAAAGTGGCTAACAATATGTGTGTGATCATAATGACTTGGGAACAGGGTTTTTATTGGCTGCGTATCCCGCCTCTATCGTAATCGCCTTAATCTAACCCGGTAATCCTATAGGATACAGGGAACCTACAGTTTAACGTGGAACCCGACGCACGGAAGCATTCTGGTGTACTTCAAAGTAAACAGAAAGCTGTGTCAGAGGGAATGGTCGGGTTAAAGGTTTTTTGAAAATTGTAGCCGAGACCGAGATTCGAACTGCGGACCTTACGATCTCCAGCCACTCGCCTTTACCGCTGAACCACTACACCACTCAATAACATAGCTTCAGTGGTACGATTAAAACTACGCACTACTAAATTATTATCTTCGTGATTCTGAGACATATCTATATGCAAGAAATTTCCACGAATTCTAGCTCTGATGTATGCATAATATAACTAAATATTAATTTTAATAAAAAATGAGGCAAGATATGGTTTGTTAGTTATTGGCTATGCACTAAGTTTCTTCTAACACGATAAATCGCCTAATAAAAGTTCTGAATTTATGAATTATTATATTGCATTAACCATACTAATTTCAAGAGTGCTATGTTGTTAGACCTAACATAATGTTCATATTTACTATGTTATATGCAGCTTTCTATTTTAATTAATAACGTAAGAATGTATTACACCTTACTTTGGAGACGGCAAAAAATGTTTATCCTCTTAGCATTACTAAGCTGTCCAAGCTAGTGTGACCATTAAAATTCAGTGCTATGTTTTAGGCAGATATGATTGAATCTTTGGTTTTTTTTTTTTTTTTAACTGCTTAACGTCTCTTAACAGCGAGGTCTTTAGAGACGGGAAAGGATGGGGGGCAAGGAATGGGAAGGAATTCCGCCATGGCCTTTTGAAGGCAGCATTCCGGCATTCACCTGGAGTGATTTGGGGAAACCATGGAAAACCCAAAGCTGGATGCCCGGACGGGGATTCGAACCGCTGACCTCCCAAATGCGAGGCCAGAACGCTAACCGTTACACCACCACGCTCGGTTTGAATCTTTGGTGACCACGAAAATGATAAAATCAAATGGTAAACGACAAAATGGATAAGTCATGCCTTATTTTTGTTTAGCTGACAGATTCACTGCAGAACCTCTGTTCCCCTTTTCAAGCAACGTAAGCTGAGGGTTTTTCTGTTGTTTTTTATTATTTATTTTATTAAATGTCGACTGCAGAAATAATTAAAGACTTTTTATGTGGGAAAAAAGTATTGTCCTCATCTATCGTTGAACCCTGAAGGTTTGTGCTAATATGTTTTGAGATATTCTTTTTGCTAAGCAACATTCGTCCTGACAATTACCGTAAACCGTTTGAGAGTCTTAATCAGGCGTCCAGTACGGCGCGGCGTCGGTGATGGAAGATCAACTACGGCCGTTTCGAGCCCGGCCTTGGGTATGCCTGGTTTCAATTAAGCTTGCGTTTGATGTGTGGTGTCTTCACTGTGATAACTTTGAGATCACCAACAGTGACAGTATAAACCGTACAAATTGTAGCTGGCTGCGCGACATAATACACGAAATACTATTTTTCTTTAAAGAGAAAAATAACAAAATAGGAAACAAAACCTTGTGGAAAGGGTGAAAAGAAGGGCTGCTAGATTTGATTCTGGAAATTATCGCAGAATGCAATCAGTAACAGATATGATAAAAGAGCTGGAATCGGATTCATTGCAAGACAGGAGGAGAGTGAAGAGGGTCATGGGAGTGTACAAGGGGTATATTGGTGATGAGGCATGGAAAGATATTGGTGTAGGTATGAAAAGTAGTGCATGGAAGGGAATTGATGACCATGACCAAAAACTGGCACTCGATTTCAGGCACAAGAGTGTGGGAAGATTCTCGTTTTTAGGTAAGGGTGTCAGAGATTGTTACTAAGGGAAATGATGAATAATTTACAAAAAACGTTGAAAGAATTTGAAGTTAAAATTTGTAGAGGGCAAATGTAGGTGGGTGCAGAAAAAGGGAAAGATGTGTGTTTAGGGAAATTTCCACCGGAGCATGCGCTCCATTGCAATTAAATTAAATTAAATTAAGTACCTGACGCTACTCTCGGTATTTTTGATGGTATGGACTAAGTTACAAGAATGTATTTCTCGTATAACGGAAATTAAGTTGAGTTTCTCAACAAGGAGAAGTTACTACATTTGTATCTTGTTACTCACGAATTTTGATTAGAATTTAAATGTTATAATATTTTACTTGTTAATACAGCATATTTCCGTACCTGTTCCACCATGAGTGTAGTCAGTGAGGTATACATCTTATATTTACGAAAACGTTTACACTACAGTTCGAACAATGCATTCTTCTTCAGACATGAGACTTGTCGCAACCGTACAAGAAAGAAGCATACATCACTAATGTGGATGGAATGGGGTATATTTAACTCTATTTTCATATCAAAGCGTGTTTTTGTGGCAGGCCTATATGCACGATAAATTTGTTTAGCTATCATGCATCACATTTATTTTATTTTTCTCCCAGCTTAGGCGAGGCGACATTTAAGTAGCATTGGACCACCATGTTAATGTTCATCCAGGCCAAGAATTATTGAATTCTAGACTTGAGTAAACAATAATGGACCGAAAGCCTATTTATTTTAAGTGCTGGTGTGGGGCACAAGGTTCTACAAGCGTCGAACTTGTAGAGCGACCGCGATCGTAAAGTTTTTATTGGCTGCTCTCACGATACCTTCGCCGAAAGACTGTTGCTTACCGACGAGGTATAAAACCCAGTTTATACCCCTATAAACTGGTTTATTTGCACCTCGTTTATTGTCTTCAGTCATCTTATAAAACCGCGTTGATCATGTTGTTTTTAAATTAGGGACTGTTTTGGCGATTTCTTTCTTTCATGACGCTTTTGACCTGGATGTTCGCGCCTCCCATATATTCCAACAACAACATAGTTCCTGAAGAATGAGAGAGAGGTGAATTATTTGTTTTGAAGAACTGATGTATAATATTAGGGCATATATTAATCTCCATTGTGGCTGCGCGCTTTAAAGGGGTGTCCAATAATTACGTGAGCAGTGTTTCCAAAAATATCTGGATCTCCCCTCCCCCTTGGTGACCATTGGTGAGATTGGTGGGGGATCCCCCTACCCCTTGGTGAGATATCTGCTAGGGGAAACCCTCTGCATTTGGTGATATTTAAGCGCGGGGGGGGGGGTTGGGGGGGCTGGAGCAGCGCCTGGGGGGATGGAGGGCTGGGGGGCTAGGGGAGCCGATGGGGCAAGGAGGGCCGGGTGGCTGGAGGGGGGGCCGGAGGGTTGGGGGGCTGATGGGGTTGGAGGGCTGGGGGGCTGGGGGCCGGGGCGGCTGGTAGAACCCCGTCCTTTCGAGATCTACCTCGAAATTCCGTAGAATTGTTTTTAAGCTTTACTGCTATTGAATATTCAAATGATCACGAGAGCTTTCTGAGGCCAAGCCCCCCACCCCCCTCCTGGTGAGATTTCGTCGGACCCCCCTCCCTCCCATTTGTCCATTTGTGATTATTGCATCGCATAGGTACAACGAGACCAAGATTGTGTCCTGGTCCTCACATACCAACCGTTCTGATTGTGATTTAGGCCGTATTACGCAATCATTAAGGCGAATTCTGTAATGGTCTCTACCCTCCGCATCAGAAACTACACATTTCAGGGGGAAAAATACACTTATCACATGCAAAATATAGTCACATGTTTTGGTAATAGATAGCAGCACAGGAAAGCGACTTCTCGACCTCACTATGGCGGTTAGCTACCTGTCATTGACTTCCAAATAGTATTAAAGATCAGGTGGGCGCCAGAGATTGCTTTCGGAGTGTTCCCTATTATGAGGGAAGCTACATCCAGATCTCAAAGTATTATTGAATCATGAATTATTGAATTCGTCTAACAGTGTGAATGCTCTGGATTCGACAAATGCGGTTCTATCACGTGTAAGGTACATGTAATCCCACTATTACAACCACACAGCGGACAGCTTTGTCTCGTGGGAACTTATAGTTGGCTGTGGGTGTAACACGCAGCTGAGGGGGTCACTCTAGGGACTTATTCATTGCATCAGAAAATTTTTTGGCGATGCGGGAAACAGATAGTTGTTGGGAGTAAGAGATGTGCGCGTCACACTTCAGTAATCGTCTGTGACTTGAGTTCTGGCTTGAGACAGTCTCTCTTCCAGGGTATAGATCTAGCATCTCCTATTTTGCACATCGGAACTTTAGTACCCCCTTTTGGCTACAATTCTTATATTGTTAGATAGGGGGCGTTAGTTGTTTTTTCAACGCCCCGCTCCACCTTGGTGAGATGGACCTAGTAATTTTGGAGAGTTTTTTTAGCTTGAAGTGTCCCCTATGCCAGGAAAGCGACTTCTCGACCTCACTGTGGCCGTTTGCTACCTGTCTTTGATTTCCAAATAGTATTAAAGATCAGGTGGGCGCCAGAGATTGCTTTCGGAGTGTTCCCTATTATGAGGGAAGCGACATCCAGATCTCAAAGTATTATTATTGAAACATGAATTATTGAATTAACCAAGCAAAGTGACATATTTCGTGACTGGATGGGATACATTGAAAATAGGGTTCACAGTCTGACTTCACGATTTACTTATGCACTTAAATTTTTTTATTTGAGAAAATTTTACAAAGATTAATTTTTTCCAACACAAGGGTACATATACTTTCTCGGTGGAGCAAGAGAGTTTGTCTCGGGGTGTTGACTAGGGCAAAAAAAACGACGATGATGCAAAAGTTCCTGTTTCTGACTGATGATTACCGTGCAGGCGAATCTAGTTGAGTAGTCGGCATGCTGGCTGCCACCTCTCCCTGATGTCTCTCCTGTGGTCAGCTGGGCGTCCGATCTACACCTCTCGGTAGGCAAACATCAAGTCCTCTCTCTGGTCCGCGCTGCCCGAAGCCGCGACGCTTTCCGCCCCTATTCATGCAGTCCGCCAATGTCTGTATTAGAAGGGAAGCTCTTCCCGCTGGTTGGCTCGAGACACGCAACAAACCGCCCTTAGTTATAAATATTATTAAAAATTGCCTCGATTGGTTGTACTCCTAGCTCCACCTCACCCTTTATTCTCGGATACAGATTTCCTTTTTTATTTTTATTTTTATTTGTTTACTGAAACAGCCTAGTCTCCGTCTCGAATTGTGTTCCTTGTCACGGGACTGTTTTTGCCATAAGTCACATCTAATTGACGACTCTCAGGGGCTGGCGTCCCACAAACATGACGAGCGGAACCTCCCCAGCCCTCCCCCCCTCACACACAAAAAACACGCACACATGTGTTTCATTCTCTGGCTCCCGGAACATAACAAACTCTATGAAGGGCAGAAATCTGAAATAAAAAATTGAAAAAGCTGGAAATGTTGATAAAGTTGACGTGAGTTTTTTTTATCGATCCCTCCTCCCCTTAAATGAGATTTTGCCCAACCCCCCTCCCCCCCTATATTTTGCCAGGTCCCCTTATATTTGGCCGGACCCCCTATACTAAGCTCACGTAATTAACTGACATCTCTATATATAAACATATTTTATTTTTTTATGAATTATTATATCAATTTTCATATGATTTTCGAAATAAAAGATCTTTAACGTATTCATTGTGTATTTATTATTCACATACGGGAAAATTTTAGAGTTTATTTACCTCTTTTATTAAGTCAACAAATACATTTATACAAACGATCAAAATGTGACTGGCATATTAATCCATTGATATATTTAAAGAAATTTATCATTAAATGGCTTGGGGGTGTCCATTAATTAAGTGAGGTGTTTTTCCGGAATTTCAGACCCCCTCGCTCTCTCTGTCGAGACTTCGTGAGATCTGGTCGGACCCCTCCCCCTAAAATGACGTGAAACTTTGACGGGGACCTTACCCCCTGCTAATCGGCCTCGTAGATTTTTGAGAGTTTTTTTTGGCTCTCATGCTTGCAAGGTCGAACATATACCCCCCCTAAATTCAACTTTCGCGTTATTTGTAGACCTTTGGTTTTAGCTCTACCATCCTTGAAGAATTTCAAAATCTCACTTGAGATTTCGGTTGACCCCCTTCCCCCTCTCCCTTGGTGAGGTTTCGTGAGATTTAGCCTAAACCCCCTCCCCATTTCACCTCACGTAATTAATGGACGCCCCCTCAGGTCGAAACACCACAAATTATGCCAAGGTAGCAAGTGTAATAATTAATGGATCGTTATATGAACCAGATCAATAATACGAGGCGTATTCCAAAAGTAAGGTCCGTTTGATCATAATAAAAACATCTTTCAGGATACAAGGTTTTTATTAACGTCAGTATGTAACTACATATCTAGTTCACTTTTCCACATAATCGCCGTTCATATCTATACACTTTCTGTAACGCTGTACCAGTTTCTTTAACCCCTCGGCATAAAAGTCTGTCGCCTGGGACCTGAACCAATTGGTAACGCTCGTCTTGAGTTCTTCATCGGTTTGAAATCGTTGTCCACCAAGCCTCCGTTTCAAATGCAGGAAGAGAAAATAGTCGCTTGGTGCAAGATCTGGACTGTAAGCAGGGTGGTCTAGGATTTCCCAACGAAACTCTTGAATCTTCTCTTTGGTTTTGGAAGCGGTATGCGGACGTGCGTTGTCGTGCAGTAGGATGATGCCAGACGACAGTTTCCCGCGGCGTCGATTTTGGATGGCACGTCTCAGTTTGGTGAGCGTTGCACAGTACACGTCAGCTGTAATGGTTGTCCCACGGTCCATGAATTCGATCAAAAGGACGCCCTTTTCGTCCCAAAACACGGAAGCCATCATTTTGCGATTCGTGTAAGGCGATTGCTTACACTTTTTTGGTTTGGGTGAACCGGAATGGCGCCACTGCATTGATTGTTGTTTTGATTCTGCGTTGGTGCACGCTATCCACGTCTCGTCTCCCGTAACAATTTGGGAAAACAAACTGTCTTCATCTTGTCTATAGCGCTCCAAAAATTGTCGTGCGCTATGCATTCGTTGCTCTTTGTGCTGAGAGGTGAGCAGTTTTGGCACCCACCGCGCACAAAGCTTCCGATATCCAAGCTCTTCAGTGACAATCCTGTAAATTGAGGTACTAGCAACATTTGGGAATTCCATAGCCAGACCACTAATCGTCAAACGCCGATCACTTCGCAGTTTTTGGTTAACTTGCTCGACGATGTCGTCGGTCCGAATACTGGGCCTGCCACTCCGCTGTTGATCGTGCACATCTGTGCGACCACTTTGAAATTCTCGACACCAGTGTCGAACTTGTTTCTCACTCATTATGTTTGGTCCATACACTACACACAATTCGCGATGGATGTCCGCAGCTGACGATCCTTTTGCCAACAAAAATCTAATCACACCGCGCACTTCACAACTGGCGGGAGCTACGATTGTCGCGGCCATTTCGAACTGCTCACAACAATAGATATACGGCTACTGCGGCACGCCAACAATACTGCATATTTACCAGGAGTTGGTAGATGGCGCTGCAGGTGGCAAACGTCATTCAGGGCTATCATCTGTGACATCTTGTACCCCGGACCTTACTTTTGGAATACGCCTCGTATTATATTACGACAAGCAAGCAAACAAATGACCATGCCGTCGGCGCAGTTGTTTGCGGCACCTTGGTGGTATCCGGCGCCTGACGTAGAGTTAGCTGGTTGGAGATGTGGTGGTGGAAGAAATTCTCATTATCAGAAATTGTCCGGCAGGGTGTGAGAGGTGATTGTGCACCAAAGTCCTGGGTTAAATCTTAAACCTTTCCCGCTTTGCGAAGGGATACGACAATGTTGATGATTATACCTCTGGATGGGACCGTTAAACCTGATGGCCCATCCCGTGACTAAGTACTAATGGGGGAAATGAAATGTTGCCATCTTTCTGTGGAATGTATAACTATTTTCAGTGTGTGATAAGTGTATCTTTTGTTTGTGAAACGTGAAGTTTGAGATAGGGGAATGTCCAGCGTTCGCCTTCGTGATTGCGGAAAACTGCCTAAAAACTGCAGTCAGTGCAACCGGTCCACGGTGGCCTGGACCCGTGCTCGGTCCTGTTGTACCTTCCCGATCCAGCTGGCTGCGCTTCAGCGCACTGAGCCACACTGACGGGTTATTAATTTAACATTTCAGTGTTGTAATCAAAACAGTGTTCACTCTTCTTCTTTTTGTGTCGATGAAAGCTTCAAATATGAGGTAGTTTTTCCGCCAATTCGATGGCTTTGTCAGTAGCTGATTGGAAGTCAAATTGGGATACATTAATACCGATTTGTGGACAAGACAACAGATGAACCATGGTTTCTCTCTCCCCGCACGAACATGTGGTATCTGGTTGTTATCCCAGATATCCTCGTGAGGCAAGAGTATCTTTTGAACGTCCAGCTCCAACTCGAAGCCTATTTAACAACTTCCATATGGGCCATGGTTCTTCAGACCCAGGTGGTAGACCCTCTTTTGGTTTAATCCACTCTAAATCATGTTGCATTCTCTTCAGTGTTCAGTCATAATCAAACTAAATGAGTCAATTTATTTTTAAGGCATCAACCATGATATTAATATAAACTTATGATGTAGCTGTGTTACACTAGTAGCCATCAAGGATTGTGGAGTAGATTGAAAAATATGATTATACTAATCGCGATTAGCCGTCCTTATACTTTCTCTCGGTCGATATTTGCAATCTCTGTTAATCACAGTTAATAATAATGGCAGAATGATACAGACGCAAAAATAAGCAGGAAAAAACGAATAAAGACGTGAACCAATCACTAGTTTGGTAGACGGTTTTCAGTATGCGGTGAGTATCAAAGTTTTCACCTTCAAAACACGTCAAAATTTATCAGTTTTATTCAATTTGATATCTGACTCTGGAGCCGTCTGGTAGCTCAGTGGTTAAGGCGCTTACTTATTAAAAGTAGGCTGCTCCGCTCCCAGGCAAATGCAGAAATTTTGAGAGCAGTATTTGATCATATTAGCTAAGCCAGGTCTCCCCGTGGTTCGGATTCCACGTTAAACTGTAGGTCCCAGAGGAAAGGAACTGGTCGTCCTACCTCTGACACAATGGCTTAGTATGCCTCCTTCGGGAGGATCCAACCAACCTTCGGGTTGTGGAGTTAGTTACGTTTTTATCTGATTGCAGGTTCTAAATGTGTGTGATCTGGCACCTGCTAAATTTGAAGCAACTCATTCTCATATCCAATTTCTGTTTACGGTAAGAACTTGAACGTTACGATCACTTCAGCTTTATGAGTGTGGTCTGAAAAGTTCGCTGCCGCAACCATTGACTGTGATGCTTTCTGTAAAATATACAACATGAGATTTCATTAAAATATGTTCATCACTTCTTAAACGTAATTTTCTTACGAAATTCTGTAAATTTATTTATCGTTACAGGTTATAATAGTAAAAGACGACGCGACGCTTACGAGTCTCCCCTCTTACACCATTCTTACAGTTTCTGAACTTTGGGAGGAAAGATCTATTTCCTTTAACTATTACCTTTAACTATTTGAGATTCCTCAAAAATTTATGCATGTTCTCTAACGACAATTTTTTTTTGCTTAAAATATTTTGATAATCATGGAAATATGCTCTAAAACTTCTCCCCAGAAGTCATTAAACTTCCTTTTAATACACAGCCAGAAATTTAATTAAATAATTTCCTCTCATTGCGTTCCTGCATTCGACTGGAATGATTTCGGAACACCATGGAAAAAGCGAAATCTGGATGAACGAACCGGGAATTGAACCCTCGTCCTCCTGAATGCAAGAACCGACTCTAATCGTTCATCCATCAGGCTCGATATGTATTCATTCGCTTTAATCAGAGAACAAGATAACTGAACAGCGGGGTGTTATATGGTGCGTGCTCGTTAAAGGGGATGTGCCAGTGCCTTCTGACCTCACAGGTTTCAGCCAGTTCAGGCAAAACACTGTACTTCTAAAAATACTCCAACAGTGTTGTTATTCCAAATATTAAAAATATTAATTCCTGTAACCCAAAATATCATACCATCAAGGCTCTGACAATTCTTGGATGTAGTCAGTTCTCGGGTTGTATTCACCTTAACCAATAATTAGACTCGATTTTTTTCATGGAAATCGAGGGAAATTGTGTTGTCTTTTGGGATAGCTACAGTATTCGAAACAGATTTTAAGTTCAACCAATAGGACCAAAAAATCAAACGATACAAATTTCATCACTTTTTTTACTACAGGCGAGCGGTCTGGTAGCTTAGTGGTTATGGCGCTTGCTTTCAAAAATTTCGTTGCTCCTGTCAGAGGTTCGAGTCCCGACACGTGTAGGAATTTTTAAGAATTGTGTTTCATCATATGAGCTCTTCCAGGACGCTCCGTGGTTCGTATTCCACTTTAAACTGTAGGTCCCAGAGGAAAGGAACTGGCCGTCCTGCCTCTGACACAATGGCTTAGTATGCCTCTTTCGGGAGGAACCAACCAACATATCATTTATGGCTGTTATGGTTCGTTTTCTCGCGGCTGAAAATGGACACCTTTGACCTCGAACGCTCAGAACCGCACGAAAAGATACTTAGAATAACAAGCGATCATAAACAAAACAGTGGTGTATGTCATTTCCACGCAAAACGTTGCATTCTACCTCAAGTAACAATCTAATAGAGAGAAACAAAGTAACAAGATACTAATACCATTTGAAGGAAATAATACGTAATTCAATCACGTCAGTGTATCATTATATTTTCAAGCAACAGTGCCAAAAATTATCTGCTTAAAGTACTTTATATAGCGCAAATCACGCATATACAGCAGTACCACACACCTGAAAAAGCTTATAACAGTCCTCAAAGTGCAGATGCGGGATTTCGATGAAGTGGTTCAAACGAAGTGGAAGAGAACAATGTGCACACCTCACTATCACGTTATCACATTCCAAATCACTTTCGCATTCTCGCAGTCCAGTATCAAAAGCCACACTAATTACATTTTCAAATGATGACGTTGGAATGTCAATGTCATAACCTGGCTTTCGCCAAGCATATTGTAACATAGGCTTATACGTAGGTGCAGCAAATTGAATGTAAATCACGGACAAGAGAGTGATGTTTCATGATATAATGACGATCATGTATCTTCACTTGTGGTTTGGCACATTGTAGTCTTACAAAATCAGTAATCCTGATATAGAGCTTATATTGCCGAAACAAGTAAACATTAAGGGGTTCGCAATATTTTGTTGTTTTCGGTAGTAATATCTTCAGCCTATCATTTTTGTTTGGAAAAGTTGCATCTAGAATGGTATAATCTGTATGACCTAACCAGGAATCACATAACAATAGGCTCTTTTATTTGTTACATCTTCGCCATAGACTGAAATTAGAAAACGTTTCATGTGTTCTTTAGTCATTTTTCCTCTTTTGTTTGCCTCCACATGAATGTTTCGTGGACAGGTTGTTTCAAAGATTATTGAAATACACTCCTGGAAATTGAAATATGAACACATTGACGCCGGTGTGTAAGACCCACCATACTTGCTCCGGACACTACGAGAGGGCTGTACAAGCAATGATCAAACGCACGGCACAGCGGACACACCAGGAACAGCAGTGTTGGCCGTCGAAGGGCGCTAGCTGCGCAGCGGTAGGGCACCGCCGCAGTCAGTGTCAGCCAGTTTGCCGTGGCATACGGAGCTCCATCTCAGTCTTTAACACTGGTAGCATGCCGCGACAGCGTGTACGTGAACCGTATGTGCAGTTGACGGACTTTGAATGAGGGCGTATAGTGGGCATGCGGGACGCCGGGTGGACGTACCGCCGAATTGCTCAACATGTGGGGCGCGAGGTCTCCACAGTACATCGGTGTTGTCGCCAGTGGTCGGCGGAAGGTGCACGTGCCCGTCGACCTGGGTCTGGACAGCAGCGACGCACGGACGCACGCCAAGACCGTCGCATCCTACGCAGTGCCGTAGGGGACCGCACCGCCACTTCCCGGCAAATTAGGGGCACTGTTGCTCCTGGGGTATCAGAGAGGACCATTCGCAACCGTCTCCATGAAGCTGGGCTACGGTCCCGCGCACCGTTAGGTGGTCTTCCGCTCACGCCCCAACATCGTGCAGCCCGCCTCCAGTGGTGTCGCGACAGGCGTGTATGGAGGGACGAATGGAGACGTGTCGTCTTCAGTGATGAGAGTCGCCTCTGCCTTGGTGCCAATGATGGTCGTATGCGTGTTTGGCACCCTGCAGGTGAGCGCCACAATCAGGACTGCATACGACCGAGGCACACAGGGCCAACACCCGGCATCATGGTGTGGGGAGCGATCTCCTACACTGGCCGTACACCTCTGGTGATCGTCGAGGGGACACTGAACAGTGCACGGTACATTCAAACCGTCATCGAATCCATCGTTCTACCATTCCCAGATCGGCAAGGTAACATGCTGTTCCAACAGGACAGTGCACGTCCACATGTATCCCGTGCCACCCAACGTGCTCTAGAAGGTGTAAGTCAACTACCCTGGCCAGCGAGATCTCCGGATCTGTCCCACATTGAGCATGTTTGGGACTGGCTGAAACGTCGTCTCACGCGGTCTGCACGTCCAGCACGAACGCTGGTCCAGTTGAGGCGCCAGGTGGAAATGGCTTGGCATGCCGTTCCACAGGACTACATCCAGCACCTCTACGATCGTCTCCATGGGAGAATTGCAGCCTGCATTGCTGCGAAAGGAGGATATACACGCTACTAGTGCCGACATTGTGCATGCTCTGTTGCCTGTGTCTATGTGCCTATGGTTCTGTCTGTGTGATCATGTGTTGTATCTGACCCCAGGAATGTGTATATAAAGTTTCCCATTCCTGGGACAATGAATTCACGGTGTTCTTATTTCAATTTCCAGGAATGTATTTGGACCGAAAGTGCCTTGCGTCTTTTTAAAACAGACGTACAATTAATGGCGCTAGCAGACAAGTACGGACTACGGAGTTCTGCAAGGAAATGACACACACTACTCTTTTGTTTATGCCCTCTTGTTATTCTAAACATGTTTTCGTGCGGTTGCGAGCGTTCGGGGTCAAAGGATGAGTACATAAGCGGCCAAGTATTTTGGTTTACTCTCAGCTTAGGTGCTCGATCAGATTTACCTACTAACAATACCTAGGTATTTTAAAGGATTCGCCATTTTTCATTTGTAAACTGGTCTTTGGAATCTGGAATTTATTGTGATACGCGTTCATCACTATGTCGTGCTTCACAGATTCCAGATTCCTGATTTGTCTTAGCGCTTCCTATCTGCATTCAATGAGGCTCTTAAATAAAGTGCCTATTTCACGCCTTTCCATGAACAGCTACTCTGACGTCATTATTCGTGACTACTCTATCGCTATGCATAATTCAAATCCGATAGCAGGCTGTTTACTTGTAAGGTCGAGCTTTTGCCTTCGGAATCTTCCCCCCCCCCCCACCCCCCCAAAAAAAACAACTCCTTCAGTCAAAATTTAGTACCACAAAAGCGACTTCGGTACGATTTAGTAATACATAGAGAATTATCGGTCATAGGATCCCCAAGGGCTCCTTGGTCAACTAAATGCGAGATTTGCAATTGGATGCGCAATCCACCTCTTTCATCACTGCTTCACCTTTTTTTTTACTTATGACTTTACGCCTCGTCGAGGTCATTAGAGGCGGGATGAGACTGGAGACAAGGAACGGGAAGGAATTCGACCATGGCCTCTTTGAAGGAAGCATCCCGGCATTGGTCTGGAGTGATTTGGGAAACCATGGAGACCCAAATCTGGATGCCCGGACAGGGATTCGAACAGCTGTCCTCCAAACTGCTTCACCGGATCCGATTAAACCTATAAGCTGAAGAAAGAACCCAACCCTGCCCCCCCCCTCAGTCTTAACTTCGTCCCGTGCTATTGGGAAATGGTTCTTTTGTTGTGATCCTGCCTAATTAGATGGATAATGGCTATTAATTTTTATATTTTCACATTCGAACATATAGGTTTTCTTCACGATCTGTTCATTCCAGTCAAATTCAAAAACAGAGACATGAATTTTCGTCTTTGAAAGCAATAAGTATATGCTTTTAAGACGGAGCTGAGCCAGATGAAACGTATTCATGGGATTTTTTTTTTTTTTTTTTGGCTACGCCTTTTAATTTACTTCCATACTGGGGAAAAGCGTAATAAAGAAAGAAACTGATGGTAACAAAATTGGGCGATAGTCTTTGGCACTGAAGCTCCAAATCTATAACATTCACCTGGTAACTGGTATACCAAATGACAGCCAAAGAAACAAACAATTTGTGAAGACGTCATTCCACGTGTTAAGTAGTAGGCGCGCCGTCATTTTGCGTTAGTTCGCTGCATCTGGGAAATAAAGCAGGGTGCTATGACTTCTAGCTCTCTAAGCTTTGGTCTCAATCGAACTCTCATTTCGAGCTCTATCATCGATTTCTTGTGTGAAAAATTATTGTAAAATGAAATGACGAAGTTGTACAGTATGCGGTTAAAAAGGTTCTGACCAAAAACCCAGTGACCATTGAAATGTCATATGTGAGAGTTAAGCGATTCGCCAGGCGGCTCCGTGTGCATGAATAAGGGCGCGAGTACATCTGCCGCGGAGAGGCAAAATCGATGGTCCAGCATATTGAATCACACACACTCCTGCGGGAAGAAGCATGCACATACAGGATAGTTTTTAAAGAGCACGCGGCGGAAAAAACGGATTATCACGTACAGCCCTAACGGACACGCATACAAACATAATACTGCCATATATATATATATATATATATATATATATATATATATATTAAAGTATTCAGCAGTCTACAGTATTTCGCTTGTGATGAAAACTTCGTATTAAGATATTTTGTGTTCTTCTATTTGTGAAGCACCCAATACTTAACGCTTAAAGTACGTGATCATGATGATCTGTTGGCGGTTTTTGTTTAATTACAAACGGTCTTACAGGTTTAGAAATAACTGAAGGAAAGTATCTACATCATTTACTATTCGCCGATGGTCAAGTCGTTTTATCAAAAGATGCAGAGGATGCCGTAATCAGCTATCAACGGAATATAAAAAATGGGGCTTAAAGATTAATTATCAAAAAAAGAATATCTTACTAATGATCTGGATGAATTGTAGATTGATGGGGCACAAATTAAAAAGGTAAATAATTTTTGCTAGTTGGGTTCAATTTTAGATAGAGAGGGAACATCAAACATGGAAATTAATAAAAGAATTACTAATGGCCGTTAAGTAATCGTGATGTTCAAATTAATTCTATGGAGCAAGAATGTTATGAATAGAACAAAAAAAAAACTATATTTAAGCAGGGCCGCATTTAAGCATAGGCTACATAGGCTGTAGCATAGGGGCCCTCACCACAAAGGGGGACCAGCACAACAACCCTGGGTCTCCCGCCTGCACCAGTAGTAGAGCAGAATTTGGAATATTTAGAAATTTAAGCGACAGGGGGGCCCGCACCACCTATATAGCCTAGGGGCCCAGAGAGCCTAAATGCGGTCCTGTAGTTAAGTCATTATTGGAAACTGTAGTATTATATGGATCAGAAACCTGGACAATCAACCAAAAACATATTAAGAAGTTGAAAGCATTAGAAATTGATTTCTGGATAAGATCAGCAATAATATAAGGAAAGAAAAGTAAGGAATACTGAAATAATAAGGCTAATGGAAGTGAAAGAATATATGAATTTATAGAACGAAAAAGATTGGGATGGTATAGCCATGTAAGAAGGATGGAAGATACTAGGATACCATAACTTGTACAGGAATGGAAGGTTGGAGGAAGGAGGAAAAAATGACGGCCCATATTTATCTGGCTCCAAATGTACAAACAGCAATGAGAAGATTTGGTGTAAAAGAGGAAGATACACACTACCGAAGAATCTGGAGAAATATTTTGAGAAGATAAAGCCAAGTTCTGTGTTCCGAGTTTTTAGTGTTATGTTGGAGTAAAATCTCTATAATGACGAAAATCCCTCTCAATAATAATAAAAATAAACGGTCTTGCGGAAATTGTTAATATCAATTTCATATTGTTTGTTAATGAAGCACTTATATGTTGCGAAGTTAAATGTCCTGCTGATTGTTTACATGCTAAACGTGATCTGTGTGTTATTTGAAACTAAATAGCAAAACGAACAAGGTAATAGGCATAATGAACAATGTGGTCCACTTGGGCAAAAATATGTAGTGCGAAGTTTAGTTTCTGATAAAACTGTTTCTCTGAAGTACTTAGGTCCAACAGTACAAACTAGTATCGACAAGGTTATACCTGATTCTAAAACGCGAATCATAGATTGAATTTTGAAAAATTAATTGTTACTTATATACAAAGCAAATAGAGTATAAGACTCTTGTACATCATCTCCTTGAGTTCTGTAGTGTTGTGTATAATCCCTATTGCAACGGATTGAGTAATAGTATCCACAACGCGTTTTGTGTTCACTTGCCAAAATCATTACGAAAGAGCATGGGCTGAAACTGCGCAGAAGACATACAACACAAGTTCCGCCTGAATTTATTGAATAACAATACCATTCTGTCGTAAGGGAGCATCCATCAACAACGTGCCTCGGACTGGGTGGGGGGAAGGGTTGGGTAGAAAGTGAGGAGGCAACGGATCTCCACATCCGCAAGTGCGGAACTTTCGCGTGAATTCTCACATCCGCTTTCGCATCCACATCCGTAATACTTATTGCGGATGTATAAAGAATGTTTTGTTTACGTTGCAATATATATTATTCTTTTCTCTTTATACGAGAGTCTGCCCATCGTCTCTTAGCTAATAACAATGTGGTTGTTTTTTTCTGACGATCTTGTAATAAAAATAACAATGAACCTAAGCGACGAATTTACAAGTTTAAACTTGCATGTAAAGTGAAGCACCTTCATCACGGTCGAATTTACAGGACATCCGTGTAGAATTACAAAAGGATGCGCTCACCCATTCACGTAAGTTAAAGGAGTGCAACAAAATGTTCGAAGCAATACTTTCCACTCGTACTTTCTCGCGGCACACCATGTGTCCTTATCGTACACTCGCAGGATTTTTCCTCCAATCATGATCTAACACCATAGCTTGTTGGACAGCAAGGACTCGTGTTGGTTGTTTGGGAGTCCCAACATCCAACACGTCCTGCATGTAGTTCTCTCACCCTTTTTACGGCCTATCAAGGTTCTTTATCGAAAATTGGATGATCGTAAATCCCACAAGTTTTACTGTGAATGGGCCGCTAGAGCGGTGGAAAGGCAGGTGACGGGAACGGAGATGTGCGGTGTCCTGGTATTGTGCTTGACGCTTGAATTGGTTGTGCCGGGAACTCCGCAAAGTACACATGACAAAGATTGTTTTTTTTTAGACGCGTGCGTGGTTATGTAAATAATTTAATCCACTTATGAAATCATCCCATGTTTTGTTGTGGAAAGATGAAGCAAAAATTAATCAATGTGATAGTATTATAAGGAAATAGACGTTACTTCTGAAAAATGTAGAATTTTTATTATAAGTTTATTTTCAATAAAACATTAAAATATAAATATTTATAAGTTTATTTTTCAACTCCCGCATCCGCAAAACATCCGCATCCGCGGATGTGAAGCATTGGACATTCGCAAAGATGACTTCCGTTACAACCCTAGTAGAAAGCTACGCTCGGCTACGTGGATGAGGGTGAGTTAGAGGGGAGGGGGTTCCGAGCGAAGCCACTCAGCTTTTCATTCATATTATTTTTCACAGTTAAAATAAGGTGGAGAACACATAACAGATGCGGACATTTATTTCTGTCAATAAATTATCTCCGTATGTAATGTAGATATCCTATATACTAACAGTGCTGCGCATGCATATGACTTGGTGTCATAGCGTTGGGTTGCACGCGGCTGATGCATTGGAACTAACCGACATTACGATTCGAAAAACAGTAGACATGTTGTACCTAGACTCAAAAGCGCTTACAAATGTCGCCCGGAGTTTTCAAGGCAGTGTCATTTCGTATTCTTTTGATGGTTTGAAATAAAGCTGTTTTCATTAGGATCGCCCGCGTGTGATCAATCCGCTCGTTGATAAAATAATTTTAATTTTCTTCTATCAAGCCTAATTCATGGATAATATAATTATAATTCTCGCTGAAGTATTATTTCAAGTTCAAAATGTGGTGTGAAGAATGAACTTCCTCTTGTCGGAAATGTTTTTCCAACGTGTTTTCATTTTCCAGTAAGTTACAAAAATCTTATTTTTTTACGCGACAGGTATAGTTTGTATTATTTTGTCAATTACTGAACAATGATCAATGAGAAAAAGGGAATATTTTTAGTAACTCCTGAAGAATCAAGAATAAAAGGTTTTCTAAATGTACCTGAGAAAGAGGTTACCCCAATAATTTATAATTTGTGATAGTGTCTATGTCAACATTTCATTCAGAAAATTTATAGTAATAGAAAAATACATAACCCAAATACCAGTTGTGTTCAATATATACGCAATAATTTTAATGATAGTCTACTAAGAGAAAACAAAACAAAATGTCTTCTGGAGAATAATAAAGAAAAAGGCAAGGGTAGTGTTGCAAATTGAAAAAAAATTTTTTTTTTTCAGATTTGTGAAAAAAAAACATGAAAAAACCTTAGCACCCTTGTTTTTTTTTTCTTCCAAATTTGTTTTTTTTTTTCAGAAAACAATATATTTGATAAATTATAGTTTTATTTACGGAACTTACATTTTACATATGTGTTTTAATTCTTACTAAATCATATGATGTCTTACATAATGTTTCATAAATGTTTCTCTATAGGTAACCTAATTTTTTATTCATCCTTTATGTCAGTACCACATTCACTAGTATCAGTACAACCAACACTAGTTCGGTCGGAGTCTGTTTCCTCTTCTGTCTGCTCTAGTTCCATAACTTCAGAAATAATTACATTTTCTTTTGACTGGATGTATTGTACGCAAAACCTTTTGAGATTGCAGTTTTAAATTGTGAGCAAAGTACACACTGTGCATAAAAACTGCGCCGATAGTTCTATTAAGTCTTTTAAGTTTGAATTTAAATCTATTATTATACAAAATAGGAGCATTATTTCTTTTCAGTGGTTGGTTTACGCCAACGGTTGCAAGGAAATGATTCATAATTACTGACAATTTAGTGACTCAGTATCACTATACGCTGCGAGTTTAACAAGTAAGTATACGAGTATAAGGAAAGCACAATAAGTAATAAAAAGAGGCAAAAAACCGTAGATAAATTTAAAATTCCTAATTTTTTGAAAAGATCCGTAGGTCTACAGATAAATTTGTAGGGATGGCAGCACTAGTTCAAATAGCGAGTATCAATCCAAACAATGGGGAATGGGGATTCCTTCTGACGCAACCTAGCCTTTTCGGGTAGTCTCCTTTCGTAAAAGAAAACTTCAGTCAATGTTACCAATATTTTTGTAATTTTTTTTTCTACAGAACCAGAAAAATATAGTAGATTTAAAAATTAAGATAAGTACTTAGTGAAAACTCTAAAACAGTCATATTAAACGATAAATGCCTTAAAAATTTGAAATTTAGTAGTTATGAAAAAAAACATGTCCCAAAAAAACATGTTTTTTTCAGTTTTTTTCATGTTTTTTTTCACGTCAGAAAAAAACAGTTTTTTTTACAACACTAGGCAAGGGGGAGGGGTCGAGGCAAAAGCAACGTCAGGCTACGTGGGAGGGGGGGGGGGGGTTTTCAAGAGATGCTAAAATGTTGTCACGTAGTTTATGGACGCTCCCTAAGACAAACAAGAATCAAAAGAATTTGTCAGAAAACTTTCCAGAAAGGTGGCGCAGCCTTCGACTTTGTTCCCATTCTTTGGTACCGACCCAAAAATCACAATACTTTTACGACTATCATAAAAGAAGTTAGAATTTATGGAGTTAAACCACAAGGTGAGGGATATGTAACTTGTTTTTTGCTAAGGTCGTCGTTATGACAGTGATACTATGTTACTGTACCCAACGGATTTGCACTGACCTTCGATGGTTATACATTCATCGAGGTGCTAGAACTGAAGCATTTTATTGATCGCAGAAAAATTTCTGAAGTTGTGGTCGCGTGATAAATTAACTCATCATTTTAATGAATGCAGAATACCAGTTCCTCAGAAAGTAATTTACTTATATTTCAGTAAGAACACGAGAAGACTATAAAGATTATATCTTACACAAACGGCAGGAAGGATTAGCATGAGTGAATTTATGTAAGGAATTATTAGCACCTAGATTTCTGCAGAAAGTAGGTTGCCGAAAATACTTGCTTTAATAAAAATATGCAATTCAAGTCAGGAGAAAGAGAATATCTGAAAAAAAACCTTTTAAATATGTTTGGTACGATTAATTTTCTTTGTGCACTGATTTCAAAATTATTATAACTCAGCAGACAATGATACTAGCTGTCTATAACACGCATTACAGTAGGAAGCTATCACTTTATGGCTGTTCATTTGGTTGCATTTAAAAAATGTAACACCAAATGCCGCTACTGGAAACTTGGACTCTTTCCATTTTATTCTGAAAGCTATCTTAATTTATATATTACTTTCGATTAGAGCTTGGTGGGTGACTGGTAACGCTCTGGTCTCGCATTCGGTAGGATGCGGGTTCGAATCCACGTAAGGCCGTCCAGGTTTCGGTTTTTCATGTTTTTTTTAAAAAATTTGGTTATGGATTCACGCCTCGTCACCATCGAGGTCATTAGAGGCTGTAAAGGACTGGGGGCAAGGCATGGGAAGGAATTCAGCATTGAGTTTTTTGAAGGAACCATCCCGCCATTCATCTGGAATCATTTATGGAAACCATGTAAAACCGAAATCTGGATGGCCGGACGGGGATTGGAACCAGCGTTCTACCGAATACGAGGCTACAGCATTACCTCTTACTAGAGGTGGGCGCCGCGCCGGCGTGACGCCGCCGTGTCTCTGTGGCGCGCCGCCGCCGCCGCCGGCCTTTGCTTCGCGGCGTGTCCTTGAGCAACACTTCCTAACACGACGAGGCTTTTTTTTAAATTTTCGTTAAATTGAGTTAATAAGTAGGTGTTAAAAAGACCGAATTAGCTAAAACTAATTTTATAAAACTCTCTGTAATAGTGTTATACGACTGTCTAAGCCAAACTAGTTTTTGTTGGAAAGATTTCGGAAGTTTAGTGATAGAAAAAGCCAATAAGAAAAAAATCGTGAGTTCCGATCAAGGCTCTTTCTTAGCTAGCCTAAATGCGGTAAAAACCAAGTATTTAACCCTGAGTACCAAATGTATGGAGGAAATGAAGACTGGTGGTAAAATAGAAGGCATGATAAGAGATATAAAGAAACAGTTGAGACTAAAAGAATAGAAGATTCTAGCTGTCATTGATACTGGAGAAAACGTGCGAGGAGCAGTTTTGTTGGCTAGCTAATATGGAACATCAATCTGTGTCTTGGTCATGGACTCCATAATCTCGTTACAGTGGAGGCCTAAGCAGAGTTCCAGAAATTGAAAGGCTCCTAAAAAAAATGCTAGAAGATTGTCAAGAGAGAGAGAGAGAGAGAGATACCCCTTGTCAGCACATGCCGAAAAATGGAAAAAGAGTTTTTGGATTCCCTTGATAGCGTCGTTCAATGGTGAGACCGATCCTATTTTAGAAAATGATTAGATGTAACAAGTAGACCTACACACAGAAAGATTGGATGAAGTAGTTAAAGAGAGCTCGCTATTCGTATCAGGATCAGGAAGTGTTAAATAAAACCTTTCTATCAAAACTCGTTGGCATAGATTTACAGGGATGCTGGGAAGTTTAACCCACGTATGTAACTGTGACATAATAAATAAGATGTTTAGAAAGATTGGACAAGATGGGATAAAGCAAAGTGAGCCGAATCTTTTAGACATAAAACATCTAGTAAAATTTTGATAAGGTTTCGCGAAGCAGTTGAGGTCATGTCATCAGAAAAATATGTACAATGAATGTGAATCTTCTGTTCGGTTCTGAAATAACTGAGATCATGAATTCTGTCTTAGATGACGAATTATTGACTATGTTTCGGCTTAATCGCAACATGGTGGCAGAAGTTAGCTGCCACAAGAGTTGTCGTAGCAGTATCATCTTTGGATTTTAATTTTATGGGTCTCAAAGAAGTAGATACACATTTGGAGTCAATACAAAAGACCAGTACTTACTTTATTGCCTCGTATATAAAGGAATAATCACTGCCATTAATGTGCCAGAAACAAATGAAAGTAGGGATTCTATTGCTTCAACAAAATCCACCAATGATACATCGGTGGATGTATCATCTATCGATGAAACTATCGATGAAATATCGTGTGTGTATGACGATAATGATTATCCGATCGCTGAAGAAAGTTGGAGATATTTAGCTTCATCTGATACATCAAATTCTTAAAAAAAAAACCTTACCTAGACTTTTCTTTGTGTGCCTGCACAAGCACGCGGAGCGAAAGAGTATTTTCTGTGACTAGGTTAGTCATTTCTACCTAAAGGTCTAGCCTAAGTTTAGTTCACCCAAATAAAATTATCTTTGTACATGATAACTACAAAGAGTACAAAAACCTGCAAGATTTTGAATATAAAAGTGAAACGTTACTTATTTTCTGTTTTTGAGACGAAGTAATGATATGCACATCTATATGATATATATTATTTCTATAAGGTATTTTTTTTCTCACAAGCCATTATCTCCCTTCATACTTAATCGGAATCAATGAATGAGATGTCATTTTAAAGCTTATAGTCTCCCACTTTGGTCACATCACATTACAAGAAAGAAATTTTTCGGAATTCGACCCTTAAAGGGCAAAAATGTCAATACTTCTAAAATGCTGTTTTTTGTGTTAAGAGTCATTTATCTCCCTGGATACCTATCTGAAATCGTTTAATGAAGTATCATTTTAAAGATTAAGATCTCCGGTTTGGTGACATCACATATTAAGACAGGATTTTTCTGAATTCGACTCTTAAAGGGCAAAAATATCAGTATTTCTGCAACGCGTTTTTGTGTCACGAGCCATTTATCTCCCTTCATATCTAACCGATATAGATAAATGAAGTATCATATTAAATATTAAAGTCTCTGCCGTGGTCACATTATATTTTAAGAAAACAATTTTTCGTAATTTGATCCTTAAAGGGCCAAAATGTCAATATTTCTAAAATGCTTTTTTGTGTCTCGAGTCATTTATCTCCCTTGATAATTAAACAAAATTGATAAACGAGGTATTATTTTAAAGACTGAGGTCTTCGGTTGGTTACACCATATTTTAAGAAAGAAATTTTTCAAAATTCGACCTTTTAAAGGACAAAGGTATTAATATTTCTACAACACATCTCCCTTGATGCCAAACCGAAATCAATAAATGAGGCATCGTTTAAAATATTAAAGTATCCGCTTTGGTCACATCATATTTTAAGGACGAACTTTCTATAAGTTCAACCCTCAAGGGGCAAAAAAATCACCATTTCTAAAACTTTTTTTGTCGTAACCGAAATGGAGAAATGAGGTATCATTTTAAAGACCAAGGTGTGCGCTTTGTCACACCATATTTTTGAAAGTAATTTTTTGGAAAAGGGCAAAAGTATCAATATTATTTCTACAACTTTTTTAAAAAAATTAGGAGCCATTTATCTCCTTCGATACCTAACCGAAATCGATAAATGACATATTGTTTTTAAGTTTAAGGTGTCAAATTAGGTAAAATCATAAATTCAGGAAGAATTTTTCGGAATTTGATGCTTAAAGTGGTAGCCCATAAGAGACAGTTCAGAGCCAAGTCCCTAGATTGCAACAGCAGATATCACAGAGATGTCAATAAACTTTTTTTTATACAATAAGTAGCTTTCCGGATTTTTTTTTTTTTTTTCCCCATCTCTTACGGAAGCATTTTTATTTTGCTATACTATTTCAATGTAAACATTTTATTCGCACAACAACACATATCATAGAGATGTTGATATGCTGTGTGCATTTTGGTCAGGTTGGTTGCATTCTGTTAAGGTCAATGACAGTTTGTCGTACATACAGTGTGTTTTAAATTTTCCAAACTGTTTGGTAATATGTTTTGACGCGTACCTATTACACTAAACAAATAAATATTTGCTACAAAAGTGCAGTTCTACTTTTCATTATACTACAAGCATTCAACCTCACTATTCATCGTATTTTACTAGCGAAATTTTCGCACGGGTCGTCTAGTATCATATATAAAGTAGTCACGCCGCCGGCGCTACGCCGCCGCCGGCTGAAAATGTTCGGCGCGCCGCCGCCGAGATTTTGGTAAGCGGCGCCCACCTCTACCTCTTACCCACCACGCTCGGTAAATTGGTTTTCCACTCATGAAAGTTAAGTATGGATCATAAGACCGATGTGTGGGAAACACGATATCCCATTTAGGCATCTCTATCTGCTTTTATTTCAGACCAACCTCGGTGGGTGAGCGGTAACGCTCCGGTCTCTCATTCGGGAGGACGAGGATTCAGATCCCCGCCCAGCCTTTTAGATTTCGGGTTTCCGTAGTTTTCAAAAATCACTCCAGGTGAATGCTGGTATTTTCGCAGAAAAGGTCATCGCCGAATTCATTCCCGTTCCTTGCCCCCGGTCCTTTCCTGCCTCCAATGACCCACCGAATGGTTAACGTTCTGGCGTCGCCTTCGGGAGGACGCGGGTTCGAATCCCCGTCCGGCCATCCAGATTGGGTTTTCCATGGTTTCCCCAGATCATTCCAGGCGAATGCCAGGATGCTTCCTTCAAAAATGCCATGGCCGAATTCCTTCCAGTTCCTTGTCTCCAGTCCCATCCCACCTCTAATGACCTTAGCCGTCGACGAGACGTAAAGCAATAAGTAAAAAAAAAAAAAAAAAATCTGGTGACCCCTAAGTTGACGAGGTATAAAGCCATAAACAAATAAAAGAATAATGAGTCATCATTTAACATTCTTCCAGTATCAGGCTCTCTGCACATTTATTCTGAAGCTAAATTTCAATGTCGTTTTTTTTTCAGTTGTTTATGCTGATGCATTGCAGCGCAACAATGTCATTCGATGAGAATGTACTTGCTTTCACACCTCGATAGTCAGACCATTGTTAGATATTTCGGCTCCTGAAAGGCGGTATCGTTTGAGCTATGGACAAGTATCAGTCTTAGTGTATAATTAATTCCCCACTTTATAAAAAATCAAAGGTTGGTTATGATTATAATGTGGGAAAGGAATTGTTTATTGAAGACTCGAAAAGTAAATACCTCGGCATAACATTTGATAAAAAAAACTAACTGCGTAGGGCACATTGGACAGATAGTAAGAAAAGGTTTCAAAATACTTCATTTGTTGGAGAGGGTGATGAAAAGATATACCAGAGAAGTGAGGGAATTGCATTACAAAACTTTGGTCAGACCACTGCTGGAATATAGTGGTGTTGTATGGGACCCGCATTTTGGGTTTCCGATACAGGAGTTGAAGGGGGCGCAGGGAAGGGTTGCTTGATATGTCTTTGGATATTACTGCAGAACACATTCAGTAACTAATATAATAAAGGAACTGGAATGAAATTCATTGGAGGACAGAAGGAGGGTGAAGAGAGTCATTGGAGTGTACAAGGAGTATATTGGTGATGATGCGTGGAAAGATATTGATGGAAGAATTAAGAGAGGTGAGTTGAAGGGTAAAGATAATCATGACCACAAGCTTGCAGTCGATTACGGGCATGAGGTTGTAGGGAAATTTTCTTGCGTAGGGAGGGGACATGGGCGCCGGCAGGATTACTTCAAGGGAGGTGAATCTGTATCTTTTTTTATACATTATATACAACACTTATTGCTTATTAACTAAGGATACTGAATTTATTGACAAGGTATTGAACAAGTTTGGACAACAACCTAAGTGCCTTAAGTTATTATTCAAACAGTGAATTTAATAATAAAATTTTTGTTTCTTTATCTTTTTCTGTGTATTTTCTTTCATAGGGGGGGGGTGCAAGTGCACCCCCTTGCACTCCTCTCCCGGCGCCCATGGGAGGGGTGTCAGGAATTTGAATAATTTCCCAGAAACACTGAAATAATTTAAAGTTCAAATTAGTAGGGGTGGAAAGGAGAAAGGGGGCCTGTAGGTAAATTGCCACCGGAGCATGCACTCCATCGGTGTTATATTAAATTAAAAAATATATGAAACAGTCATTTCGGCATAACAGTTAACAATTAACAGTGTGGATGGTCAACAGCGTTGAGATGTGACCTGGTTTTTGGCGTTATGTGAAAGGTCGAACAGGTCGTACTATTCTGCCCAGGGACTGTGACTCTTGCTGTATTTTTCCGTCGGCGCCTTCAAGGCTGTCAGATGTGTCAATACATTCATTAGCTACCCGGGTAAGCCCGCCTGAAAGACTCGGGAAATACAATTACGCCAGACGTTGGCGCTGGCAATGCTGACGTGCATGTGGGCGCTGTGGAGCGTAAACAAACTGAACTAGACGAATCAGTGGGTATTGCGCAATAGTAGAGAACAGCGCACGAAGTGACTGACCATGGAGTGAGCGAGCACGTGGCGGCCCCAAAGTGTAAACAAGCTGCACCAGCACATACGTTATTGCACTACTGTGCACGTAGCTCAGCGTCTTATTTCTCATCAACTTTTCCCAAACTTTTGGGGTCGGCTACCTCCGATGACTTTCGAATAATCGTTGGCATGGTCAAATTTGGAGCTTTGGTTTTACAGCCGCATGCCCTTGTTGACGCCAAGCATTTTAAACATACTGCCAGGTCGTACTAAGTTAGGGGTGGCCAGCCCAAATGATCTTGCGGGCCACTTTCGAACTGTATCATAATTCCGCGGGCCGCATACAAAATTATATATCCCCATATTAGATTTAGAACCATATACTCGCAAAATGATTATTTTAAAATCAAAGTTAATTTTTTATCATAATTTCGACAGTTAATTTTTTAATATATGAATGAACAAATAATTATTTTTTTTTAATACATTGGTTTTCACTACTTTGGCCATTATAAAACAAATATATTTTGTTAAAGTGTGATGAATCTCGTTGGCCGTGCTGTGGTAGTAGTAGAGGGTTTGGTTGGTAATTATATCTATATGCATTATATTTATCATTTTATTAATTTTAATATTAATGATTTGTTGATCTTATCAATTTAATAATTTTAATCATTTGATTTTATCAAATAGGAAGAGGGTGCAAAGTGATATGCTATCTTGCATCACTAATAAAGTCATAGCCTGACAGATTTATCCAAATTCAACATTGAATGCCTACAGACGTCGGTGTACTTTACAGTTAATTTAATACATGAAAATCAAGGGTTCAAACAAAATTAATACCGAGTCTTACAATATGAGGCATAAGACGTTAATTTTAAACAAATAACAATGAAATATTTTATGTGAAATTTAAGCACTATATCAAGATGCTTATTATAAAGCTGTTCACGAATACATGCTTATAGAAATGAATTCAAACAGGGCCCCATTAAGTCTTCGACTTAAAATAAAATAATATTTTCTGATTGATAGGAATTTATAACAGTCTTACCGTATCAAATCAGGTTGCTCACGGCTATTAACACGCTCAGAAAGATTGTCGGAGAGTGATACTCTGCTCAGATGCGTTAACTGGTCGAGGAATGTGTAACACTGAGTTCTTTTTAATGGCTGAATGTCTTTACCGTTTATACCGCGGGGCGTTGCGTCGCTTCCTTCAGACAACAGCAACGGGTATCACAAGCCAGAGGTGGCTCAAACCGTGCTGTTATAAGTCTCGTCGTAACCGAAGACTCGGCGATGGCGTGACCTGTATGTCCACCAGACACCACGGCAAGGCCTCCTTCTCTGCTAGTCACCACTGCAAGACCTCTAGAAAATCCAATCCGTGGGCTCGTAGGAGATGTGGACCCAGAACACATGAAACGGCTCGATATTATTTTATAACATGCACGTTCGTTGGGAGTTCACAGCCACCTTATTCAACACTTGGATCTACCATAACTGCCTCACCCCGAAAATATCCGACCTTCTCCGAGTTTTGATTAGGCCACCAAATTTTTTCCGTTATCGTGCGGGAATATCATCTCACGGCACAATAGATCATCCAGCCGAATTATCCACTTGACCGGAGAAGGGTCAGTTAGGTGATACCTGCTGCAGATAAGCGGACCTTCCCTCGCTATTAAGAAATATGTTGCTACCCAGCTCAGGTATGAAGGGGTCGCGATTCACCGTTACAGGTGGCTACCTCCAGACGTAAAACTAACATACTCTCGAGCAACATATTCCAACCCTTCTTTCAATATGAATTATTGTTACTATGTAAAACATTGTACGAGTCTGACACAGCAGTACTAAGTACTAATGTGGGAAGTGAAGTGTTGGCATCTGTCTGTGAAACGCGTAACTATGTGCATGGTGCGATTAGTGTATATTTTGTTTGTGAAACGTGTAGTTTATTAGATGGAGCTTGGGGACCGTTCCGGTTTTCACCTTGATGGCCGCGGAAACCTGCCTAACCGGACGGTTGGTACAAGGCAGGCTGGGCTCGTGCCTGGTCCGTTGTATCTCCCCGATCAAGTCTGCGGCGCCTTAGCATACTGAGCTACACTGGAGAATCGTAAGACTGCTGCTCTTTTTTAATTAAATTAAATCCTACACTCTTTCAATTTAATTTCGGTATGGACCATTTACTGGCCAATCCAGTGCATTGATTCATTATTTCTGCAAGTTGGTTATACTACGTATAAAATTGTAAGTATTTGGAAATTCCACAATTTTAGGGATACCACTCATTCATACAAGGGATTAGACAAGTATCCAGTTTATATTTTATATTCGTTTATCGAGTGGTCTAGTGGCTTAGTGGTTAAGGCGTGGACTGTGGATCGAAAAGACATCAATTCGAATACCCGTCTCAGCGGGGATTTTCATAGGCCCTTAAATCAACTTTTACCTCTGGTACAGCCTGCTGTGTAATGTTAAGTACGCCAGAAGGCTTCCGTGGTTCGGATGCATGCTATAATGTAGGTCCCCTTTACGCGGTAGGACTGCAGGTTAGTATAAGAAAGGAACTGGCCGTCCTACCTTTGTTATCAGGCTTAGTGTACTTCCTTCGATAGGGTCCAACCAACCTTCGAGTTGTGGACCACGTTTAGTTTTAACAGTTCCGTCAACAAAGTATTGTGGTAACATTCCCTGAACAAAAATGCAAGGTTGGATGGAGCAGTGGTTCCCAATTTTTTTTTTTTTGGCCACGGAACCCTAATTGATCATATATTTTTTGGCGGATCCTCATTTTTATAAGCATAAGCTAAAAAAAGTCTCGCATCAGTAAGTCGTCACAAATGGAAGCAGAACCGTGATAACCTTCTCACAGCGCGGTTATGACTCTCTTCAACGAACATTTTATTTAATTCTCGAACGGAACACTGAACCATTGTGACCCTTCCATGGAATCCCAGGGTTCCGCGGACCACCATTTGGGAACCACTGTGACAGAGTATGTAACAGTTTCTTTAGTACACTAGAAAATAAACTGAACTTTGGCTCAGTGCCATACTTCCTACTGTCAATTTCGCATTATTTACACAGTTGACTCATCTGAAAAATGAACCTACAGCTATGGAGCAATTGGGATAAGAAAATTGGTAATTTACAATTTTTGAATGTTCAAAGAAAATGTTAATGAAAGTCTAGAAAATGGTGCTAGATTAAATAAATAAATTTACCTTTAATTAGTCATTTGCAATCCAAGCAACATACCTAATACTGAGCGTGGTGGGTGAGCGGTAACGCTCTGGGCTCGCATTTGGAGGACGCGGTCGGACATCCAGATTTGCGTTTTTCATGTTATTCCCAAATCACTCCAGGCAAATGCTGGGATTGTTCCCTCAAAAGGTAAAGTCCGAATTCCTTCCCGTTCCTTGCTCCCAGTTCTTCCCTCCCTCCCTACCAATCGCCTCGACCTCGTCGAGGCGTAAAGCCATAATAAAAAGAAGTTTATATATATATATATATATATATATATATATGATGGCCCAGTATAAATTTTTCATCCTTGTAAATGTTGATTGCTTCGGTTTATTCATTGGATGACAGGATTCAAATAAAAATCATGGATCCATCTTTGAATTTCTTCTGTACTCATTTCAAATTTGTTTTACAAGTCACTAATATTTTTAGCTTTTACTTAGGGCGATATTCCTTGACTTTCTTTCCTTGGTGCAGTAATATACCTCCCATTGCACTTAGGTCACTTTTTTATATAACTACTTCTCCCATATGTGCTTCCTTTCTATCCTTCCCACACTGTAAGGTAAAATATTATATATTTCCTGACTATTTTACACAGTTTTTAGTCAGAAAATAGCAACATAAACACAGTTACCTTCTTATTCCTGCGATTTTTGTCTTTTCTTCTATCCATTTGAATTTCTCTCTTTTCTATCATTAATTTATCACTTTATTCAAAGCAAATTTACATCACTAGCACTAAAACTTATAAAAGAATTGAAAATTCCCAAACAAATTTAGTTCTTTAAGCAAGCATGGGTGTAAGCGAAGATACATGCAGCTAAGCAGAATCTATGAAAATTGAAGAATATTTCCATTTAGTGGGAAAATTTCAAACACGGACGACTCTGTGGAGAAAACCTAAACAATCAACACGTTCCAGTAAGAGGCAATGGTTTATGTTAATTTCCATGAAAAGTGATGTCTGTCAAATTAGGTAAAAGCAAGAAACTCATAATTTGTTATTCGCGTTTTAGTGAATTCCAAGGAAATAATTATTCCATTTCTGTATCAGAGGTCATGTTATTTTTTAAATATAATTTGATAAAACATTGCAACTTTGTTTCCTGAAGAGGCGTGACACCTTTCGAATGAATATTTACATTCTATCAGAAACACAGTGGGTTTAGTTAATATTTCAGTATTTTTTGGATAAACATCAAAAGCAGAATTTTAACTCTTACATAATCAGAGTTTTGCTTACTGAATTAAAAGTTAAATCACATCTCTTCGGCATATCTTTCAGTTATTGATTAATATAGATGATCGGAACTTCTGTTTTAATTTGTAGTGTAATTGAAGTAACCATTGCAAACACACCATATTGCCACTACAACCAGAAAAATAAATTACAAGTATAGTCTCAAAAACATAAATATTATTCGCTGGATGTTTTATTGGTCCTCCGTGGAGACTATCAAACTGCCATTCACCCAAAGAGGTCCATAGAGAGTTTGATGTTAGATGCCATTTAAAGAGCTAGTGCAGCAGAATATCATAAAGATTAAGTCCGTCATAAAGTTCATCATCTTATAACAGCAGTTGACATTAAAAGGGCTTTAACATTTCTTATAGCAGACATCTGACAGCACATCGAGCGTGACGACCTCTTAAAATGTCAGGCGGAACGTTCAGCTAATTTCAGAAGTCTCCATTCAGTAACCGTAAAAGCATTGCTTCAGGTTTGGACGAAATCTACCTCTAATCACAAACCAGGACAACTACGCTTCGTAACAAGACGATATTTTGAAAATAATTGCATGGTTTAAAGACTGGCACTTGGAGTTAAACGCTAAATAGTGCCAAGTCAGGCGTGTAAGTAAAAAAGATGACACCATTTAGCTCTGAATATGTAATTAATGATACTGTCCTTAGAACGGTAGATTCCGCTAAATACCTAGGGGCAACAATTGGTAATAATTTGTCGTGGGATGAGCATATCGAGAATGTAATTGGGAAAGCAAATCGTATGCTCCGATTTCTAGGTCGTAATTTCAAACAATACACTCCGGAAGTTAAATCGATTGCATACAAGTCACTAGTGCGTCCTCACTGGGAATATTGTCGTTCTGTATGGTGTCCCCATCAAAAGGGGTTAATGGAGGCACTAGAGAGAGTCCAGAGAAGGGCCGCCCGATTCGTGACAGGTATATATAGTTGGAGGGAAAGCGTAATTGCGATGTTGAAGGAGTTAGGTTGGGAAGACCTGGAACACCGAAGGCGTTGCTCTCGACGGAAGCTAATTGAAAAATTCACGACTGACATATTTCAGAATGACAGCAAACAAATATTGTTACCAGCAACATTCATATCTCGGAATGACCGCGAAAATAAGATAAGCGAAATCAGGGTCAGAACCAACTCATTTCTTCAATCATTTTTTCCACGAGTGATTAGGGAATGGAATAGAAAGGATTTACAGGGCGAGTAAACTTAAAATTCGACAGTAGCTTTCGATAAAGCACTCCGGCCATCCTGATCTGGGTTTTCCCCGATCACTCCAGGCGAATGCTGGGATGATTCCTCACAATATCCCTTCCAAACCATTACCATTTCGGATAGGTGCATTGCACCCTTCGCCACACACTTTTAGTGAATCTCGGAATAATAATAATAACAATTATTATTATTTATTATTATTATTATTACTCCGCGATTCACTAAAAGTGTGTGGCGGAGGGTGCATTGCACCTATCGAAAGGTGTTATGGTTTGGAAGGGTTATAAGGGATATGGCAGGAGGCGCCCATGGGCTATTGTGAGGAACCATCCCCGCATTCGCGTGGAGTGATCCGGGAAAACCATGGAAAACCCAGATCAGGATGGCTGTGTCGAATAACGTGCCACGGATAAAATCTTTTTTCTTGGGAGATTCCTTATTAATTTACTAACCGTGGTGTGTGAGAGGTAATACTCTGGCTTCAAATTTTGGAGGACGCGTGTTCTAAAACCGTCTGGCGATGCAGCTTTTAGTTTTACATGGTGTCCGGAAATAATTCCACAAGATTTTTTTTTCTTTTTTTTTAATTCCGGCTTTACGCCTCGTCGACGTCGAGATCATTAGAGGCGGGATAGGACTGGGGATAAGGAACGGAAGGGAATTTGGCCATGGCCTTTTGTAGGAAGCATCCTGGCATTCGCCTGGAGTGATCTGGAGAAACCATGGAAAATCCAAATCTGAATGCCTGGACGGGAATTCGAACCGCCGTTCTCCCGAATGCGAGGCAAGAGCGTTAACCACTCACCCACTACGTTCGGTAATTCCAGTAGAAAGCTGGAATGGTTCCTCCAAAAGTAATGGCCGAATTCCTCCCCGATGCTTGCCTCCAGTCCTTTGCCTTCTCTAATACGCTCGTAGTCTACGAGACGTGAAGGTATGAAGGAAAAAAGGCTTATTTTTATATAAGGGCTAAGTAAAACAATCACAGAGAATTTTTGGTTATACGCTTTTAATAGGGAACAGTCGTGGGGGGTAGAGCATGAAAACAAGAATTCTGTGGATAAAAGTAACTTGTGCTTTAGACTTCAGCCCGATGTCCGGGAAATTTCTGTTTCCTGTGGAGCATTTAAACTTATAGCTTGTAAGTTTCGTAAGCAGTCTAGTTCCGGCATTCGTAGCGAGAACTTCCTCGTACTTAGAAGGAAACTATGCAACATACGCTCGGAGCAGTAGACATCAAGAAATTGACAGTTCCAAGTTCAACCTTATTTTTGTTTCAATCAGTGGTAAAAAGCAAGTGTTAAATAACAACGACAATCCCGACGCGTAACTGAGACACAGCCTCAGTTTCGCAGTGCTAGAAATGGAGGCAGATGACACCGGCCAGGCGGTCGGTGAAGGACTAAGGACGTACTACAATGTGGTGAATGACGAGCGCGATATCAGCCAACAGCAAGACGTCTCCGGCAGCTTCTACCAGCAAGCTATTCTACCAGTACAGCAGCAAGCAGCTTTGTAGTTGATGGACCAGCAGAACGTGGACACAGTGAACCAGACTTCGTGGGAGAACGCCGTTCGAGGTAAACAGCGACCGAGGTCATCGTTGCCAGAAACCAGTGACAACGTTGCAACTAAAAAAGTCAAAACTCAAGAATCAGGAAGCAAGTGTTCTAATTTAAATTCCACAGCCATATGTGATAATGAAGCCAACAAGTTTTACTTGTTTAGAGAAAGTGATGGTGGCCCATTCTATGTCTTTGCCGAATATGATTCAGTGCATAGTGATCAACAAAATCTCGGTAGGTTACACCCCATGACTGTAGGAAAAATAATCCGAGAATCAATACATGGCATTAAATCTGCTGTAGTTATTATTAGTAGAAAATGGCGTAACCGTGTGCAAGTAGAACTCAACTCGGCAGTGTGGGAAAATCGCTTAGCTAAAGTCAGAAACCACCCCAAAAAAATTAAGTTCTACATACCACGGTTTTGTACTGTAAAGTAAGGGCTTATAGGTAATGTAGACACGTCATTTTCGGAAGACGAGCTAAAGAAAGAAATTGAGTGCGATACGGAAGTTGTACAAGTCCGTCGGATCATGCGGAAAGTAGTGCGGGAAGGAGCAACAGAACTAATACCTCGGCAGCTAGTACAGGTGACATTTCTTGGTCAAAGGCTACCGAACTATATACACATTCATAGTACTCGCTGCAGTGTTGAACCATACTTGGGGAACGTGGTAACTTGTTTTCACTGTCTCCGTTTCGGACACACAAGTCGAATGTGTCGCAGTGCCGCTCGTTGCGCAAATTGTGGCGAACAACACGACAAGAAGGAATGTACTTATCAGGGAAACCTACACTGTGGGGGTAGCCACCGTTCAACGGATTGTATTTGTCCCGAATTCACTAGATAGAAACAAATTAAATTTCGCATGGCCCGTGAGAATATATCATGGGAGGAAGCCATAGCACTTGAATCAATCAACACCTATGGGAAAAGGACTGCCGTATCACTAACCAGAGATGAGAACAATTTTCCGCAATTGCCTGTTTTACGCTCAGCACAGAGCGCTGTACAACAACCCAGCTTTCCCTCAAAGATAACGGCTCTGCCTCTACCTCGGACCAGCATTCCACCTACGAGCCGCCGGCATCCACTTCAGCAACAGCTCAATCGGCCGCCGGTCGGCCAACAGAACCCAGCTCAAAACATCCCGTCTGACTTATACTATGATGTCAACAGACCCCACATAGAGCCAATCACCAACAATCCCTATAGACCGGGGGCCTCCAAACTTTTTACCCCATCGACCCCTTGATACGATATTTGCCTTCTTATCGACCCCCACAAGTATTTAATAAAAACTTTAAATCATTTTTGGAATTTCTGATGCTAAGCAATAAGGAGACCTGCATAACAACTCAATGAAACAATCCACCCAATAAAATTAAGAGAAAAACGAGATACTTCCCACTATTATTATAATCTTAAAAAATAGGAACAAATCCATGGATAGATGGAATAAATTTACAATAAATACCTGCCTAAAAGAGCAGATGGTTGTTGTACTGTTTTAACTTGTCACACAGCGATGAATCCACATTGCTAAGGCACTCTTCAGATGAGTCTCTGCAACTATCACCTATTGCCGACCACCTTACCTCAGTGAGCAAAAGAAGTTGGTTGAAACTTTCATCATTTAACTTCACATGACTTCGAAACCAGACGAGACTTGAGAGGATGAGCTTTAATTTTACTTATTGGCCTGATTGTTAGTAGAACATTCATATTTGTTTCCTGTACAGTTTAATTGATCCTCTTTAGTATTAATCGACCCCCTTTCGACCCCCCTGTATTAACCGACCCCCGGAGATCTCTTATCGACCCCAAGGGGTCGGTATCGACCACTTTGGGGACCCCTGCTATAGACCCTCACCTGTACCTATAAATGAACAGATGATAGATAAAATTTGCGAGATGGTTGTAACGGTATTCAATATGGTCACTTCTGGAATTTTACCACCCAATCTTAAACAATGTGTCACCAACTTATTGCTAAGCAACAATGGCGTGGAATAGGCAGGTGAACAATCTTTTATTCTGGAACGCACGTTCGGTTCGATCCAATAAAGAAAGTTTGCACCATCTATTAAAATCGTACGATGTATGTGTTGCCGGAATTGCAGAAACGTGGCTTAAACCTAAGGAACAATTCAACATCCCTGGCTATAATATCGAGCGATACGACAGAGCAGAAGGTTACGGAGGAGTGGCTATACTAATTAGAAGAAACATACCATTCCGCAGCCTGAAACTAAGGAATGTAATAAATGGTATAGAAGGATGCGCAATAAGAACGCGAGTTAACGGTATTGAATCGACCATACTAGTAATTTATCGTTCTCCAAACGCGACTGTAAGCAAGCAGGTTATTAGCTCCTATGTGAAACAAATTCCCCGACCTGTAATTTTAATGGGCGATGTAAATGGTCATAATCTGGTTTGGGGGAGTGAAAAAACGGACGTTGTCGGAAGACTGATAATGGAGGTAGCAGAAGAAGAGGAACTAGTGGTCCTTAACGATGGCTCGTACACAAGGATAGCAAAACCAGGAGAACGGAGATCAGCTGTAAATATAATTCTGGCGTCGACCCACCTCTCCCACACAGCCGTCTGGACAACCATAAAAGACACCAGTGGGTCAGACCACCTTCCCATTTATTTCAACGACCTCACATAGAATACGAAGGAAGAAAACCCACGTATAGATGGAACATTAAGCGTGCCGATTGGAGCGCCTACAGGAAAGCAGCAAACAATATATTCTCAAACTTCAAAGAAACCGGGGATACGCAGCGCGATTATGAGAAAATATTAAAAGGAATAGAAGAAGCTGTTCTTACGACGATTCCCGAAAACCACCCAGTCAAATTAAAGCGAAGAAGATCTGCAGTTTGGTGGGACTTTGAATGTACCGCGGCAGTTCAAGAACGAAAACAAGCCCTAAAAATCTATCGACAACACGCAACGGAGGAAAACTTTATTTTATTAAGTAAAACTCAGACCAGAGTAAAACGCTTCTTGAAAAGGAAAAAGCGGCAAAAGTGGATAGCTTTTTGCGAAAATTTAAACCGTAACACTGTGTGGAACGAGATAAGAAAATTCCGAAATTCATCGAGTAACCGCTCAACCCATACCGCAACGCAAGAGGTGTTAGAGAAGATATTGGAGAAGATGACACCACCATCAGTATTAAACAAGATCTGCCTACAGGAAAATACATCCAATGAACAGATACTACAACCATTTAATCTGGAAGAGTTTGAAACGTCTGTCAGTAATAGTAGGAACACATTGCCTGGGCCAGACAACATTCATTACGCCATGCTCAAATATCTACCAAGAAAAGGCAAGTTAGCAATTCTAAAAGTAATGAATGACGTTTGGTTACAACGCATTGACATCGAATCTATGAAGACTATAAGAATAGTCCCTATCCTCAAACCAGGCAAGGACCCATGCGACCCAGCATCACACAGGCCGATTTCTCTCATATCTTGTATGTATAAAACCCTGGAGCGTATGATTAGGTTCAGAATAGAGTGGCACGTGGAACACTATATAAAACTTCCCCATTTTCAGTACGGTTTTCGCAGAGGCCTTGGTACGCTTGACGCTCTGGCATACCTAGTTACTGAGTTACAAGAGAGCTTGACAGCTAATAAGTACACAACGTGTGTGTTTACAGACTTGACTGGAGCATATGATAATGTACTTCCAGAAATTCTAGTACAAAAGCTCCTCCTAATGAAACTGCCTGAAAAATTTATATTAAATCTTTGGAACATTCTGCAAAACAGAGTCCTGATAATTATGACATCAGCTGGCAAAATTGGCCCTCGGCGTACAAGTATTGGTCTCCCGCAAGGGTCTATCCTGGCACCACTCCTGTTCATCATATACTGTAGTGACATTGGCATAGCACTGTCACCAGATACCTGCTTTATACAATATGAGGATGACCTTTGCATTTACAAAACATCCAGGAATCTTCAGGGCACCTATCTCCATCTTAGCCAAACGCTAACTAAACTCAAGACTTGGCTAAAGGACAACGGACTCCAAATATCAAATATCACCAGAAAAATCCGCAGTGATAACCTTCACCCGGCATAAGTTACTGGCAGCTGAAGACACAAGACTCCGACCATATACACTGCCAATCCTAAAGTGTGTCAAATATTTAGGATTATACTTAGACAACAAGCTAAGATGGACGCGTCAGATATCTGAAACAGTTGGGAAATGCGATAAAGCAATAAACATACTCCGAGCCACTAACGGTGCTTGGTGGGGTGCTGATCCCAAAATCTCAATAGCCCTCTACAAAGCCATGGTGCGACCTCACCTAGATTACGGTTGTGTACTTTACGGCTCCACGTCTGATCAACTTCTGAACTGCCTGGATAAATGTCAGTACCGAGCTCTTCAACTCTGATTAGGGGCATTTCTGTCGACGCCAACCACTGCACTGCTGGTCGAAACCAAAGAAATGCCACTCGCACTGAGGCGCCAATATCTCAGTAAAAAGTTTATAATAAAACAGTTCCAGAAAACCGGAAACGCGCTTACAATAAAAATACGCGCCCTGTGGGCAGCAACATCAAACTCTACCTACTGGACCCAAAGGAACAGCCCACCTCTAGTTGCGGCCATCGCTGAGCTTAATGAATATCAGCTACAAGTGTTCTCTCCCCCAAGATTACCATGTTACGAAGTTGACTACGTAACCCATATGATCCGGAACGAGATCGTAGAAAATCTGAGATATTCAGAGAACGCCCTTAGCAACAATAATCTTCTAAGTGACTATCTAAGCGGTATATATATATATATATGGGTCAAAGACTGGCAACATGGTTGGGAGTGCCTTTCTTGACAGCACTAACATAGTGGAAAGGCTGTTTAAGCTGCGCGCGGAAACATCCTCTTTCACAGCCGAACTATTTGCAATACTTAAAGCGCTGGAATACGTGCTAGAGATGCGTGTTCAGAATACTGTTGTTCTTACAGACTGCAAATCGGCACTGAAAAAACTTGGCGATGGAATCAAAGATAGAGGGAGGACTCGACTTTTGTATAACATATTGGAGTTGATGACCGACATAAACAAACCAGGTATGAAGAGCTCCTTTATCTGGGTCAAGGCGCATGTCGGACTACATGGCAACGAAAGAGTGGATGCTCTTGCAAAAATAGCAGCACAAACAGGAAATCCAGTTGAACTTCTAACAGGAAGTGATATAATCCCACTATTAGAAATTACGGAAACCTGGAACGATATGTGGAAATCCACTAACCTACACAAAGGAGCACATTACAGGCTGATACATCCGTTGATACCAAGAACACAGTGGTACCAAAAGAAATATGCCACACAAAAAGCAGTCACCATAATATCGAGATTAAAATTCAACCATGGGAGATTCGGAAGCCATCTATACAAAATAAATTTAGTGAACTCCCCATTTTGTCAGTGTGACGGGCAGTCCGAGGCCGACACAAACCATATATTCTTTGGATGTAAAATATACAAGGAAGAAACGGACACCTTTTGGGATGACTTGAAACATTGGGATATAAGTTATCCAGTCAATGTAAGCCATTTCCTTGCCTTAGGAAATATTTCTATATACCAAAAGTCGGTTCATTTTATAACAAGAAACAATATAGAGATATAATCGGGAGAACCCACCCTACTCTTCAATATTGCAAATAGTTACCGTTCATGGAACACTAGACGGTTATGGTTTTATTACATTTTAACCTAATAAACTATAAAAATCATGTATTATAAAAAATTTACTGTGAAACATTTTTAATCTTTAATTCTCCATCTAACCATCTGTATAATTTAATGTCCTCAGTGTTGATGTGTGCTTTCTTAATGTTATGTAAATTATTATTTCTGTTGTATACCATGTTTGATCTTATAATATAAACAGTGATTTGTATATATGGTTGGCTAAATGTGGGCGAATGAGTGTATATGCATAAATACGATGTATATTGACTGTATGGCCAACAGGCCAAGTGTCAATAAAATAAAATAAAATAAAAAAAGTTTCGTAAGTGAACATTACACGCTAGTGCGTCAGCGTGCGATGAAACGCCAGCACGCCGGATCAAGGAGGTACAGTATATCGGGACTAGGGACTGCAATGCCGCATCATTAGACAGTCTGGTGGATCCTGCACAAAATTAAGCGGATCCGCAAAAGCGGCAAAAACGTGTGTCAGTCTGCGTGACTCGCTGCCGCACTCGGTCTCTATGTATTGCTCTGTTTGCCTGTACCCTTGCAGTTGGCATTTGACTCGTGTGAACAAACGTTTGTTTATGTTAATCTTCGTCATTCGTAAGTAAATAGATCAAATTTTACGTATTCATTAAAACTTACGTTTGTTTTGAGTACACTTTTCTATAATTTGAGTAGTGTTGCGAATTTAGTACGATTTTCTTACTATATAATAAGTATTTTTTATGTGTCGCACACGTCATCTGTATTTGCATATAAAGTAGTAGTAACAAGTTCCTGTATTTGCGGCTGAAAATTTGATTATTTGTTGATACGAAACTAATGTTATTGTAATTTTAACGATTGCATAAATATTTATTTAGCAGTTATCAAAAGGCAATTGTATATCCTTTTACTTGTTGTCTCGACCACCGCCTCAATGTGTTTGAAACACATACCCTTTGACGAAAGCCACCTGCTTACATGTGCCGCTCTGGCTTTCGATTAATCCCTCTTGCGATGATTTGGTCAATCGCCATAATACATAATTTTTGAGTGAATAGCATGCGTCCTTTCAACTTCTTGTTATTATTTCGATTAAAGGCAACAAAAGTTATAATAAGGTATACATGGGTGTATCGCCGAATTGCGTGAAATACTTAACCGTGTATGTCTTGGTGAGTAGTTTCTTTTAATAACAATGAATCAACTATAAGATCAGTCAAGGAATCAGGAGACATAATAATGAATCCCACAAAAACAATGTTTGTAAAAATAGACTAATTCTCGTGCTTGTGCAGTGACAAAAAGTTATGAGAGCTTGTTCTGAGACAAGTCTACACTTACAGAGTATATTCACTTCTCTTTGTGAAATAGAATGCTTTCTCTCAGTGTTATAGATCGTTTATTTAGAATTTTTTTTAAAAAACTCTGGTGTCTTGGCAATTGTGCATACCATGTTTTTAAACTGATATGGCTTATTTTAAGGTATATAATATGACCTAAGACTGAATATTTTGCATTTTTTATTAATATTTAAAAATTAATTTAGATTTTAAAAAAAATGTAATGCTCGAAATATTCTTAAGACAGACTAAAAAATTTTAACGTTATTTTGCCAATTAACATATTGTTAACTGTTAATTTTTATCATTTAACATTAAAATTGATTTATTAATTTAATTAACATACGTTTATTATTTATTTTGTTAACACTTTAAATAACTGTGTTTTAAAAATATGCTTTGAAAAACTGTTAGCGACAATCCTGCGGATTTGCGTCAATCCCGAGGGATCCCGCGGGATTGAAGCAAATGACTCTAAGATGAGTCATCAGAGGTTTATTTTTATTAAAAAAAGAATTTTTTGCCTGTACAGCTTATCAAAAGCCACAATGAGGTCAGATCCGAGACAGTATTGTTAACTGTTCTCATTCACGCATATAAAACTACCTTTCTGCTTTTTACATTAGCTGTAAAATCTGTTTGCATTTCAATACTTTCTTCCTGATTTCACATTATACGTTTCACATATGCACATTAATGTTAATAAATTTTCTAAACAATTTTATTGTTCGCTATTCATTTGTTAATGCGTATTGTATCACATTTCAAAAGCCAGTGGAAGGTCATAATATAAATAAATTAATTTATGTATTAGAGTAGATGCTATATCATGAGTGTCTTCCCTTTTTTTTTTTTTTTTTTTTAACCAACCATTGACAGTTTACTTGTCGGTTCTTCATATTTGGTAACAGCTTTGAAGTGATTTTGCGTACATGTAAAGCCTTTTTAATGATTTTGTGTCCTCGCGAAACAGGTGTTGAATTTGTTGCAAAGTTGTACATGGCGTGTTAAATTATTCGTACCTATTTCAAAAGTGTCATTTACATTTGATCAGCCTACCAAAACCACGACTCTCATCGGTATTCGCCGATTTTTTATTATAATTATAGATATGTAAAGTCTCTTCCTATGTAAGGTTTTAATCTGAACATCAGCTGCGTGAATAGTAAACCGATACTGTACTATATTTCTAGAAATTTAATCTGTTACCATTTGTCTCTTGAATTCAGAAAGTATTTAAATTTTTAGAAATGGTGTTCTAACTAATATGATTTTTTTCTGTACAATGTCAGCAGTATATTCAACTTCAATCTTTTAATATTATCTTACAATGGATACATTAATGGCCAAGATGCGCATTGATTCAACTGCACTTCTCTAGAACAAAATTTACCTTTGTTCGTCTTTTCAGCCAGTCGAAATGTTGACTTTTATTTCTATGTGAGCTTTCTTCAGCATAAATATTGCTATTATATGCCAGTTCAAATCATAGTAGTAAACAGCTTTAGAGAAGTTTCAACAGTGAAGCTAAAAAATGGTGCGATGAATGTCTGGATAGTGGTTTGGCCCGTTAAAACTATTGATCTGTGTGCGTAGATGCAATCACAACAAGGTGATTTATTGAACGAACGTTGTAGCCGTAATCTGTAGTGCAGATAGGGGGGCAGTAATTTAGCCACTCTATTTGTGGCTCTGTTCTAAGGAGTTGAGATAACAAAGCCGTGGCTCATGAAAGAAAAGGATATAACTTCTGCTCAATAACAACGAACAGATCTTACAGACTTGCTAAGTCTTTGGAAAAATAGTGACAGAGAAATGTATGAACCATTTCGTAATTTCCGTCTGCAAAAATTCAGAAGTTATAACACATTTTGTTTCCTTACCAAAACCAATTATTTGACAGTAGGTAAATTATCTGAAAATGATGAATTTTTATTGCACCTATTTTTCCTTTCGTTATTTTCTAAAGAAGAATCAATCTCACAATTTTAAGATCTCATATGTTGTTTTCCTTTGTTAAAACACATGTGAATATCATTTTCCGCTCTGAGAAATCATTATTTTATTAAAACATTTTAATCTTATCCTCCATAATCGTCGTTCTTGATGTCGAGGGAATAACTAAACTGCTTATAATGTAAAAACCAATAAGGCTCCCGGACCAGACGGTATTCCTACAAGATTCTACTCCAGGTAAGCAAAGGAAATTGATGAAATTATATACCGTCTCCTTGGAAAAATACCAGCCGAATGGAAGACCGCCTTCGTAAGTCCAGTGTTTAAAAATGGGAATGTTAATGATCCTCAAAATTATAGATCGATCTCGTTAACATCAATATTTTGTAGGATTTTAGAACACATCATCTATTGAAATGTCATGCGGTTTTTGGATGAAGATGAGCTTTTAAACCCAAATCAACATGGATTCAGAAAAGGCCGATGCTGCCAAACGCAACTTGCACTTTTAATTCACGACTTGTGCCGTATTATAGATGGGCAATCCCAGGTTGATATAGTTCTATTAGATTTTAAAAAAAGCTTTCGACACTGTGCCTCACATTAGGTTACTTAGGAAACTTCGTGGCTACGGTATATCTAGACAAATATGCGATTGGGTTGCAGACTTTCTGAAGGGCAGGACACAATGTGTAGTTCTCGATGGTGAGAGTTCATCATTTACCGAGGTGAGGTCCGGGGTTCCCCAGGGAAGCATGATAGGGCCTCAGTTGTTTCTCATATACATTAATGAATTGTGTGACGTAATAAGGGGGATGAAAAGATTATTTGCCGATGATGCTATTATTTATCGTGAAATCAAAACCCAGGAAGACAGCGCTTTGTTACAAGACGATATTATGAAAATAATTGCGTGGTGTAAAGATTGGCAGTTGGAGTTAAACGCTAAAAAGTGCCAAGTCATGCGTATAAATAAAAAGGTGACACCATTTAGCTCTGAATATACAATTAATGGCACTGTCCTTAGAATTGTAGATTCCGCTAAATACCTAGGGGTAACAATTCGTAATAATTTGTCGTGGAATGAACATATCGAGAATGTAATTGGGAAAGCAAATCGTATGCTCCGATTTCTAGGTCGTAATTTCAAACAATGCACTCCGGAAGTTAAATCGATTGCATATAAGTCACTAGTGCGTCCTCACTGGGAATATTGTCGTTCTGTATGGTGTCCCCATCAAAAGGGGTTAATGGAGGCACTAGAGAGAGTCCAGAGAAGGGCCGCCCGATTCGTGACAGGTATATATAGTTGGAGGGAAAGCGTAATTGCGATGTTGAAGGAGTTAGGTTGGGAAGACCTGGAACACCGAAGGCGTTGCTCTCGACGGAAGCTAATTGAAAAATTCACGACTAACATATTTCAGAATGACAGCAAACAAATATTGCTGCCAGCAACATTCGTATCTCGGAATGACCGTGGAAATAAGATAAGAGAAATCAGGGCCAGATCCGATTCTTTTCTGTACTCATTTTTTCCACGAGCGATTAGGGAATGGAATAGAAAGGATTTACCGGGCGAGTAAACTTAAAATCCGACAGTAGTAGCTTTCGATGAAGCTCTTCGGCCATCCTGATCTGGGTTTTCCATGGTTTTCCCAGATCACTCCACGCGAACGCTGGGATGGTTCCTCACAATATCCCATGGGCGCCTCCTGCCATATCCCTTCCAAACTATTACCCTTTCGGATAGGTGCAATGCACACTCTGCCACACACTTTTAGTGAATCGCAGAGTAATAGTAATAGTAGTAATAGTAAACAAGAGTATAAAACCTCAAAATGCTGAGAACTGTTTCAAATATGTTTTGAAGAAATTTCAAGATGAAATATAAAACTGAATTGGCGTCTCATAGTGAGGGAATGCTTTAGCAATTAATTATGTAAAATAAACTATCTGATAATTTGTTTGCATTCTGCACTTCAACCAATTTAATTTGTAGGAGCATCGTCAGCTATTAAAACGACTGTTATTGAAGGTAGTCCTTGTAAGAATAGTGGATAGTTAAATAAAAGAAGATGCAATGGGAAAAATTTAGTAAATATTTGATTTAGTAGAGGAATTTATTATAATATGTGCAGTACATTCATTGACCCTGAAGGTTATTGATAATTTGTAGTGCCATGGAGTATCTACATCTACATCTACATCTACATCTACATCTACATTCATACTCTGCAAATCACAAACATTGTGGTGGCAGAGGGTGCTAAGCACCAAACCTAAACCCGCCCATTCCAATCCCGAATAGTGCTAGGAAAGAAGGAATACATATATGTATCAGTACGGCATCTTATTTCTCTAATCTTATCCCTCCGGTCATTGCGACCTAAATAGGTTGGCGGAAGAAGTATTTCATTGCACTCGAATTTTAAATTTTTTCGCATATTCTCCGATAAATTCGAACGCAAGCTACGTCGTCTGTCTGCCAAACTATCCCAGCCCAATCAATGTATCAATTCTGTGACGCTTTCATAAGGGCTGTAACAACAAGTCACGAATCTAGCGGCTCTCTTCATGGTATGGAGTATGGTTGAAGCCGTAGAACCATTATGCTCATTGGAGGAAAAAAAAAAAAGACATAATGATATGACCATTACTGACCAGAACGTAAAGAAGTTAATCTTCTCAGCTAACGTGAACTATGTTGGTCGTTAAATAACCTTAAGGTAGAGCGCAGTACCCTACTACCATAAAGAGGCCGCAGTGAAGTAAGCGTGACTATTGTCAATAAGTTGAAGATATCTTTTTCCACTGAAAATACCGTTTAATAACTGCGCAGTCTGTGAGCATATCTTGAAGTGGTAGCCCAAGCAACCCTGACATTGGATGACGGCGTTTTATTTAGAGTAGATCTTCCCAAATTCTCCTCTTTCAACACATACAAGCAGTTAGCTCGGATAAACAAATTGAGAGGCATTTTAATGTAGTTTGGAAATGAAAAAACTCACTGCTTTTGTAGAAATATTATTGAATTTAATTAATAACGTTCATTGACACTTATGTTACATTAACACAAGTTTCCCATACATTTCGCAAGCTATTTTCACTTGCGTACAGAGCGCATGAATTGGCGCCATACAACCACCTCCAAGCGGCGCGACACACACACTACAATGCAGGCGCCCAATCAGCAATCACGGCCACACAGCTGTGCTGGACAGCGTCAAAGATTATTACACAACTCAGATAACAATACTATGCCACCCTGGTTACTAGACAAACTACAGACTGAGGAAACTCAGTAATATTACAAATCAAGTTACAAACATTAACACAGTTGTTCAGTACTTATAGTTAATAAATGCTACATAATTCAATATTGATAATAATAGTAAAATAATAATAAAAATTACTGGGGGGGAGGGGGTTAGTGATGATGCTACAAGTCTAAAGACATTTTCTGCATCCTGAATATTTCTATTCCATTATATGTAATAGTTGCTAATAAATTGTATGTGCAAACGTGTAAAATTAGAAGAAAAGTATTAATCTCTGTATTTACTTCTATAGTCGACTCTGAAATAGATATGCTCCTAAACTCGACACGGTTTCTGCCTATCTTCGACACCCTTTCCACAACCCTAAAATAGCGTCAGGGTAAAAAAGACCAAGAGCTTACCAAGGGAGACCGACATCAAAGTTTTCGGAAGGGGTTTGCCCCAAAGGCTAGCAATTCCATACTCAAATGGTGTCCCATGGGTGCCAATCCCGGTCTCAGATCCAAGGTGCCACATGTCATTTACTATAGACCCTGATAAGCAACTTTACGGTCATAACTCCCCTCATAAAAATAAAAAAAGTCTCAGATTTTCAGTTGCAATATCTGCCAGTTTTACGTGAAGTACTTGGCAAGTGATGGATTTCACTATTTGCCTACCATATAATATTCGTAACTACAGTCTCATAAATATGACATCGTATCTATCGAAGACCGATACCATGTGTCAATTTTAGGAATCTGGCGCCGCACCCTAGCGTATAAAAAACTTATTGTTGTTGAAGACACGCGCTCAGTTTATAACTGAAGTTCAGTTTTTAGTGAGGAACACAAATTCGACTACCCTGTAGATTAAAGACCACACAAGAATTAAGGTATCCGTATTATACACAGAGATTATCCAAAACAGATATATTCTTCTCGCTTAAACTACGAATGCATGCGCTTATATATTTTATTGTGAGTAATTCAGACGTTGCGATATTGTTAACAAGAAACGCGCTTTCGGCTATGGTAAGTACACACTCTACAATCACTATTCACCATCGACAAACAAGACCATCACTGAACATGTGTACCTGTTCATATTGACTAGTAAACCAGACAGCGTCGTTGCTGGTTTACATTTTTCAGCATCAATTTGCCTATATTATTGCGGAGAGGTAGATTGTACATCAGGACGATGAACTACCACACAAACAGTTAGTTAGACTTGAAACAACATTGATACGCTTAATACCTGCCGATACAGTATTAGATAATAAGAAATACATCCGCATGTGAACGACAGAGAGAGCCTAGTTTTCTTTAATGCTAAGTAGAGTAAGAAACTACAATACATTAATTTCAGTGGTTATGAGCTACTGATACACCATCTTTTTCAACCAGTAAAAGTAAATACGCGTGGGCTGTAGAGACGACAACACAGTTGGAAACCTACATATACAGTTCTGGGACTTCAGACAAATTGTAATCACAAAGTAGAATTTGATGCGATCGTGTTTAACCATTGAAATCTGATCGATGTCAGAAGATGGTGCGTGTATTGAGCATTCTGACAACATTATCGGTACACAGTGTATCTTTTGTCGCGTCACCAGCAAGGGGCGGTAGCGATGCACAAGATTACCATGGGATTCCGTGAAACGCTGATGATTCACTTTCAGGAAGATGTGCAATAACAAATCAAAAAGCTTGTCATAATAAACGTCAAAAGATAGGAGAAGATGCGGTGGTTTCAGAAAATCATCCATTGACAAGTGTGCTACAACATTGAACATAACGATGTCTATAACTACTTGAATCGAGGGCAAATGCTTTGTAAAGTACATAAATTCTGAAAAATGTTATCAATGAAAAAATAGTTATAATATTTTTTATTTATCAATTTCCTCTACAAGGTACTTTAAAATTACAATTAACGTCATCGCTCACTAACAAACTTTCATATATCTTATAGAATCGCTTTATGTAGGGGTGGCTGATGGATTTTCCATTAACGACAACCATCGCCGCATGGGCATAACTTGAAAACTATGATATCATTAGACAATATTGAACCCTCGATGATTTTTGCATTCGCTAATTGTTCCTCGTAACAATAAACCGATAAGTATTCTGTTCGCTGGACACACGTTACGAGTGATCGACTATCTCAATTTTTTTTTCGTGTGCACAATCTGTGTGTTAGAGCAATGTGATTAGAACAGACATAAAATTTTCGACAGTGAAGTCTAAGCAGTTTTATGAAAGATCAATAAAATAATAAAACTATCTCCTTTCAACGTATTTCTTCATGAAATGCTACAACTTATGAATCCGAGTGGACAACAGATTTGTGGTAACTCACTCGTTTTGTGCTAAACAGGTCCACAAGCTTTGAGATTTCATTTCACAAACTTGGTTGGACTGGTGATAAAGAATAAAATTTAAGTTTAATGTTGTTTGAGGAGACTAACAGTCTGGTCTTGATGATTAAGAAGTTGAATAAATATAGTCAGCCTTGCCAACATTTCTGAAGCTCTGAACACTCAATTTATTCGTAATATACTTTCATATCTTGAAAATTCAAGGATCAGTAGTAGGAAATTTAAAGCAATTCGCAAAATACTAAATTTGGGCAGTCGAACCAAGTAGGTGAGGTTATGCCATTGTCACTATGACGTCATCGTGCAATGAATCTTGGTTGATCTGTTAAAGAGCAGTGTTATTTTATTATCTTTTACGATGAGGCAATAAGAATGGTTAAATCCAGCTCTTAAGTTTTTTTGTTTTTGTTTTCTTCTTTCCCTTTTTTTGATGTGGGCGATGGGATGAACATTGCACTTGGACTTTGACTCTTAATTTTTCATCATCTTCATGTATCAGCATTGTGGCTGTCAAGTGGGCGTAGTATTTGGTGTTAAGTCAAAGAAAGCGTAATGCTCTCCACGACACAGGTGAATATGGAAGGTTTCAGTGAGCTGTGAAGAGATTTGTTAGATGTGTTGGCTTTCAGTCCAAGACTACGAAGCCTTGTTAAATACATATATACCCGCAGGGTGGCGCCAGCAAGGCTGACGAGCCCGTGGCTGCTGCAAAATGCAAACACAGAGCACCAAGGCGACTTTGTGTGTATTGCGTAATAGGAGACGGCGACGCCATTGACACTTGGTGGCTGCAAAATGTACACAAACTGTCCCAGCACATATCCTATCTACCTACCAACATCTGCTTTCATTCATAACTGTTATCAAATTGTTTCACTAACGTATTTCGGCCATGATGCATGGGCAAATGAGACCAGCGAAATAAGATATTGTGATTCCTATATATATATATTTCCTCAGTTATCTTCTGTCACCCTCAGATGCTGGTTTTATGTATAGATGTAGATTTTTGCGTAGGGTACTGCACGTGTCATGTTATCTGTGGTCCACAACGCGAAGGTTGCTCCTCCGCAAGAGACCGAACATGGTGGGTGAGCGGTAACGCTCTGATCCCGCATTCGGCAGGACGCGGGTTCGAATCCCCGCCGGGCCATCCAGATTTGCGCTTTCCATGGTTTCCCGAAATCACTCCAGGCAAATGCCGGGATGTTTCCTTCAAAAGGCCATGGCCGAATTCCTTCCAGTTCCTTTTCCCCAATCCCATCCCACCTCTAATGAGCTCGATCTCGAAGTAAAAAATAAAATAAAAATAAAAAAGCAAGAAGCCGCACTAGATCTGGCAAGTTAACTTCCACCTTGTTTTTAAACGTTGTCTGTGGGTATATAATTGTGCTGAGTGTTTTTCTACGTATAGTGTTGTTTGTATATGAAAATAAGAGAAAAGAGAGAGTAAGGCATAGTACTGGCCAATTAGGGCCTAATCTTCCGAAACACCCTTAGGGGTTTTGCTGAGTTTTACATCACCTTCCGACAGACGAATCACCAATTAACTTCTTACTTTATAGGCTCTACAGAGAGGTTTGCGATTTCAATGGGACTTTGGTACCGAACCTGATGATTAGAAATCGACTGCACCTCTACGTTTTGGAAAATAAATATCTCTACACTTGTTAATCTACTAGCTCACTGAAATCTAGATAAAATGATTGTGGAATGTTTTAAGAAAACTCAGCCTTGAAACACCTTCATTAATTTCAAGTGTCAAATATGAATAATTGTCACTAAATTAATGTTATTGTTGAAAAATAAAGTACTGTCGATAGAGACTTTCTCTGAGTACATTTTATTTATAATATTTTTAACATTAGTTAGTACCGTATGTGGATAAAGCAGATATCTGTTGTTATGTACATACATACCATACGTCTAAAATAACACCATGAATTTGCATAAACGCAAAGCAACGCATTATTAAGTTAACATACGCTGCACTTAGCGTTTGCCTGTAGCCTACAGTGGAACTATTAGATAAGCTATTTGAAGTAGCGGTCTGCTAGCTCAGTGGTTAAGGAGCCATAATGAAGATCGAAAGTCCCCGGTTCGAATCTCTGGGTTGGTGGTGATTTTCAGAGATCATTAACCCTACCTTCGCCTCTGGCAAGGTTTGCTGTATAATGTTAAGTATGACAGAACGCTTCCGTGATTTGATTCTACGTTAAACTGTGGGTCCCCTATACCCGCTAGGATTGCTGGATGATGGGTTAGGTTAAGGCGGCTACGATAGGGACATGATGGCTGAACGTATAAAGTCAGCAGTGGATTGTAGTGCGACCACTAAGTCCTTTCAGCAGATTTCCTTCCACTACTTAGAAATTCACATGTGTGTGCCTGAAAAGGATCACTACATCTCTGTTCTTGCATACTCCTCGCGTTATCGTACCGCACGAGACAGGAATATTATTTGCACGCACATGTGCGTCGTAATCGATAAAACTCGTTCAGTCACTGCGTCGCGTCGTACAAACATACGTAAAAGTATGTACGTGGTACATCACATATATTGCAAAATTTGCTCCTTGTACTACCATGCTCATATTAATCCGAACGACCTGAATCGCACATCGCTATATTTCCTCCTGGGAATTATTCAACCCATTATACACAACTGCAAAGACAGTCCTATACCAGGTAGGTGGTACACTCATGTTACTGTGAAAAATTGTCACGTACTCGACCCACAAAAAACGGAATACATTTCAGTTTATTCGTTTCATAAACTTGATTAGTGATTACAGTAAGGCAACAAATGTATTACACAGACATTAAATTAGTTGATTTGTACTTTTTTAATTCATTTGAGAGTTATTTAGTGTCAATAACTAGTAAAAAAGTCACCGCTTTCAAACAAAATGTTAGTTTTGAACAAAAGGTAGGACACGAAACAATTTATGTATTACATTCGTCTTCAAAAACATAAAATAACAAGAAATTTAATACAAAAAATGATGTTTGCACTGGATTTAAATTTGTGGAAACGTTACAGAGCCATTGGATGCAGCTGTCTGCTACATGGCACATAATACATTTACAAAATTAATTACTTTAGTATTAATTTAACGAATCTACTTGCCCTAACGTTCTGTTATCCGGTTCTACTCATAAGTCTGTTTTTGAACCTACAGAACGTAAAAAAAAACCATGAACTTAAAGAATTATTAAATAAATATTGCCGGTAGCATGAGATGGAATCAGTGAGATATGCGTTCGTAAAAAAAAAAAGTTTGTGGATGTATTTTAGCGAAAGAAAACTCATTTTCTCTCACTACAACCAAGAAAAGATCCTTAAAACATTGAACATTCCTACCTTTTTTTAAAAAAAGTTATAAATAAAGTTTGATTCCAGCTTTTTCAGTATTTGATTGAAAATCAACTTCATTAGTGAATATGGCAAAATTTTACACATTGCACTTCTGTATTCGACTGCCGATGTAAAGATGGAAGGTATATCAAAAAATGATGGACAGAAAGCTTCCGTAATTAACAATATTGTGCGACTATTGATGGTCACGAGTGGAGTTAATGATGTATATCATGTATTATACTCTATTTGTGGCATCAACTTATTCTTGTAGGCCAACCTCTTAGTCCGATCTAATGCTAATATTACTCCTACTCCTCCCGCAGGTAGACGGTAAAAAATTCTCACTGAAGTAAAAAAATAAAACTATAATCCGGAGCAAAAGATAAAAAAATTAAAACAACTAAACATCAATAGTGAATGGGTGAAATATATTTCTAACGCGTAGTTTAATGATGTACAGCAAACATATTTTTTTAACGTGTTGTTTATTGAATTTAATGCTTCAAGGAAGTAACAGGACAGTTCTGCAACGCGGAAAAATGTTGTCGAACGAGTAGTTATGAGCTGGTAAATCTCTAACGCTGTGGGTCGCTCAGATTGGCCGATGCCGAGCAGGAAGATTAGTGGCTAGGAAGCGCCCAGTCTCGCGGAAGAAAGGTACGCGGTTCGAGTCTGGCTCCGGGCACGA
>CM061921.1:33057721-33146217 GCA_031002005.1 Vandiemenella viatica
AGCCACTAATCTTCCTGCTCGGCATCGGCCAATCTGAGCGACCCACAGCGTTAGAGATTTACCAGCTCATAACTACTCGTTCGACAACATTTTTCCGCGTTGCAGAACTGTCCTGTTACTTCCTTGAAGCATTAAATTCAATAAACAACACGTTAAAAAAAATATGTTTGCTGTACATCATTAAACTACGCGTTAGAAATATATTTCACCCATTCACTATTGATGTTTAGTTGTTTTAATTTTTTATCTTTTGCTCCGGATTATAGTTTTATTTTTTTACTTCAGTGAGAATTTTTTACCGTCTACCTGCGGGAGGAGTAGGAGTAATATTAGCATTAGATCGGACTAAGAGGTTGGCCTACAAGAATAAGTTGATGCCACAAATAGAGTATAATACATGATATACATCATTAACTCCACTCGTGACCATCAATAGTCGCACAATATTGTTAATTACGGAAGCTTTCTGTCCATCATTTTTTGATATACCTTCCATCTTTACATCGGCAGTCGAATACAGAAGTGCAATGTGTAAAATTTTGCCATATTCACTAATGAAGTTGATTTTCAATCAAATACTGAAAAAGCTGGAATCAAACTTTATTTATAACTTTTTTTAAAAAAAGGTAGGAATGTTCAATGTTTTAAGGATCTTTTCTTGGTTGTAGTGAGAGAAAATGAGTTTTCTTTCGCTAAAATACATCCACAAACTTTTTTTTTTTTTACGAACGCATATCTCACTGATTCCATCTCATGCTACCGGCAATATTTATTTAATAATTCTTTAAGTTCATGGTTTTTTTTTACGTTCTGTAGGTTCAAAAACAGACTTATGAGTAGAACCGGATAACAGAACGTTAGGGCAAGTAGATTCGTTAAATTAATACTAAAGTAATTAATTTTGTAAATGTATTATGTGCCATGTAGCAGACAGCTGCATCCAATGGCTCTGTAACGTTTCCACAAATTTAAATCCAGTGCAAACATCATTTTTTGTATTAAATTTCTTGTTATTTTATGTTTTTGAAGACGAATGTAATACATAAATTGTTTCGTGTCCTACCTTTTGTTCAAAACTAACATTTTGTTTGAAAGCGGTGACTTTTTTACTAGTTATTGACACTAAATAACTCTCAAATGAATTAAAAAAGTACAAATCAACTAATTTAATGTCTGTGTAATACATTTGTTGCCTTACTGTAATCACTAATCAAGTTTATGAAACGAATAAACTGAAATGTATTCCGTTTTTTGTGGGTCGAGTACGTGACAATTTTTCACAGTAACATGAGTGTACCACCTACCTGGTATAGGACTGTCTTTGCAGTTGTGTATAATGGGTTGAATAATTCCCAGGAGGAAATATAGCGATGTGCGATTCAGGTCGTTCGGATTAATATGAGCATGGTAGTACCTTCCAGACTTCACAATTTTCTTCTGTAAACTTTCCACAGGTGCTGTATCACCTAGAGACTGCTCTTTATTGGAACTTTTCTTTATCTTCGGGTAACCTCTTTGGATCAAGGTTGTTTATCATTAAAAACTGCAAGTTGTGAATCATCAGTGTAGCGTATGTAAGCTACTGTTTCATTTAATTTAAATGTAACCTGTATTTTTTTTTAACTGCTTTACGTCTCTCAACAGCGAGGTCTTTAGAGACGGGAAAGGATGGGGGCAAGGAATGGGAAGGAATTTGGCCATGGCCTTTTTAAGGAAGCATCCCGGCATTTGCCTAGAGTGATTTGGGAACCATGGAAAACCCAAATCTGGATGCCCGGACGGGGATTCGAACCGCCGTCCTCCCGAATGCGAGGCCAGAACGCTATCCGTTACACATGTAACCTGTAGTTACTATGACTATCCTCTTCGTATTATTGTATACCGTGAAGTCCAGATATATTGCATTTAAAGTGTATCTATCTAATGATGCCATCAGGGGATAACCGGTTCATTTCTCTAGAATCTTAGATTATTTCTGATATCTGAGTTATTACGATGATTGCATACGCCAAATTCATTTTTCATAATTATTTGTAACTGGAAGACTGTTTGCTTATATGAAGCAATTATATCCTTCATTTCCAGCTATAGATGAAAGTTACTGATTTTATCCTAGTTTTGTATGGAAGTGGTTAGTTTTTTCTACAGTTGCGCTACAGTCACATAACTACCACAGCAAGAAGAATATATGAGTATCTTCTTTCTTAATTAGTTTTTCGTTTATTCTTCTGATATAAAATGTTAACTGATTAAAGTTCGTGGTATAGTTAAGGAGTTACGATGGTCATCTAGTCGGCTTTTACATTCAACAGAGACTTCGGGTGATTTGAGATTCTTGAAACTCAAAAACTAAAGGAATAGAAAAGATTCCCAAATTACTTAAATGAGCCATGTAATTTTACTTAATATTCTGAAGTCATATAATTAACTAGTTCTTCCCTTCTACGGGCTCACGGAAAGATATTTACAAAACGTAATTAGAAGATCAGCCTCACACAGTGTTAATTACACCACTTGCAATTATTATCTGTTAACTCAACTGTTTGGTTAAAAACACTACATGCCCATTACGTAAACACTATGAAGAAAGTTCCTTATAAATGTTCACATTTATTAATCTCTAACTGTGTCTCCTCTACTTGTTGCGTACATGTTACGCAATCTTGCCACACGTCTCCAACAATTTAATCTCGCTTTCTGTTGCGATAGCTCACACAAAGTTAGTTAAACATCCGACTGTCTTCACTCTTCTGAATAAACTAACATCGCTTCATAGAGCGAAAACGAACAATTTAAATCACTTTTTTTTCCACGCGAATCTGTCTTTCTGGAGTGATTAAGAACAATTAAAATCTTCATTAAGGCTCTGCTAAATCACGTCTAATAGCTGACGAAGTTAAATCGCACTCTGCACCACACTATAAAGTGGTGTAAACTTCAAACACAGAAGTGTTATCCTGGTCGTCCGGGTTGAACCACGTCAATTTATCAATACCTAATTTTTCGGCCGTCATTTTGTGACCTTCTTCAGAGGACTGTCTCATAGCTTGAATTGCTGCCACCTATATACAGGGTGTTACAAAAAGGTACGGCCAAACTTTCAGGAAACATTCCTCACACACAAACAAAGAAAATATGTTATGTGGACACGTGTCCGGAAACGCTTATTTTCCATGTTAGAGCTCATTTTATTACTTCTCTTCAAATCACATTAAACATGGAATGGAAACACACAGCAACAGAACGTAAAAGCGTGACTTCAAACACTTTGTTACAGGAAATGTTCAAAATGTCCTCCGTTAGCATGGAAAGTAAGCGTTTCCGGACACATGTCCACATAACATATTTTCTTTGTTTGTGTGTGAGGAATGTTTCCTGAAAGTTTGGCCGTACCTTTTTGTAACACCCTGTATAGCTCCCGAAGAGTGCGCTAACCATTGTATATAGGCGGCTGTGATTCCAGCTATGACAGTCCTCTGAAGAAGGCCACAAAATGATGGCCGAAACGTTAGATTTTGATAAATTGACGCGGTTCAACCCGGACGACCAAAATAACATTGACAACGACCGCGGAAGTCTGCGCACAAGTTCAAACACAGAAGTTATCACTGGATCTCAGAATATATTTTGTTTCCAGAAGAATTCTGACAGAATTTTCGATGAAACATTTTAATACTTGGCCTCACTGCACCTATCTCTGGCTCACTATCTTTTAGTGACCAACAATTGCTCCAAAGAAACGACACACATACAAGTGCATATTCGCTACTAGTAAAGCTTCATCCACCTCCTTCACAATACTTCTGGAATGACTACACATGATCCAAATAACGAAATGCTGTCATTATACCTGCTGGCCCCTATATACATGTTTTCTCAAATTTCCTGATCTGGTGCAACTTGGCTGACGTGGCTCTTGGATGCGGTTCTTGCACTGAAGTCCTCTACTGCAACATTTTCCCCAAACGATATTGCCAAACCTTGCGTCACGCACTAATACAGTGACAACGATTCATATCTCCTCAAATAATGCCCTAAAATAACCATAATTAACCTTACAAGGTCTTCAGGAAACTTCAACTAGTTAGTGATCTCGCTCTAAATTAGATTTTAAATCACAGCGGTAGGAGTTACGGTACTGCGAACCTGCATGTTTTCTACATGAGGTTTTGCTCAGGGCCTCAGACCTTGTCGATGTCGAGGTCATTAGAGGCAGTTGAGATTTGGAGGCAAGAAATGGGAAAAGAATTTTCCCATGACCTGTTATAAAGGAATTTTCTCGGCATGCGCCTGGAGTGATTTAGATAAAACTTAAATCTGGATAGCTGGACGCATTTGAGTCCGCAGTCTCCGGAATGTCAGTCCAGAGCGTTACCTCTTGCCCACATGACTCAGTTTCTCTCTACATGGGACTATTTTGCACTTACTCGTATTTGAGTTATGCGTTTATTTTCAGTCTGGTTCCATATTAATTTTTGCTGCTGCTGTTTATTATGAGATAGGACTAAAATGTTGTATTCAGAAGTCAAAAGTAATTGTCTGGGAACTTCATTGTTAATGGTCCCTATAAAAATCAGTTCAAGGCGGATAAATAGCATGGCGCGTGACTGTATATTCAGGTAGCTTCTTTCAAAAAGATTGAATGGTCCAATTCGGTTGCCTTCGAGGATGAAAATACTACTAACAGATAATTTCCTGTCTCTCCATTATTAATACAAAGCAGTAATTAAACGACGTCTGTAATGTAAGGGTAGTCTATTAACCTAGCTCGAAAAACATCGGCAAAGATTTCTGCAGAACTTCTGAGGTCAAAAGTATCGTGAACATTAATTTTTTGATTTTGCATCAGAAATAGATGAAAATGTAATGTTTGAGTACACGGCCTTAAATACAATTTCTCCTGCAGTCAGTATTCCATTTTATAAACGCAAGTGTTTTATGCGGAGTTTGTGGGTCATAGAAGAAACTAGTTTCCAGATATTTTAATCCCATAGAAAACGTTCAACTATAATGATAAAAACTTTTTGATGACGAAGCAGGACGGTATTAATAATCTTGAGTAGAGGGAGTGTCCATAAACCACGTAGCCCTCCACCCTCTCCCCCACGTAGCCCGACGTGCCTTTTGTCTCTACTCCCCTCCCCCCACGTAACACGTGGCTTTTTTTCCCTATTGATCCCAGAACCCAGAAGACAATTTGTATGGTTTTTCTCTTCTCAAACTAATTGTAAATTACATACGGAGATAATTAAATGACGGAAATAAATATTTACATGCTGTTGTGTGTTCTATACCTGATTTAAACTGTGACGAATTATATGAATGGAAAGCTACGTGGCCTGGCTCGGAACTTCCCCCCCCCCCCCACCTCCATGTAGCACAGCGTAACTCTCCAGTCAACCCCTCCCCTCCCCCTAGACAGAGCTACGTAGTTTATGGACGCTCCCAAACCAGTGACACACAAGGTGAAGACACTGGACATGTTCTTGTAATTGTAGAGTGTTAATGACCTTTATATTCAACGCGGATCTGATTTTGACAGGTATAGAACAACGCATTTGAGTCTATTTTGGTGTGCCTGAAATTAGAGCTTTTCTTGTAATTCTCTGTAAGCCTTTATTTATATAATTATTATACCTAATGGATATGATTTTTATGTAGATTGAAAAACACTGCGTCTCCCTTTTTGTAATTTGCCTCTATTTTAGACAATTATGAACATGTTCCGATTAAGTAATTTAATGGACTTGGAGAATGAAGAACTGCATACTGTAGTAGAACGATTTCAATGGAGAGTAATCTCGAGCGCCTTTAATAACTTTAGAACAAGGGTGGATTCTGTTGTAATATATATTATTTTTTACCAGATAAAAGCGTATTTGTAAGGCAGTGCTGTCCCATTTACATGTATTCAACGTAAACGTAAAACCACGCGGCCAGAAGTAATCCCACTGTTTGTTTTTGCATCGTAAGATATTGATTCAGCTCCTAATAGGAATGGATGTCATTGGAGAGGCTTACGCGCAGAAAGCTTCGACTCGGTATCATAAATAAATGGCGTTGATGTCAGTCACTCCATGGCCGGTTTACTTCGCAGCCTTATTAGTAGTACAGAATAAAAAAAAAACAGGAAAAGGCTTTGTAGCAACGTGAAGCACCACTTAAAAATAATCTTTAAATTTAAAGTTTTTGCTCAACAGAGATAGGATGTCCCACAATTCAGCATTACATATTTTTTCAATACGCTTAAAATAAGAAGAAAGTCATTGACTAGAAACTTAACTACAATGTAAGAAAAACGTGAGGTGCTAAATACCAATTGTCTTAAATATTTTATCGCTAGCTATTCTTAAATGTAGAATCATTATGAAAATTAAGTAGAGAGCACCCCACACACATTTTTTACATTAATTTTCTGATCAACGTCTTTATTCTTATTAATTTATGTTGAGTTGTTGTGGGACAACATATTGCTTTTGAATAAAATCTTTATATTTAAACATTATTTTTGACTTTTTGTTCACATTGCTACAAATGCGTGTTTTTATATTGGAATTATGTTTATTGGTCTTAAAAGAAAACTGAAAATGTAAGTAAGTAATGAGGACATTTGAGTCTAAGCATTTCATGTGTAACAATAAACTTGAAAATATTTCAGTCATGTTTGCGTAACCTACCCATTTTATTTTTATCTAACGCTTCACCATTACATGGAATTCTCACTGTTAGCTTGGAGCAATCAAGATTTCCAATTTTGAGACCATCCAGGGACTTTACGCGACAGACAGCTGCATAAGCCTGTACGGTAGCAAAGAAACTGATTGGTAGATATCTAAGCATTAATTTTTCCTTGGTTTTTGACCTAATACCAAATAATTCCAGAGTTTTCCTACATTCTTTGTTTAAAATTGGAAGCTATTTTGAATATCATGCTTCCAGTCACTGCAGAGCTGCTTCTGAACTACGTGCTGAAGTGGCCCCTGTGTGTTTGCAACCATCGTAACACTTTTATCTGCACAATTACATATCTCACAGGCGACTACTTACTTGCTGCGCTAGTTATTTATTTTTATTACTGTTAAAGTAATGACAATACGCAGGGCCGGCGTTAGGGGGGGGGGGGTAAGCGGGTCAAAAGTACCCGGGCCCCGCGGGCTGATGGGGGGCCCGATCACCGACTATAGGGGCCCTTAGGCCATGAAGCCAAAATTACGCCCATTGTCGCCTGGCCATTTTGTAGAGCTAAAAGAAAAGAAAAAAACAAGGTTGCCCATTTTTACCCCGGGCCCGAAATTCCTAGCGCCGGCCCTGACAATACGAGGATATAGCTAAGAAATTATTGTATTGGCATTGTTTCTTAATACGCGAGAAAAAAAGGACAAGTAATTCGGACATTTTAAAGTGTATCAAAATTGAATTGAAAGATATCTTTACATACATACAGGTCAAGCTAATGAAAGCGAGTTAAAATAATATAAGATTCACATATTTTTTATAGAGATTTTTTTTAAATTCTAAAGTGGTGAAATAATTGTCAACTAGCAGTTAAAATGATAAAGAACAGTCTCTTAAGGACGCACAATATACGAACGATTTAAAAGACCTGTAGCGACGCTTTCAAAAGATTCCTGTACAAAATTATTCTTAAAATTTAACAATTGTCTATTTATTTGTACAGTTTTTCGTATACATGTCGGCAGTCAGTGTAGGATGTGTTGCGGAATATTCTATAAACCGTTCCATCTCCGTTAAGAAAAGACTATTTATGATCTTTTCTGGATGATTCGATTTATCTTTTCTGGTACTAAGTAGACTCAGTAAGGCGTTCTGTGCCGTCGTTGGACGATTTTCACGATAATTAGCCCTGTCTCATAATCCTTGTCGTTTCCAGACCAACCTTTAGATTGTTAAGTAATGATTCAAAAATGACAAGCAAAGAAATCGAAGCTCAATTCTACTGAACGACGGTATAATGGTACCGAACGGGTTGTGTTCGTGGTTACGCTCTGGCCTCGATTTCGAATCCCCGTTCGGCCATCCAGATTTTCCATGTTTCTCGAAATAATTCCAGGAGAAATCCGGGATGACTCCTACAAATTGACTGAATTCCTTCCCGCTCCTTGCACCTAGTCCTTTCCCGCCGCTAATTACCTCGACGTCGACGAAAATTAAAACCTGAATTAAATAAAGAAGCAAAGCATCACTGAGCCTAGTAGGTGAGCGGCAAATTTTAGGCCCGGCATTCGAGAGGATGCGGGTTCGATAATCGGTCAGACCACCCACGTGTCTCTTTCTTTCGGTAAATTACTCCAGGTGAAAGCTGGGATTATTACATCACAAAGATCGTGACCGAATACCTTCCAGTTCATTTCCCGCAATCCTCTCAGGGTTCTAATGACTCGTAATAAAAATATAAAGTAACTGGTTTCAATTCAAAACCCGGAAAAATCAGTCAAGTCCACAATGAAATGTACATTAAGAATTAAACTCTCAGAAGCAACTTCAATAGTCGCCTACGGTTCTTTGCTGAGTATGCAGTTAGCTATAGGAATTTAAAGGGTTCTCTTGATTGTTTAGAGTTTAACGTAAACTCGACGTTGTTTCATTTTGATGCGATAGATAGCAGCTTAAAATAAATTGCAATAAGTACAAGATGATACTCATTCACTTCAATAAAATGCGTTGAACCTGGAGGCTGGACGTAAGCTGAATAGTTCGGCACTCTTCGGCGAGTCTCAATAATGCCCTAAGTATTAGTTACACTGGCTGTCACCACAGCGCTGCTGGAGTAACCAGGATATGCCACATAAACAACTGCATTTGATTTTGTTTGCACTTTTATAGTTAAAAGGAAGTGTAACTGTGATATCATCTAAAAGAAATTGTCTGTTGAGGAAGTAATTGCAAATAAATAATCTACCAATGGCAAAGATTAAAAAAAATGTTATGTGAGGCAGAGATATACGCGATGTTCTTTTAAATTTACGTAATACCATTTGTTTATTTACGACAGTTAAATGCATAAATTCATGTAATTAGACGAGCATTTTAAAGACGTCAGGTCTAAAATATCGAGATAGAAGAATACTTTATAAACTATATAAGAATCAATTGGCTATTATAGAAGTAGAGAATCACGAGAGACATGCATCAGTTAAAAAGGCTGTGAGACAAGGTTGTAGTCTATCCCCGTTAATATTCAACTTGAATGTAGAAGAAGCAATAAAGGAAATAAAAGAAAAATTTTCATGCGGCATAAGTGTTCAGGGAGAAAAAATCAGTATGCTACAATTTGCTGATGACATTGTCATGTTAGCAGAACGGGCTGAGGATATTGAGAAGTTACCAAATGGCATGAACAAAACACTGAAGCAAGATTTTGGCCTGAATATAAATCAAAGCAAGACAAAAGTGATGCAATGTAGCAGAAATAATACCAATCACAGTAGAATAAATATAAAAATAGGATCAGATGCAATAGGAGAAGTAAATGAATTCTGCTACTTGGAAGCAAAATTACAACCGATGGCCGAAGCGGAATAGCACTAGCAAAAGGAGCCTTCATGAAAAAAAAGAAATCTTTTAGTTTCAAACATTGATCTAAGAATTAGAAAGAACTTTTTAAAACTCTATGTGTCGTGAACAGCACTTTATGGTAGCGAAACATGGACTTTAGGGATACCAGAAAGAAAGAAAATTGAAGCATTTGAAATGTGGTGCTGCAGAAGAATGCTGAAAATTAAGTGGACAGACCAAATGCGAAATTAAAGAGTTTTGGAAATTATGGGCGAGGAAAGAAGTTTGTGGAACAAGCTTACAGAAAGAAGAGACAGGCTGGTAGGTCATATTTTAAGACACGCTGGATTGGTTAATTTGCTGGTGGAGGGAACAGTCGAAGGTAAGAACTGTAGAGGAAGACTGAGATTAGAATATATGAAGCACATAATTGAGAACGTGGGTTGTAAGGGATATGTAGACATGAAGAGGTTAGCAAAAGATAGGAAGGGATGGAGGATTGCATTAAACCAGTCGAAAGACTGATGCCAGCAAAAACAAGAGAAGAGCATCTGATGTTTACGATCTGTTCTTTGTAGCAGTTAACCAGTAACCAGGTAACAACGTGACCTAAGATTTTCACAGAAGATAAGAAACATGAATGTTTATTAAAAACTCAGATAAATTTACACGAAAGGTAAAAGATCACTAAATATATCACACAAAGAAATAATCTCAATCCATTTTTGAGATTATGCTTTTCTTAGAAACATTTCATTAACAGTAAAAATTTCCGTAATTTTTGACGGGCTTTGTGGAGGTAATTGCAAGGTGTGCACAAACGGAGGGCGGAGATAAATATATATATATATATATATATATATATATATATATATATATATATATATATATTATAATGCCAGGCAGAGATGCGATGTTCATTTTCTCACAGCGAGTCTGCTTTAATCATTGTGTATTTTGTTTACCGCCCAGCTCCTGTTGTGGAGGAAGTAGCGAAAAAACGATGTTTTACTATGTAGAAAGGATTTTTATTTAAATCAAAACTAATGAGATGGTTATCGGTGTGCCTTTAAAATAAATTTCAGTAAGCACACACGCTGCTCGTGTAAGGGGCTTTACCTTAGTAACGAATAAGAAGGTATCACTTGCTGAAGACTACAAAGTAAGCCTTTCAATTCTTGGGAGTGTTGAATACCACGCTGGGTCTAGCGTTTCTGTGGGATCATTTCCTCTCCAAGGTTTCATTACATGACGAACTCATCATTGTCCCTCATAACAGAGAGGCGCCAAAGGAGATTAAAGTGGTTTCTTGACGAAATACATTAGCGCCTGTCACAGTGACTATTGCAAAGCCACGAAAGCTTTTATATTGTGTATTGTCAGGCATGTACTCTCCATCTAGAATTCATCTGGAGGTCTAAATCAGAGTAAAATCTATGACAGAGCGGTACTAACCCCAGACAGTTAGTTCTCTGCAGCCACTGTGTCTGGATTGCCTGTCCCGCACTTGGCTCATGGCAACAGACGTTATCCCCACCCTTCTTAAATCTTCGTTCCAAAGTCATGTGTGGTACCACTAAAAAAAAGTGACTTCGAAACAATGTATCAAGCACTAACCCTAACAAAGGCGGTGATTAATCTTTAGAGTGATGTATGAGTGCATAATGGAATGTGTGGGTCTGAAACAGAAACGGAAGCAAACATGCAGGGAGGACTTAGAAAACCAAATTATTATTTTTAACATAATATCGCATTTCTCCATTATTAAAGTCAATAAAAAAGATTAAGTAACATATATGTTACTTTTATTTTTCTCTGAATGTATGAAGCACTATTATGCATATTTTTTGGGGGAAGAAATACGAAATAAAATTATGACATGCTCTTTGGGAAGGTTCCATTAATTCTCTACTCTGCTAGTAATGGAAATTGTTGTAATTATGCTTCCTCAGTGTCCTGGTGCAGGCGGTCACTATGGAGGGTTTTACCACTCCATAGAAATTCTGGTGGAGATTAACTGAGATGGTTTCCTGTTGTCTTCCCCAGTGTTAGTGTAAATGGATGGCTGTGATAGTGCGTGGGTTCAGTGCAGGTTATGTTGTGGATGAGAAATGAAATAAGGTAAAGTGTGAAGCTCGGTGCTGGCCCATTCAGGGTTACTCTTCCGAAAAACACAAAGAAAACCGTCAGGTGTAGCATCCTCATCCTGCCAACGAATCACCTTCATCAGTGGCGTATGCCCCCACTCCATACGCACTGCTAAGAGGTTTGGGATTTAACTCAGGACTTTGGATCATGATGTGGTGATTAGGAGTCACCCACGAGCACCTGTCCTACCCTATCGGCCAAGTCCCGACGGTGAAATATTTCTTCTGCCACCGGGGCTCGAACTAGCTCACCCTATGTCAGACCCCCATCACGGTGCCGCAACCAGCTGAGCCAGTAGGGAGGGCGTTGTGCCTGTTCCATTCGGATAATTGTCATCGGTTATCTCGTAAGTGCTGGTATGTAATTGTTTAACTGATGTTGGAGTAATGTTACTTTATTAATGATATATTGGTCACTAGGAATCACATTTTTATTAATAAAAAAAAACAAGTGGCAAGGAAGTAACTGTATTTGAATCGTATATCAATAAACGGTGGCATCGTAGTAATTCAAGATATCGCCATTTATTGTCAGAGAATTCGAACGCAGTCGCGTTGTTGGCATGAACAATGCTGAACCCTTATTCTGTCGTATAGCCATTCCTTTTTTTACCGTGAGAGAAATGTGACAGTTTATCTCAAAACATCCTGGCAAACCTGTGATAGTCTAAGTTGAGTGTCAAACTTCATGAATAACAGTCTGTATTGAAAGGGAGTGTCCATTAACTACGTGAGGTGTTTTTTTTTCTCGGAAATCCAGACCTCCTCCTCTCCCCTTGGTGAGGTTTAGTGTGATCTCTAGGAACATCCTCCCCCACCCCGCTATTTTTCGAGACTTTTTTAGCTCTCCTGTTCTTCCAGGAAGTAAAAAGATGAAGTGAGATTTCTGTTGATCCCTCACGCTTGGTGAGATTTCTGTCGATCCCTCACGCTTGGTAAGATTTCTGTCGATCCCTCACGCTTGGTGAGATTTCTGTCGATCCCTCACGCTTGGTGAGATTTCTGTTGATCCCTCACGCTTGATGAGAGTTCTGTCGATCCCTCACGCTTAGTGAAATTTCTGTCGATCCTTCACGCTTGGTGAGATTTCTGTCGATCCCTCACACTTGGTGAGATTTCTGTCGATCCCTCACGCTTGGTGAGATTTCTGTCGATCCCTCACGCTTGATGAGATTTCTGTTGATCCCTCACGCTTGATGAGAGTTCTGTCGATCCCTCACGCTTAGTGAAATTTCTGTCGATCCTTCACGCTTGGTGAGATTTCTGTTGATCCCTCACACTTGGTGAGATATCTGTCGATCCCTCACTTTTGGTGAGATATCTGTCGATCCCTCACTTTTGGTTAGATTTCTGCCGATCCCTCACCCTTGGTGAGATTTCTGTCGATCCCTCACACTTGGTGAGATTTCTTCAACCCCCCCCCCCTCACACACACACTTGAGCTCACGTAATTATGGACGCCCCCAAAGACCTCTTCTTAGCCTAGAGCTACATAAAAATTTTGCAGAGCGAATTTATGAGTTAAAAAAATGTTTCAATAAGAGCATTTTCACTCCCTTCCGACACCTTATTTACGCAATAATTTTTATGGCCTCGAGCGTATAAAATAAGCGAATTATTTAAGTACGCTTACATTAACAGTAATAAAAAATTAATTTAAGTCTTCATCTCAAAATCTTCAGAATATTATCTTTCACTTGTGTTTCTTGATTACTTGTGCGTAAATGTGCGTTCTGAACAAACAAAAAATCCTAGAAAGTTGATGATATAAATTCGTCTGATCAAACCACTATGATATAATTGATTAAGAGAAATAAGCGTGCAACGTTTACTATTTCTGAATATAGATATTTTATTTTAAATAATCTGGTGTAAATTTATCTGCCTCAACTAACTTTTCTATTGATGCTGAAGCCCCATGTGATAAGTAGACCTCGGATTTTAGGCAAAAACCTGTTTTGTTCCTGACTGTAATACATGAAAAAAACGTTATAAGTATACGATTTATGGTCATTTAAGGACGTTATTTGTGGTATTGTGGTACCTACAAATGCCTAAATTGTCGTTAGAACCTATTTTTTGCCTATCCCACGTATTTTTATTTGGAATATCAACAAAAGTGTTTTTAATTTAGATAAACACAAATATATTGTTAAGTGTTTATTTTCAATAATTCATGTGAACGTGTTTGGGGTCATTGTCGCTCGATCAGTGAGCCATGTGTTATCGTGAAGCACAAGTATCCCCAAGGAACAGAGCCCAAAATCGCCTTTAATTAGGCAGTGCATTAACGAGTTTCGCAATTTCTCAACGGATGGAAGCATATATTGTGACGTATGCAACAAACAGTTAAGTAAACTGTAACAATGTATTGAACTTTTCTCACCATTATATTAACAATACTTGAACCTCACTTGTGGGTGCGGGGCAAAAATTTTAATAATTTTTAAACATGTAGATGATGCGATTTGTTTGTTCAAAATAAATGCCCGATTGTGTTTGGTCAATAGTTTAACAATCTGCAAATAGTTGAATTTACAATCTGAGGCTGTTAATATAATTATCTGCATTGTAAATTTAACTATGTATTTATAAATAATAAACTAAAAATAATAAGCATACAGTAAATACTCAACATATGTGTATTCCAAATTTATTTCTCCATCAATAAGAAATACTTGACAAATAGACATTCAGAGTTTTATTAATTTTAGATAATCGCAGCAATTTAAGCAATTTAAAACCATTGAAATCAATGAAGTTCTGCTGAATTACGCTCCTCAATGTTAGTTTTTTTAATTAATTAATTTTTATTGATGATTTAAAAAAAAAAATTGATAACCTATTTTGACATTTTCCGAACCTATCTTGCATTGGAACAGAGCCTATTTTAGGAACGTAAAATAAGATTTCTAGAACCTAAAAATCCGAGGTCTAGTGATAAGGTCTCAGGAGACAATGATAGATGGAAAACATTAAAACGAGTAAAGGTTCACGGGTGTGGTTCAGTACGCTAAGGCACCGCACACTGTATCGGGGAGATGTACGCTGGCAGTCCAGGTATACGAGCTGACCTTACTGCGATTCTTAGGCGGGTTTTCCCAGTCACCAAGCAGGCCCGCCGTAAGTGGGCGTGCAAGGCGTGCACCACACGCGGGCGGCACGTCGTGGGGGGCAGCAAATCGAGGGATCGACTATTGCCGCCGGCACAGTAGCAGAGCTAAGAAAGTATCGGATATGGGGGGCGCGTAAATTTATGTATCTGCGACCTTAAAGGCCCTCGGCGCGTTGCTGTGGACGCCTTTCATCTTCGCATATGCTACCAGGCGGTAAGATAAAAGGCGCGTACTACCACACCAGGCGGCTTGGGAATGGGCCTTTAGACAGGGGGCTTCATAATCGGTATTGTACAAGGGCGTTCAAACAGCTACCTGTCACCAAGGCAAATGCTGGAACGGTCCCCAATCTCCACTTCATAAACTACACATTACACAAACAAAAATACACTTAGCGCACACAGAATATAGTTACACGGTTCACAGACAGATGGCAACACTGCCTGACAGACGTTGTGCCGATATTATATCTCGACATGTGTGGATATTATCGAGTGACTTTTAGGGATCCTCAGCACAGCAGTTTATACATGTTCAATAGTAATCGTGGTCACCATTCCCTTACAGGAAAATATTAACTGAAATTCTAATTAAGTTTTCTTCTCTAAAGGATTCTACAAAGAATTTGGCATCAACTCGGAATACCATTTGGAAACAGTTTATTGACATCACAAAATTCTCCAAGCCTGTACCGAGCTCGTATTACAAGTCTGTATCTAATGTATAGATTGTAAGGATTTTCAGTAGAATTAATGTATGTCAGTGAAGGTAATTATTCCCAGGCCTCGCACGTAACCCGATTCTTGATACTCAGCTTAGTCGAGAGGCTAGCAAGAGCGTCCCGTGAGAAAGGGCACCTTAACCTTGGCTTTGAAAAACGCATGGTAAGGCCTTTTCAGCCAACCAAAGACGCGCGCTATGCCCCTCCACTTCACTGAGATGCGCGGAGCGCAGTTAGAGTCCAGACTTCGAGAGGTGTGTTTTGTGAGCCATGCAGCATGTAAGTTCACCAGAGTGAGCGTAACTGACTTTATGGCAAGGTAGTGTGTTCCAACTCTCTCTCTCTGCTGGCTGGGAAGGTTACTTTGACTGATGGTTTGCACTGAGATAGGTAACTAGTAGATACCAGTTATTTTCAAGAAGTATTTCATGTATGTTCTCATGTACTCTTCATTTTTCAATTATAAAAGTCAGTCAACCTTCTAATTGCGCTTATTTATCGCATACACCAATTTCCTACATACTATATGTTAGTAGGCACGTGATCGCTTCGGTCATAGAATCACATATCTTTGGTAAAACTAACCAGGGAGTGGTTGATCGAAGACGAACTTGCAGGTTCTTGTGGCACCCTACCTTTGGGTCGCTACACTAACAACGATCTCCTTATCCGAAAATTACAGGTTTGCAACCGGGAACGTTCACCTAAATTCTGACACATTAGCAGTGGCGTAGCTAGGTCAACAAGGGCCCCGGTGCAAAATATATTTTGGCCCTCAGGCGAGATGGACGACCTTTGGGCCCCCCTGAGCAGTCTTGTGGCTTGTGGGGCCCGCCTAGGCCCACAGTAGCTACGCCCCTCTGCCCATAGTTGAACACAGTCAATTGGTTTGAGCGTTCTTCAGTTTCGTTTTGGTACATCGCGGATATCGGGCACGATATGGTTAGCACTCCACATAGTTCCACGCCTTATTTCACCACCTACTGAAAAGCACGTTTCCACAACCCGGAAACTTGAATATTATTGTCCATACCAACATGGCCGCTAGTCTCTTTCATCTTTCGGCCAATCATAACTTCTCTAACCGTCACGTGGACCAATCTGGCCAATCGTGGATTTCTTCTTCGCTTAGAACAACAAAGATTACTTCTTAGCTAAGTCACTCCACTCTCACCGATGTTTATTGTTCTCTTACCGTAGCGCTCTCTCTGCTAGTCCGTCACCTGTACCAAAATAGTTCTCTGCTTCCTAATACACGGGTTACGTCAGGCTCAGTGACAAGGCGGCCAAATCCCAACACGTCTCATCCTGAAAAAATGCCTACCTTGCAATAGTGCGATAAATGCAAGGAAGAAAGAGAAGAAAGAAATGGCGGTGTGTAATGAACGAGATAAATGGGCAATAGGTTACAAAAATTTATAATTTATAATCGGGTGATGACTAATATTAAACAACAAGAAACAATACAAAAGATAAAACGTCATTATTCAACATTATAAAAATGTGATCACAAATGCTGCATCATATATTTTTCTTGGAATACAATAATTAGGACAAACTTTTCATTTTGTTCTTTCATGCTCAGCTGAACATTTTTGTTTTAATTTATGGCTTTGCGCCTCGTCGACGTCGAGGTCATTAGAGGCGGAATGGGACTCGGGTAAGGAACGGGAAGGAATTCGGCCATGGTCTTTAGAAGGAAGCATCCCGGCATTCGCCTAGAGTGATTTGGGGAAACCATGGAAAACCCAAATCTGGATGTCCAGACGGGAATGAGCATTTCTGATTCTGTCGCAAGAGATGAACGGCCATATCTGATTTTCCTTCTTACTGAAATTAAGCATAAAGTTAAATTCGATAGTAAATTTCTTTAAATTGTGTTTATAGTTGACAGTTACGTTAAGTGTAAAACTTTTACGTATTCGATAACAAAAAAAAAATCATTTTTAAACAGTTAAGCACCACAACAAATAAATTTAAGTTTTACATTTTCTGTCTTACCAACGTATAGTTATAATTTTTCATTGTACAGCACCAGTATAAAACACTGTCATGCAGTTTTTCAGTATCCAGCGTGTAATTGGCTACTGCGTCATTACTGATTTAAAAGGACATAATAACGTGTTTGTATGTAATTCACTTTGTATGTTAGTGAACGTTTTGTTATTTTTCATTTCCGACTGCTGCTCCAACTAATTAAAATCTGATTTTCCATCCTAGCAATTTTTAATTTAATTCTAATTATGAAAGGTATTTCAAAAGAATAGAAAGATATAAACCCTTACCGCATAATCATTACACCCGTACTTCTACAAGTCACTACGATATACGTATATCCTTTTGTCAATTTCAGCCGTAGATCTTCATATTACGTATATCGATGCTGTAAAATTCTACCATAATGGAGCTTCTCTTTCCTGATTGCATCCTAATGTGTTTGTTGCGAATGTTAGCTTACGACTCAGGCAAGTTGGATAATCACTTTTCCATATAGGTTTTAAATAAAAGAAACGACTTGGTATAAATTATAGAACATTGAAATTTAAGTAGAGTAAATCTCACTTTTCTTCAGCGCTAGACTTTACTAACAGTTGCAACGGTATCGCTTGGTTTAAAGTGTAGGTAATTTTTTCCCCGTCTGCTCTTAAATGCGGGACAGTTTAAACCTCAATTTAGAATTTCCACTACTGGAAGCTTTAAGCTCTGCCCCAGTTCTTACGCAGGAAATGGCTGAGCGAAACGCTATTTGAAAGTCAAATCAGAGAAGCTCAGATAAAATCAGTTACAAGTGTACGAATGTAGTGAGGCATTCCGTACACTGGAGGTATGTTTTACCTGAAGTACTGTTAGGACGACATAACCAATAAAATATATGGAAACAATCCCTGCTTAAACAGAAATTCATTATTGCGATTATCAACTTAAGTAACATTTCCATTGCTTGCAGAGATAAAGCTAGCTCTTACTGTACACATTCAATTATGTTAATAATGTTACAAAATTTACTGCCTTCGGTAAAAAATACATCTTTTAGATAAATATAATAAAAACACGTGTATGACACAGTGTGGATGCGTGCGTTAACGACGAGCTTGATGGGTGAGTGGTTAACGCTCTGGCCTCGCATTCGGGAGGACGGTGGTTCGAATCCCCGTCCGGACATCCAGATTTGGGTTTTCCATGCTTCCCCAAATCACTCCAGGCGAATGCCAGGATGCTTCCTTCAAAATAGCCATGGCCGAATTCCTTCCCGTTCCTTGTCCCAAGTCCCTTCCCGCCTCTAATGACCTTGACGTCGACAAGGCGTAAAAAAATAGCTTGCGTTGAGTTGCAACGACACTGGGTCGGGGAGGAGCAACGGTACCAGATTCGAGTAATGTTCCACGCTTACCAGGCGTCATGGTTGCGGTTTTTAGGTTGTTTCCCGCAATATCAAGGTGAATACCAAAATACACTTATCACACAAAACATACTTGCACGTTGCGCAGACAGTTGGCAGCATAACTTTCCTCCAATAGTGTAAATGCTCCGGATCTTTATTTATTTACTAGCTGATAGCCGCGACTTCGTACGCGTGGATTAAGAATTTCGTTGCCAGAATTGAATATAGAAAGCTGTTGGTTACGTAGGATTGGTTCCAAACAACACCAAATTGGCATAATATGACAGGACAGCACAGCCATCACTATATCATTCTACCGTCGAACCTAAGTATCTCATGAAGTGAATGAATTTTCAACATTTTTAAAAACAGAATAACAAACGAAGGTGCGGGGATGTGCGGGGTAGGGGGCGGTTAACTAAGGGCAGCTTTATTTCAACTTGGTCTTTTCTTCTTTCTTCGCCATGAGCATCCGGTTCTTAAGTTTTAATAATTTTATCTGCTCGTGCTCTACTAGAGCTACACCTATGGCAAGGTTTACGCCCGCAAGGCATGTCAAAATAAACTGGTGCAAGAAACATTTAAGCAGACACAATATGTCGGTTAGCATGAGCTCGGATTTATGGTTATTTACATAATACCTGTAAAAGCTTGCTGATACACATTTTTAGTTTTTCCCTGTGCTGCGTAAATCCAAAGTTGACTTAGCGTCCCAACCCTTAAGCAGGCTACGTATAGCTGACTACGTGAAAAGAACGGTGTATCCAAGTTTATGCCGACGACGTTGAGCGATTGTCCCTGAGCCTTATTAATAGTCATTGCAAAAGCAAGTCGAACCGGGAATTGCAATCTTTTAAAATCAAAGGGCAAATCATTGGTGCCGGGTATCATAGGAATGCGTGATATAAAAACGTCATCTCCCTTAGCATTTCCGGTAAATATTGTTGCCTCAATGACATTCGGAAGCAATGTTTTAACGGAAAGTCTCGTCCCGTTGCACAGCCTGGGAGGGTCAATGTTGCGCAAAAGAATTATTGGGGAGCCAATTTTCAAATGTAGTTTTTGTGGAGGCATTTCAGGCGGGGATGGGTAAAATCTTATAAGATCGCGTCTCCAACATGCTGTAATAGCAGTATGACATGTTGCTCTGGAACAGCAGTGAAAGTATAGATTATACTTTTATCTAATATATAAAAATGATTTTTTTCGAATGTTCTTCATAAAATCACACAGTTTTTTCCGATTTTGATGGAACTTCGCATGCGTATACTTTAAAACAAATTTAAAAACACTATTTACGTTTGATTTACAAAAACCTAAATCCTATCCTCCTTTCCCCCCTTATCTTAACTGTAGTTCCCCTTTACATGGCAGGGCTACCGGGTTAGGTTAGGGCGGCTAAGACAGGGGCGAAATACGCAGCTAATAGAAATCCTGCCACCAAGTCATTACGACCACATGGAACTGTTATTATTTAGCATATCTTTTGCTATAATTATGACGTGTTGCGCGTATGATATTCACAGTTTTAAATTTTCCCTTCTGTCGCCAGTCCCCAGTAACTGCCAACTGGTGTTTTAAGGAATACGGCCATGGCCTTTTGAAGGAACCATCAAGGCAAGGATTAATGGAAAATCTCTTACTTAAAACACCATTTCTTAACAGGATCTCATTCATTCCTTGTGGATCGAGTTAGGGCCAGTTGCAACGCTTAATAATTCTTTATGAAGATGGCAACAGTTTATTTCTACTAAACAAAAAATTTTCAGAGACTCCAGTACTTGAAAATTATTAATTAATTATAAAGAATGGTGAGTAACTTATAAATTGTGATGATGTACGATGTTTATTCATTCTATGCGTGTTCTGAAGAAAATAATTCGTATCTCAGAACTTTATAGTTTAATTTCCAAAAATTAAGGAATGTGTTTAAATATGTACACGATTGTCACAGTTGTGAGATTATGGTGTAGATGGATTGGTACAATGGAAATGCTACATTGAACGGTAGCATATGGTTTCCTATTTCATGGTAAGACAAACGAAATAAACGCGATAATTTTATCATAATTACATCAAATGATAGAAAAGAAAATTCTTCCAAAAAAATCTCAAAAGTTGTGATAAATTCAATGCATATTTTCTTCATATACGACGGAGTAGTGCGTGAAACTTTAAAAGCATGCTGCGGTATGGATTAAACGCTACTTGCCCTGTTGACTTATTCATGAAACAGAGCTGGGATATTCTTAAAATGACAACGCAAATACCCTCGGCATAGCGTGCTGATGAAGTCGGATAACAGTCCGCTTCACCATCGGACGCATATAAGGAGGCACCAAGTCTCCCTGTCTTGATCGATATTAAGCCTACAATATCCTACTGCAAACGACTGCGGGATTATAATTTAGCCAATTATTCACCTGAACTCATCATCATCGAAGAATATATGCGCAATAAGTAAATATGCATTGATCTCATAGATTATTGTTTGAATAGCTATTCCATTATATTTTTTGAAGTGAAAACTTCTATAGGGGCGTTAGGGGATGTTTGGACGTGGGTAAAATCTATGAGTTGGAGTCACCAACATGCTTATGTTAACAGTATATCTGTAGCTATAAGTATGACGTGTTGTGCTTGGACAACAGTGAAAGATTATACTTGTATCTAATATATAAAAACAATTATTTTTTTGGCCAATGTTCTTCATAAAAACACACAGTTTTTATCCGATTTTGATGGAACTTTGAATATGTATACTTCAAAACAAAAAGAAAATTACTGTTTAAGTTTGATTTACAAAAACATAAACCCTCTCCTCCTTTCTCCCCTCACCTTAATTTCTGTAAACGTTGTTCATAGTTTTAAGTTTTCATTTCTGTCAAAAGTCCCCAATGGCTGCCAATTGTTGTTTATATATATATATAAAAGCTGATATTGAAAAACCAAAAAGAGGCTGTTATGATAGGCATTTCAATATTTGACCGTCATAGGCTGCAATTAGATTGTTTCTTGGTCGTACTACTTTTTGGCTCTGTATCCCAAATTACATAAATGGACCAATATCATTTTTCGTGTCAGTCTGTTCGTCCGTTAGTCTGGCCGTACGTATGAAGCTGAGTTGAAATCTCGCCGTCTTTGTATCGTTTTTGATGATTTCACAAGATGATGATGATATATTATATTGACCGAAAAACAGATACGTTGGCAAATACTCCAAAAACGTTTAGAGTACTTCCCCACACATTTAACAGAGGAATGGGCAAAAATATCACGTACACCATTGAGCATTAAAAATACAATCAATTTCGATTTGGGACATTTTAATTTTTTTATTTCAAGCAAAATAAGCTCTAAGTCGTTAACAATGTCCGCCACCAACTAATTTCCCAACCACGTGATTGAAAAATCTGTAGAAATTAAGTATTATGGCAGTTAATATTCACTTTCAAAGAAATTAGTTTTGGATGGTATACCCTGTAAAGTTTTAAATATTTTAACATTGTTAAATATCAAAAAATAACTTATAATACAATTTCAGAAGTGTAATATATAAAAAAATATAGCATCTGACGTAAAAAGTAAAGTAAGGAGGTAGAATACTTGAATTTTGTCTTCAATAGAAAATAACTGTTCATCTTATTTGATGTGTAACGTAATTAGGCATAGAAGTTTTAGTTACTTTTTTTGTACAAATCCCCCCTGTTTCTTAATTAATTGTTTTTCAAAATCATAAAAATACTATCTCATCACATATCAGGTGATTCGAATTTAATGATGTATATTACTATTAAAGATTAACCAGGACATCAATATAATCTTATTATGAAAGCTATGAAATCCTGCGATATGCCTACCCAACACACACTTAATAGATTTAGTCTTATCTAAATTCTCACGCTGAAATTATAATAAGAAGGAAACTTTGAAATTTTATTCAATGCTGTGTTACAGTAACTCTTTCTTTCTAACTTATTTTTTATTTCATTTGTTAATTTAGCTTATTGCTCACACATTCGGGAGGACGGCGGTTCGAATCCCCGTCCGGGTATCCAGATTTGGGTTTTCCATGGTTTCCCAAATCACTCCAGGCAAATGACGGGATGCTTTCTACAAAAGGCCATGGCCGAATTCCTTCCCATTCCTTGCCCCCATCCTTTCCAGTCTCTAAAGACCTCGCTGTTAAGAGACGTTAAGCATTAAAAAAAAAAAAAAAAAAAAAAAAAAAATTGCTCACACAGAAAACAATTTAGGGGATGAACCATCAGGGTGTTATGTTTACAGCAGAACAACTATCAGATTCCTTCAGTATTAATATAAACCCCTGTAGAACTATAGGCCTAATTCATGTTTGCAGTTGTTCACACTGTTAAGTCGCAAATCTACAGAGGAAAAATAGTTGCCAATGATTAAACCGTTTTTTTTGGTACTGTACGCCTGATAGAAATCGTGGTCATTAGAGGCGGAAAAGGACTGGGGACAAGGAATGGGATGGAATTATATTATTATTATAAAAGTCTCGAATCTGTAATTCCTTTACCAAGTCATTTAGCACAACGGCCTAAATCGTTGTCTAGCATTATATAGCAAACGAAGTACCGAATGCGATCTAAATAACATTTAGATTTGCTACAGTTTTCTGAAACCAATGTTAATGACTCCCATGATGATTCATTAATATATGCCTCGGTACAGTTCCTTCTACTTCTTTCGCAACAATGCTCTAAAATCTCGTCCCTTTGACGAAGAACACCCTGTCGGTACGTGCGGTCAGAACATCTGCAGTTTCCCAGATCGTATACCATTCTCATCTCGCAGATTCTGTTATAAATTTAAATGGTTCATCAAAAAATAGTAACCATCATTTCGTTTCGCAGGAACTGGTTAAATGATACCGACGTTGATAAGGTTATAAAAGCTTAATATTAAACATGAGTTTAAATAGGACGTGGGACAAACCGTGAAAAATAATATTAAACTACGAGACCGGGTGATTCAGGAGGAATGGTAAATATTGAAGGAGGTGGTAGTATGAACAATATTGAGTATTAAGAGTTCATATAAACATGTGTCCGATTTCCATTCGTTTTGGAGATACAGGTGCTGGAATATTATGCGTGAAATAAACCTAATAATATGACCAAGAACACATGAGTAACTTATTCAAGTACTTTATTCATGCAAAAAACACACTCATATATTACAAAGTTTAAATTAAATGTTCGAAAATCTCACCATCGACTTGAATATAGTTTGAAAATCTCTTCGCAACAGGACTGTATGTGTCGACTTCAAGCATAAATAATGTGCTGCAAGTCGATGGTGGGATTTTCTAACATTTAATGTAAACTGTTGTAAAAAATTAGTACTTTAATAAGTTATTTGTGTGCTCTTGATCATTTTCTGAGGTTAATTTCATGCATAACACCTGTATCTCCAAAACGAATGAAAATCGGACACATGTTTATATGAACAATTTCACTCAATTTTGTTCATACTACACCCTAATTAAATATTTACCATCTCTCCTGAATCTCAGAGTATTTTGGAAAAAAATCCAATTGTTTAAATATTTCTTAATGTTGCTTTTAAGAATTACAGCTTTCACTCATTTTTCCCCCGAGCAAAAAGCACGGTGGTGTTAAAGAGAACAGAAGAAGAATAATCTTTTCTCCAGTCGAGATAGGTGACATCTAACGGTGTGAGTTGTACGTTACTGGCACGCTAACTTACAGGTGATTGTAATCACAAGCTTGCTTGTAGGCGCTATCTGCAGGACAAACAGCGTTCCTTCCCGTCGGAACTGCGTGTCACACGGCGCACGAAATCTTGCGTGACGGGAGTTGTGGCCACACCCTTTTCATTCTACTCACTACTAATGACGGCTCCGATGTTTTCGCCATTCTCATTTTTGCACCAACTCTTAACTTAATTGTACCGATGTACCCCTCATTGATGTTCGTTGTAACAAGCAAGTTATATAGTTATGGAGCCAGAGGTTGAAGTCACTTTGCAGGATTCGTATGATCTGTGTGCAGAATTTGTGTAGAGATTTGGTTTATGTATGGATTTGGGGGGCATCTTCAATGTTCCTCAGCAGTCTCAAGCAATACGCAAGAAGAGGACAATATTAGCCGTTGCAGAACTTCAGAAGGATTTGGTCTATTCGTTGATGGGTTTACTATTAAGCCCCTGAGGCCGATACTTTCCAGACCCACTTACGATGCATACGTATTATTCAGTCAATTCTCTCAACAGCTAGAGATTGTCACGACGCTATATGTCTGACCAATAGCTGCTTACATTACGAAAATTCTTTCTTGAATCCAATAAATGTTTCACATTCAGTCTCTATCGGCGTGGGACCAACAATAACCGGCTCCACGTAATTAAAACGCGTTATATCGGCGGTAGTTATCCGGAAAATCAGCACACAAATATCGGAATTCTACTTTCACTGTGGGGCGGGCCCACGCCGCCCCAGCATGCTGACGCACATTTGGCTTTCAGGGGCTAAACATCATGTGAACAGCATACACGACTTTGTCTAACCAGTGCACATGACTGTTATACAGCACTCGGTTGTTATCTTAGCCTAACGCGCGGTAATAAGCTACAGCGCAGCTAAGGTGTGGCAGACTAACCTAACTAACCCACGCTGCAGTTGCGACTAACGATGTCGATATAATACTAGGAACTGAGAGCTGGTTGACGCCAGAGGTAGAATCTAGCTAAGTATTTGCTCCTCAATTCAATGTTTTTCGGAAAGACAGAACTACCACAAGGGGCGGAGATGTGTTCGTGGCCGTTAATAAAACCATCAGTTGCTCCGTAGTAAATGAAACGGAAAATTTTTGTGAGTTAATATGGGCGAAGGTAAACATTGGCAGAAGTTTAAAGTTCATAATAGGATCATTTTACCGACCTCCGAATTCTGGTTTATATAACGCGGAGTATTTTAGACAGTCACTTGATAGTATTCTCAATAATTTCAGGGACATACATTGATCATGGGAGGTGATTTTAATATACCCTCAGTTAACTGGGACACATTTACGTTCAAGTCATGCGGAAGAGATAGGTTAATAATCAAACGTTCCTAGAATCATTCGCGGTAAATTCTCTCGAACAGATGGTCGAAGAGCCAACGCGGAGTGTCAAAGATTCCTCGTCCATTTTGGATCTTTTTCTTATAAACAATCCGGATATTGTACAGGGCGTTCGCCGGAAAACGCTACCCTCCCTGTCTGTTGCCGTCGGCAACTTGCTCGGTCAGTCAAGCCAGCAGCTCCCGCCACACGGCATCGTGAATCACCGCACTGTTTAACACCTCCGCTGCCACAACAGTGCAGTGACGCAGTTTAATGGGACCCTTACATTGTTAAGAACGGTTTCTTTGCATTGTAGCTAGTTTGTGACTTCAGTCTCTTATTAATCAGTGTTGTGAATAAACGTTTCTTTGCGGTTTGGCTGGTTTGGGGCTTCATACTCTTACTAATCTGTACCGTGTTTGAGTGTGAGTAAAATTATGGTACGTTACAGTTTGCAACAAAGAATATTTCTCTACGATACATATGTGAAGAAGAAGTCGTTTAAAAAGTGTCGCAGTAAATTTCGTCGCGAATTTCCTGGCGCTTTGCTGCCAGCTAAATCAACAATTCTGCGTCTGGTTAAAAAAGTAAGAGAAACGGGTTCATTTTTTAACAAAAAGAGACTGTCGGTCAACCGTATTCTCACAGAGGAGAAAATTGACGATATCGCTTTTCGACTAGAACAGTCACCCAAAAAAATCATTAAGTCAGTTAGGGCAGCGTGTGTCTCGAAATATGTTCAGAAGATGTGAAATGTGCATTACACAAGAGGGTCAACACTTCGAGCATCTTTTATAAGGTAAGCTAATGTATTACGTCACATTTAAATGCTTAGCACATACAAGTTTATGAAGCGTAATTATTATAAAATAGTCCGCGGCCGACGGTCGAACAATGCCGGAAGCTGACCGCTCGCTCGCCGGGAGCAGTTTCTTCCTTGTAGCGCTAACAGTGGGTTGCGTTTCCCGGCGAACGCCCTGTATAATTGATCACAAGGCGGTTGTGGTAACTTTAATATCTAGGCTGAATTTGAAGCATGATAAAGACAAACTCGTATATTGTTTCAATAAGGCAAACGATGCGTTTATGGTCGATCACTTGGTGAAAGATTTTGAAACGTACACCCGAAATACAAGTGTTGAGGATTTTTGGGTTAATTTAGAAGAAATAATATGGACCAGCTTAACTCAATTTTTTCCTAAGAAGTTTATTAAGGTTAGTAAGAACTTCCCGTGGTTCAATAGGGAAGTGAAACGATTGCTCTGGAGGCAAAGGCGTTTACATGCCACGGTAACGAAACCCGGGTATTCATCTAATCGCGCTAAATTAGTCCAGTTGCGAGCGGAATTGCGTAAGGCAATGCGTGATGCGTTTAAAGAATTTCAAGCCAGGAATTTATCCGAAGATCTGATTACTAATCCAGAAAAGTTCTGGTCATTTGACAAATTAATAAGAGGCTCTCGTAAGGTCGTGGCTTTCACGACAGAAAACTCGGAGGAGATTCTGATATTTAACAATCGTACCAACAAAATTATGAATGATCTCGTTCTCGATGTCAAGGGAATAACTAAACTGCTCATGAATGTAAATCCCAATTAGGCTCCTGGACCAGACGGTATTCCTACAAGATTCTGCTCTAGGTACGCAAAGGAAATTGCCCCGTATTTGATGAAATTATATACCGCCTCCTTGGATCAAGGAAAAATACCAGCCGAACGGAAGACCGCCTTCGTAAGTCCAGTGTTTAAAAAAGGGAATGTTAATGATCCTCAAAATTATAGGCCGATCTCGTTAACCTCAATATTTTGCAGGATTTTAGAACACATCAGCTATTCAAATGTCATGCGGTTTTTGGATGAAGGTGAGCTTTTAAACCCAAATCGACATGTATTCAGAAAAGGCCCATGCTGCGAAACACAACTTGCCCTTTTAATTCACGACTTGAGCTGTATTATAGATGAACAATCTCTGGTTGATTTATAAGGGATTCTTAACATAATTGCCTAAGGTCCAGCAACATGATTCCTACGTCCATCTCTTATATGATTGAAATGCAGTTTTTATGTATATTTATTAGTAGTAGAAATGTAGAATACGATTCTGCCGGGTTTACTATGAAAATATGGCCACAAGTATTTTCATTATTATTTTTTTTTTTAAATAATAATTGCGTTCCCTTGTTTTTTAAAGAAATTATAATTCATTTCAAAGAGAGATATGTAAAGAACATAAAATGATTTTGTTGCCTATGTAAAAGTGGCCGCAAGTAAGGATTGCCAGCAGTCAAAGATATGCTAGAGCACTACACCGTCCGTCAGACGGCTTGGTGCGCTAACACCTGCGGCCACTTTTACATAGGCAACCAAAACTGTTTATGTTCTTTACATGTCTCTCTTTGAAATGAATTATAATTTATTTAAAAAAACAAGAGAACTATTTTTATTTACGTTTTTATAAATTTTAATTAAAAATACTTGCCGACATATTTTGATAGGCAACTCGGCAGAATCGTACTCTGCTACTAATAATTACAGATAAAAATTGCATTTCAATCAAATAACAGATAGACCTAGAATTCATGCAGCCGGATATCTGTTTCCGAGTCTATGTTAGTGGTGCAATATTTCCACTGACTTCGATTCGCCTTCAGCTCTGCGTTCTGCTTCGCTTGCCTCCAGACATTGAGGAATGAGCCTGGTTCCGGGTTAGATGGGGGAGATGATTTAACTGTCTAGCTCATTCGTCGAAGTCTCCAGATGCGGCCTATTTTCATCCTCATAGAATCTCACTTTCCAACGTAGATGTGCCACTCATTCAATGACTATAGTTTCAGTTACTCATTAATTACTCGGCAACTTCCTTTTACTGGTTGCAACAGCACTCGAAGTTTATCTTAGTTTTTGATTAGAGTTTTTTTTTATTAATGGCTTTGCGCTTCGTCGTCGTCGAGGTCATTAGAGACGACAAAGGACTGGGGACAAGGAACGGGAAGGAATTCGGCCATGGTCATTTTTGAAGGAAGCATCCCGGTATTCGCTTGGCGTGATGTGGGGAAACTATGGAAAATGCAAATCTGGATACCCGGACGGGGATTCGAACCGCCGTCCTCCCGAATGCGAGGAAAGAGCGTTAACCACTCACCCATCAAGCTCTGTGATTTGAGTATTAAAATATTGTATTTTGGAGGATGACTATAAAGAAATTAATCATACCACTGTGAGGAAAATAATAAAATTTTCTGTTTGATATCATCGACTGAAGGTTTGCGATCTACCCTTCGTTTGTTTCTCAGATGAAAAATCAAATTTCAAAGATTTTAAATTCAGCCTTAAGGTATGTCCCATCCGGCGGAACAATCTTCAGAAATTTGAAATTAATTTGCAATTTTACACTTACAGGTGTCACTATGATGTGAAATAGGCCTTGTACCGAGCGTGGTGGTGTAACGGATAGCGTTCTGTTCTCGCATTCGGGAGGACGGCGGTTCGAATCCCCGTCCGGGCATCCAGATTTGGGTTTTCCATGGTTTCCCAAATCACTCCAGGCAAATGCCGGGATGCTTCCTTCAAAAGGCCATGGCCGAATTCCTTCCCATTTCTTGCCCCCATCCTTTCCCGTCTCTAAAGACCTCGCTGTTAAAAGACGTAAAGCAGTTAAAAAAAATAGGCCTTGCAAATAATTATAGGCTAAGTAAAACTGACAGGACATGCTGTATGTAAGTTAGTGGTTTTTTTATTCTGATGATCGTGAAAGTGTTATGCAAGGAGGAAACAAGGGGTTTGTCACGTAAGTTTGAAGAACTGATTTTAGGCTGATGACACCTGTTTATTAGACGTGATTTTGGGAAAATATGTCAACCGAGAGCTCGATGGCCGGAAAAAAGGATTCGAAGGCACGTCTCCGCGAGTGACAGTTAACGTCCACTGTCCGTCTCTGTCTAGATTTTTAACCCGGCACCAATAACGTGAAAATAATTACGCAAACGATGACACCGGCTCATAATGACCCGGAATTTGTAAATAAATATTCACGAAATTATAGAAGTTGCCTTGATTTTAATGTTTATCAAATTAAGGTTCTTTGCTTATATAGTAAAATAAAAATAATGGCAATATATTCTATAAATCAAACTTTTACTATCTATCTCAATAACACGTGCAAAATCAACTTTGAATATTTTTTTTATTTTTGGTATTCTAAGTAATAATGGAAATCAATAATCTTATGTGCTAAAAGAAAGATGACATGAACTTCTTTTCGTAAAAATGATAAAGAACTTCCTCATTTAGAGACATGGAAATGCTGCAATTATTGCAGTACAAAATCAACTGGTCTGCGCATATGTAAATGTGGCATAATTATGAGATATTTTGTTGTCCTATTTAGACGGACATATTTCTGTGTTGCATCTTTTTCACTTTTGCTGTTATTAATACGTTCTACCATGGGCGTATGTAGCGAGGGGAAAGGGGGGGGCTGCTTCCCTCCCCAAGAAGAATTAAATTGCCTTCAGTACGCTTCGACGACTGAAGAACTGGCTCAGTAGCACTATGGGAGAGGAAAGATTGGCTGGATTATGCCTGATGATTTTTCATCAATTTCGTGAAAGTACACCGTGAGATATTAAAAAATAAAGTTATTGAAAATTTTTCTGAGAATCCGAGACGATTAATGTTTACATAAAAAACTATAATTGAGTTACGATCTTGATTAACTGCATAGTACGTCCTTGGATTACTATGTTAGTCAATAATAAAAATAGTTTCTTCAAAAGGTTTGAGTTTTATTTTGTAAGAAATCGTCATTTTTCAGTCCCCAACCCCACTTCCTCGAAAAAAATACGAGTTCACCCCCTAATTCAGATGTTGCCCCTCCCCCTAGTTCTGATCCTGGATACAACCTTGGATTCTGCGTTCGGATAAGTGGTCTTCAGTTTCGACGTCCGAAGCAGCGTTGTAGTCTTCCGACTCTTATAGCACCGATAAAATTCTCACCAGGTGATTTATCAATGACATTTCCGTCAAAAAACTGAAAAAGAACAAGGTGAATTAACATCAAACACTAAATAAAGGAATGAAAGTAATTCACAAAAATACCACGCCAACGATAATGCTGGTCATATTTATCCATTTGACTTGGTGCTGGTTGAGCAGGTGGCATCGAACTGACAAGGAATACCTTTGACCTCGAATGCTCCGAACCGCACGAAAACAAGCTTAGAATAACAAGCGATCATAAATAAGACAGTGGTGTGTGTCATTTGCATGCAAAAAGTTGCATTCTACCTAAAGTAATATTTTTATAGAGAGAAAAAAAGTAACAAGATATCAGTACCAAATGAAGGAGATTATACGTAATTCAATGACGTCAGTGTATCTTTACATTTTCAATCAACAGAGTCAAAAACTCTCTGCTTAAAGTACTTAATATAGCGCAAAACACGCATATACAGCAGTACCACACACCTGATAGTGTTCATATTAGTCCTCAAAGTGCAGATGCGGGATTTCTATGAAGTGGTTAAAACAAAGTGGAAGAGAACAATGTGCACACCTCACTAAAGCCACGTTATCATATTACAAATCACTCACGCAGTCCAAAATCAAAAGCCACACTAATTACATTTTCAAATGATGATGTAGGTATGTCAATGTCATAACCTGGCTTCCGCCAAGAATATTGCAACATAGGCTTTTAGGTAGGTTCAGCAAATTGATTGTAAATCACACAACAATAGGCTCTTTTCATTTGTTACATGTTCGCCAAGAACTGAAGTTAGAAACGTTTCATGAGTTCTTTAGTCATTTTTACACTTTTGCTTTCCTCCACATGAATGTTTCATGGACAGGTTGTTTCAAGTTTCTTTGAAATATATGGACCGAAAGTGCATGGAAATGACACACACTACTGTTTTGTTTATGATCGCTTGATATTCTGAGCATGTTTTCGTGCGATTCCGAGCGTTCGAGGTGAAAGGTGTCCCTCGTGAGTAAACCAACTATTCAACTATTCGTGGAGAGGAGTAATGTATCTCCAGTTACACAAATGTTTAAAATATACAATCGTAGCAAAAAAAAATATGTCCGTAAGATCATCTAGTGTCAATACGACCAAACGCCATTGGCGAGGGGGTAAGACGGGAACAGGTACCTGTATTTCATTTGTAACCACTCAGCTATCTGTTTTTGTTGCTTGAGCATTACAAACGGACATTTCTTAACACAGTAACGGCGTAGCGTCAAATGGAAACTCATCCAATTCTGATCCAAATGTCGCTATAGTTGATTGAAAAAAAAATTGAAGCAAATAATGATTTGGCAGCAGTATTTACACTAATGTTTTCCACTCATCATACAAACTGCATTTTATTTTGATACGATAGGCTTTTAGGTATTTTGATTTATTAGTTTAAATAACTAATCATGCAATAATATTGGGTTGTCACTATAACCGTAGCGATTTTCATGAATTTATTATTCTTACAGGCAGTTCAACCTTGTTAAAATGAAAGCTACAGACTTCTGATAATTTTCTTTAATGCTATAATTCACTTTTGTACAATTTGAATTAATATTTGTAATTTTTTGATTGATAATGTAGGATTGTTAAGGACGCATTTCCAGTGATTGTTAATATTTTCGATGGTTCGATGAAAAGCTGCATTATGATTGGCTGACGACCAGGTATGTTTCATCAATCACATCACCCACTTGCCTTGACCTGTGGGCTCAATTTCACTAGCCACATAGAAACATTTTAAGTCTTGAAGGCTCGACAGTGAATTTTTTTAGTCTATTTGATACAGTTTAAGTAAAATCTTCCTGTAATTTAATAAATTTTATGTACAGTACATCTTTGGAGGAATATTTATGATAATATAAATTGAGACGTGTTAAATGACAAAGATCAAGTTAATACTTGGGTTTCATTCGTTCTGAATTACTTCACGTTTTCAGCTAACAGATTTTAACGTGATTATAGTATAATCTGTCAAACGAACAAGAAATGGGATATCTGGTAGAACGAGGCAAGTTGTTGAATCACATTTTTACCAAGATTTACGGAGGTGTTAATGGGCAACAAGTGGCGGGAGATGAGATAATGAATGTTATTGCATGTCTGACAAAATTCTCCGAACTTTAACTGACCGCAATTATCATGAACCAGAAAATATGACGTAATAACGTTCCACGCCGTATTAGCCACACTATCACAATTGTCACTGCAAACAATTACTCGGGAATTATTATTCTCAATTTTACTCATTAAAACTTAGGGTTCCTGCTTTAAGATATTATGTTATTCGAATTAATTTTTTATAAACCTGTAGATCTATAATAACTATAATTTAGCCGTAGAAGAGGTAAGATTTTGTATTGCATGGGTAACGTCTTGTCAGTTTGTCTTCAGATAAAGAAACTTTACAGTGTATTATATGAGTGACCTAGAGGCTCAGTGGTTCAGGTGTATGATTGGAGATCAAAAGGTCACCTGTTCGTATCCCTGTCTTAGCGAGGACATTGAATGTAATAAAGACCTGATGGATATCCCTACCTGAAACTATCATTACGTTTTGAGAGTAATTCACCAACGATAAAATATAACTTTCCGGTATCAAATAGCGGAAATGGTAGTACTCAATAAAAAATTTCTTTTTTGTTCTGTCTGGCAAATAGTTACTGCCGAATGCAACATGTTACACCAAGATAGCATTGCACTGATTTTTCTATTAATTAATACCATAATTTACAGTTAGAAGGAAATGTTTTCGAGACTTCAGTAGAAAGTCTGCTCTGAATTAAACTATTTTGTCCTTTTTGACCGGAAAGTATATATTTGCTTTTGACAAAATAGGTATCGTCGTTAATTGAAACTACCTGACAAGCTCAACGGCCTAAGAACTTATGTTTTCCTCATTTAATCTTACTCCACAATTAGTTATGTTCTCTCCTGTATTTGATCCCGCAGGCTTGCAAATTTCTTCCCGGTTTGAGAGCTGTGAAACATTATGGAATATTTCTCCTTCTACGTCTTTCATATTTTTGCGGCTTTATTCCTCTTTTCTTTAGACTTGCTCTTTGCATTCTTCTCTTTACCCTTGGAGAAAGGCCCTCTCCAATAGCTTTTCAAAGGAGTCGATTACAATTTCCCAACCCCTTACTTTTCTGCCTTCTCCACAGACAACCTTGTGTTTAGGCTTCAACCTTGAGTAAGAGAAGGGCATCTAGAGCTCAAATGAGTATTATAATTATAAGTTATAAAATATAATAAATGATTACTGCCAATGCTAGTGATATTTTCGTTTCTTTTTTTTGTCTACCGAATGCGTTTCACTTTATTCACAGAAGTATCTTCAGTGATTTGTCCAGTTAAATGTGTGTATATGCCATTATATATTTTGGTTACTACGTTTTGTACATCGAAGTTATGATATAAATTATAATCTATTTACCTTTCCCATTTACATTTGTCGCGTGGGTGTGATCGGCCGAGCGGATACCTTTCAATTTCCCACTTAATACGACAGATTGGAGAGAGGGAAGCTGTGGTTGTTCGCCTTGGGCACCTACCTACCCCTTAGAGAGTAGTCTGCAGGCATATTGCCAAGGAAGTAACTGAGTCTTAGCTACTGAGAAACTATAGACACGGCGTAATCTCACTGATTAGCATTAAACATTTACATAAATATTATCATACATCTTTATTTACGGAGAGGTGACTTATCTCTTAGGAATGACAACAACACATGTTAATAACTACTGGTTTATTATACTTGAAGACAGATCGGCGTACATGTTACACTATTGGCTACATTGATCAAAGGAATGATTTGTCACTAGAAATACTTTATGCTGATTGGTTAATACTCATTGATCTTCCATTGGTGAACTATTACTGACTTTGCGCTATACTGATTGGTTGACATATTAACTATATTTCATTGGTAGACTGATTACAGGGCAAGGCACATTAAACCCTATCGAAATGAGTGACTGTCGGCGAATGCATTAGATTCCTGTCTAGCGGCGGACATACTGTTATGAAGACAAACACGCAAACAGTGGATCAAGCAAGCCTTAAGTACCTGTTAGGTGATGGCGTTGAACGTTACGTCCATGGATGGATGATCTTGGATGTTGTCGAGTCCTGAGATGGAGATGGACTCCCGAGTCCGAGGTGTAAGTTGGACTGCCTGGGGCCGTGTGCTCCCAGTTTACAGGAAAACTCATTAAGGATTCTGGTGGGGATAAAAGATGATGTTAATTGGCTCACTAGGACTAAGTGGAGATGGTCAGGGCGGAGTTATAGTGCAGGTAGTGGGGACTGCATAGTGTGGTGGTTTCCAGGCTGACATAAGCTTAGCAAAGCTATCCTATATGCCGTGGGTTCCCTTTAGTAAGCACTCCCACACACTCGGAAAACTGCTGCGGTGTATAGGCTGCTGAAATTTCAGTGAGGCGCAGCCTGCGATAAGAAAGTAGCATAACGCAGTCGTAAGCCATGTACCGAGTTACAGGCGTGTGTAGCAGAGGCTTGGTACGTGCTCAACCTGAGACCTTCGTGCTTCGTTACAAAAGATAACATTGGCGCAGCGTGAGATCTGGCTCGCTGGTCCAACTGGATGTGAATCGGAACTACGATGAGTTTGAATAAAGGCTTCAAATCAATAACCTATACCTTAGAATACGCGAACCCGCGACATCTCCCCGGCTGGCTAAGAGATTTGTGGCGATGAATGAGACAGCAAATCTCTCCCTAGTGGTAATTACGATAAAATGCTTTAACAATTCCAAAAGAAGAAGGGCAATGCCTAAGTGGTTTACAATTACTTGGGATATGACATACTTGTTCCACTGCATTATGATATTAAGTAGCTTAATGGCTACTGGGTATTCAGGAGGATCATTCTTTCAAAAGTTTACACTAGTCACTCATTTCATCACAATAGAATGTCACTAAGTTGAGTTGAACTCTAAAAATTGGTTATTATTTCTTCTAAAGACAGGAAAAGATTCATCTAAGCAGACAAGTTTGGTTTCTGACAGTTAATGGAAACTTTGATAGCAAAGTTAAATGCAAATTGTGATTACTGGGGTCCAGAATTACATTGTTTACATTCTGTGTGCCCATATTTAAGAAAATTAGCTTTGGAGAGTTGTTAAATTTAAGTTAGGTTGCCCAAAATAGTTATAGTTCAACTCAAGGGTTCTACTGTTGTGATTAAGTCTCAAAACGTTCTAAATACCTTGCTAATAGCTTGAAGTTGGCTAAGCATCTCAATTCATATAATAATTTCAATAAATCACAAAGTATCACTGTATTGCTGGACATGTGTAGACATCTCGGTGCATAAACAAAGCTGTTTTTCTGAACATGTGTACTCAAAATGTAAGAAATAAAAATAAAATACATGCAATGTGTTTAACAATTTCACATAAATTATAAAGTGTAGCATCTGGTTATATCAAAACCAAGAGTAGCTGTGAAAAATAGATTCTGATTGGCTTTTGAGTCTGTCATTGCATCAGACCCAACTAGTTGATGGCTTCAGAAAGCTGAAGGCAGACCAGGATGGCTGGCAGTTCATGGCTGGTTTGGCCCAAATGGATACTCGAACACCAAGGAAAAAAGCTGAAAAATTCAGCACACAGCAGTATCTACTCTTTGGCAAAACTAATACATAATAATATTTATGTTTTCAGTGCTACTTGACTTTTGTGCAATTAATTTGAGAGTACACTTGGATTATAATAGGTTTTTACAATAATAATAAGAAATGAATTGAGTGCATGTCACTGGGTTTTCATCAAATAATTTTTTGTTCTCATTTACTTTACTTTAAATTATTGGAAATTGGCAATAATCAATTGACTGACTTCAATAAATCAATAAGTAATAGTGATTGGTATCAATGAATCAATAAGTAATAGTGATTGATAATCATTGGTTGCTACTGGCAAGTCAAAAGCAAAAATAAATCAATAGGGGTATTGAATCTTCCCTTTACAATGGAGTAATGAATGCAAAAATTGAATTGTAAGTCTATAAGTAAACAGAATAAATGCTTGCAATTGACATAAGCAAATCAATGAACACAAGTTATAGTTAGGTATAACAAGTAAAATATTTCTTAGGATCTAACACAGTTATTATTTGCATATTAGTATAAAATCTATACAAAAGTTAGTTAATCATATTAAATGGTACAAGTTGCAATATATTTTATCAAATCACTTCTACAGTAATCAACATAGAATGCTGGTTCTAGATATTGGTTAAGTACACATAGAATTGTATTCCCTTAAATATTAGATCAATTGTATCAGGACTGCATGTATTATTTTTATTGGAATAATGTATTTATCATATTGGTACCCATGCTGGTTGGTCAAAATCATTAGATCAGTTTTCATTCATTAATGGTCATTCAATACTGGCATACTATCAATCATACACTTTCCATTCTGACTTAAATTCAACAACTTGCGTGGATCAGGCTTCCTGCAAAATCAGTTTCTTGCTACAGTGTCGTGGGACACTAAAATTACTTGTGGCTGCCCAAAATTACAGCTTATAATGGGCTGTGGACCAGGACAAAATCCACGTTTCACCACCCTGTCTTAGCGACTTACCAAACATTATCCTCCCATGCTTAGGATAAACCAGAGGGTTAGTATCGGTTCGATTACAAATGCCCTCTCCGTGACTGCTGATTCAAGATACAGTCAGTCAGTGTAAGTCAGACAAAAACTCAGGTACTTAGGCCGTGCTTCTATTGGCTTCTATTCAAATCACTCCGATTCCAACAAATTCTCATATTAGCTAAAACTCTTGGGATTACAAACTGATTGCTTTCAAACTTGAGGAGTAAGTGCTGTACAGCTATGCTTACTTAGGTACCTGTGGGTAAATATTGTTTAATGAATGCAGTAATGTCACTGATACAAGGGAATGTAATTGCTTATTAAAATTATAGCTAAGGAATAACACATGATTAAGTTTATCTTAAAAATAATTGAGTGCCTTATTCTATAGTGTGTATGTTACATTAAGCAGGTGCTGCTATTGGTTGATATTAGTGTAATTTACTAACCAATCATGGGAATTGTACCGTCTGATTGGACAATTGTGCCATTGGGTATCTGAGGTTACGGTGAATAATTGGTTTTTCATTGAAGGTGTGCCATTGGTTATCTGATTTTACAGCAATTAATTGGTCTTCGTTGAAGGTGTGCCATTGGTGGGAGGGTAGATAAATAAACCGATTGGTAGTCAATAAATGGTTTCCATTGGTAGTTGAGATTAGTGAACGGTAATTGGTTTTTAATAAATGCCTTGACATTGGCTGGTAGTACAAATTTGGTATTTTATTGGATAATGTGCCCTAACTATCTGAATTCCCATTGGTTGGGTGTCTGTATTGGCTATGTAGCTCGTTAATATCATTGGGTTGTCTCCCAGACACTGTGATTGGATTTGGTAAATACTATCATTTTATTGGTGTGTCATCTTTAACATAATGTTATTGGTAGGTTTCATTGGAATTATCTCCACTTATTGAGATTACTAAATTCTTAGGCATATGATTGGGTATTCATGTTGATTTATAGCTAGCTTGGGATGATGCATCAGTATTAATATTGGTGAATGTTTACACAAGTACAAAATAAATAAAACAATAAGTACAATAGGTAACGTTAAGTGTGAGGTAGCAAAATAATTACAGACATGTTATGATGTAGTGTTATGTCATTTCACATTTAATAAATCAATTATATTTTGGAATGCTATTGGTTTCTTCTGGATAAATAGAAAGATTTGCTTTGTTTAGTAACTATGGGGATTAATAAATCGACAGTAAGCTGGCTGCTGTATGTATGGCGCCTTTACAGACCACAATCAGCTGTTGTCAATTGAAGTTAAATGTTTTTGTCATTTGGCAACTCAATATAGTCATAAGTATTTAAATTCTTCCTTCAATATAGTGGTTATCTAAAACATTATTATTATTCCTCAGTAAAAGAAATGAATGGGTATGTCATGATTAAGTCTGAATTAAATCAGTAACAGCATTCTGGTATCTTGATTTATATTAAAAACTCCTCACTTGTTAAAATAGCTTGATACTAGAAAGCAATTTGAATATCGTTAATAGTAAAGGTTATCTTTCTCATTTATGACTGTTTTTGTCCCCTCAATTAATAGTTGTATAGCTATCTAGTGGTGACCAGTATTGGTATTGTAAGTTTTAATCATCACAAATTATTAGCTACCTCTGGTTTAGTTTTAATGCATCTTGGGATTGTAAAGTGACCAATGTTTACTTTTCATTGGATTAAAGTGGCTGGCTGGCATATAAAAACTTGTTTAACTCACATTTAGCAAAAAGAATTTTACTTTGATAATATTAAATGGTAAGGACTTCTCACTGAATTCGACACTCCTTAAATCACTTAACATTCATAATAGCTTTTGTTAAACTTATTATTAGATGGCTGACACACTAAGGAACTGTTCCTATTATAGTAGTGTTGTTTACAGACTTATAATTGGTCACTAGCCCCTGTGTGTTGGCTAGCTTCTAGCAAACTGTTTACATCTGATGGGAAGGCACATTTGTTTACTTTTTAACTGATAGGTTAGAATTCTTGGCACATTGGTAAGATAAACGTTGGCGTTATTATTTAGTTAGTTCACTTGGCAAAATTATTACTGATCGATTTGGCACTATCAGACTGAGAAATTGTAGTAATAATGACACTTGGCATTGTGTAACATTGCGTTGAGCATTTTGTATAATATATTAGTTCACTGATAAGTAGTTTAAATGGCATTATACCGGCACATAGTATAATACATGAGGTTATGGATAACATATTGAAAACACACTTCAAATACATTTGGATTGTTTTGGAGCACACATATACATTAAATGTTCAGTAATTATCTTAATAACACAGGAAAGACTCAACGTACGATAAGAAATGCACTCACTTCTTGGTAAATTATGATATAAGGATTGTTTACATTTTTTAAACTTGGTGCGGGCGCGGCCATTTTGAGCTTTGGTTGCTACTTGCTTGTGACTCGCTCTGGTGTGGGTTTAGGAATTACAGACATTTGAAAGTCGCTGCCGTATGACTGTTTTTACATTTCAAATCAGCTGATGCTTGGTATAGCGTTTTTCTTATTACATTAGTTTGACAGTGCGGCGTTTTACATGTGTATTGCCAATGATTTTGCGTTCCCCCTTTCGCAAAATAATAGATTGATGTGTATGCTTTTTTATCTTTACTGCGTTATGTTAGTAGTCTTGCTAATCTCCTCTTGAATTATTTCATGTCTTCTAGTTAGCTTCTCGTTGAGATTATTGGTTCGGTAATGTTTAACCAACGCTGCTTGTTACATAAGCAACTCGCGATTACGCGATTTTGGCACAGCAGTTAGTTAAACCGGGGAATGGAACCCCTGTATAGATTAGTTATGCATTATAGTTTATTCGGCGATATGCAGATTTTCGATAATTCTATTTCTACCACATTAAGCAGCACGCGATTCGCGACTTTCCACAGAATTATCAGACAGTCGGGAGTGGTACCCTGTTAATTTCGTTAGAGATTACGTTAGATCGATTCGAGGAGGATTAGCTCACGGAGATTATTTTTAATGTCACTCTTGGATTATAGAATTTTAAGATTTTAGTGCCTTTTACTTTGTTGTACAAGATATGCCATCAGTTATTCAAGTTTTACGCCCGTTCTTCTAAATGTTACTGGAGGTTGATAGATTTTACATCGCGTTTTCGGTACTTGCCGCCTTCTAGGTCAGTGAATGTTACATACATTAGGTTTTATCACTTTAACAGAATGTGACACTGATTTATGGACATAGAAAATATTAAAAGATCGCGATGTAAATTATGCTAGCGATTTTTCACGGAAAAACACACGAACATCCTAATTTGGATTTCTGATACAGAAAAAGTTATCTTTTCGACACACATACTGTTAATCACTGTTTTCACTTTTGCGGTGCGCTAGATGAATTGTCGGTACTCACATTTTACTGCTGTTGAGGCGAGGTGACGGCTGTAGGCTCCAGGAGGTTGGGTTGGCGGCACTGCTGCGGAAGCGTTGCAATCTGGCGGTGATGCTTGAGGCGTCGTCGGTCAGCTGGGCGGCCGTGACGTAGAGAACAGCTGGTGCGACCGGCTGGACCGTGATAAGAAGCTGGCGTGATAGCGTTGGCTGCTCGACTCCTGGCGGGCTCTGGCGGTGGCGATGCGTATTCTCTTGGCTGCGTCTCCTCTCGTAATTTTAAATTAAAACTCGTATTCTTTAAATTTGATTGACAGATAGTTTCTTGATGGCATTCTTGAAGAGATTGATTTTAAAATACAGGTACTGCTAACTTGATATCCACTGCTGCTCTTAATCGGGGGAAATTAATAAATGTTTGGCGTAGGAGTTTTTGGTCAACCCCTGCCAATTACTAGTGAGAATTAATTTCTCAAGCGCTAATTAACCCAATTACCCCACACCTGACACCAAATTAATAATGTCGTATGTCGCGTGGGTGTGATCGGCCGAGCGGATACCTTTCAATTTCCCACTTAATACGACAGATTGGAGAGAGGGAAGCTGTGGTTGTTCGCCTTGGGCACCTACCTACCCCTTAGAGAGTAGTCTGCAGGCATATTGCCAAGGAAGTAACTGAGTCTTAGCTACTGAGAAACTATAGACACGGCGTAATCTCACTGATTAGCATTAAACATTTACATAAATATTATCATACATCTTTATTTACGGAGAGGTGACTTATCTCTTAGGAATGACAACAACACATGTTAATAACTACTGGTTTATTATACTTGAAGACAGATCGGCGTACATGTTACACTATTGGCTACATTGATCAAAGGAATGATTTGTCACTAGAAATACTTTATGCTGATTGGTTAATACTCATTGATCTTCCATTGGTGAACTATTACTGACTTTGCGCTATACTGATTGGTTGACATATTAACTATATTTCATTGGTAGACTGATTACAGGGCAAGGCACATTAAACCCTATCGAAATGAGTGACTGTCGGCGAATGCATTAGATTCCTGTCTAGCGGCGGACATACTGTTATGAAGACAAACACGCAAACAGTGGATCAAGCAAGCCTTAAGTACCTGTTAGGTGATGGCGTTGAACGTTACGTCCATGGATGGATGATCTTGGATGTTGTCGAGTCCTGAGATGGAGATGGACTCCCGAGTCCGAGGTGTAAGTTGGACTGCCTGGGGCCGTGTGCTCCCAGTTTACAGGAAAACTCATTAAGGATTCTGGTGGGGATAAAAGATGATGTTAATTGGCTCACTAGGACTAAGTGGAGATGGTCAGGGCGGAGTTATAGTGCAGGTAGTGGGGACTGCATAGTGTGGTGGTTTCCAGGCTGACATAAGCTTAGCAAAGCTATCCTATATGCCGTGGGTTCCCTTTAGTAAGCACTCCCACACACTCGGAAAACTGCTGCGGTGTATAGGCTGCTGAAATTTCAGTGAGGCGCAGCCTGCGATAAGAAAGTAGCATAACGCAGTCGTAAGCCATGTACCGAGTTACAGGCGTGTGTAGCAGAGGCTTGGTACGTGCTCAACCTGAGACCTTCGTGCTTCGTTACAAAAGATAACATTGGCGCAGCGTGAGATCTGGCTCGCTGGTCCAACTGGATGTGAATCGGAACTACGATGAGTTTGAATAAAGGCTTCAAATCAATAACCTATACCTTAGAATACGCGAACCCGCGACACATTGATTTGTATCTACAATTTATTCGCAGCATCGGAGATTTTAGCTTGGTTCTCGTACAGCAGGACATTTTCTGCTTATCTTAAATCTCACGTCGTGTATATTCATTTCGCTGATAGTCATTCCAATGCAGATTGCCACTCCGCTTACATATTCTATTAAATAAACGGTCAAATTCGTGGTTGGAAAGCTACTATTTTTGTTTCCTAGGCCTATTTTATCCTAAAAGATTAAAGTTTTTGCAGTATAAACAGTCATTCAAGTAGCTGCTGCGGCATTTTAGTAACCTTTTAGTGGCCCTAACACTTATCCAGTCGCCTCATATGAATTATTTTGCTTCTATTGTCACAACACTCCGCTCATTGTACAGAATTAGAATGCAATAAGAAATTGTTTATTTTATATTCCCAAATCACTCCAGGCGAATGCCGGAATAGTTCCTTCAAAAGACCACGGCCGAATTCCTTTCCGTTCCTTACCCCCAGTCCTTTTCCACCTCTGATGACCTCGACGTCGACGAGGCGTTAAGCCATAAGGGAAAAAAATATTTTGTATTTAGAACAACGGTTGTTAAAATGTTCAGCATGTCATATGGCCCAAGTTGAATATTAAATATGATGAATATGTTGGAGTTCCCTGTAACATGCTATCTTTGCTGTTTATTTATAGGGAAAGATTAAAATCTGGCAAGTGCGTGTCCTACCTCAGACAATTAGGCTTCCGTACTAGAATGACCTAAGTCCACCAGTCCGTGTGGCTCAGTGCGCTGATGCACCGCACGCTGGGTCAGGGAGGTACAACGGGTCCGGGCACGAGCCCAGGCCCAGCGTACCGGCCATCCTGAATGCACATTGTAAGCAGTTTTCCGCAAACATCAACGAGAATGACGGAACGGTCCCCAGCATCTGCATCATAAACTACACATTCCACAAACAAAAAATACACTTATCACACACAGAACATAGTAACATACTTCGCAGACAGTTGGCAACATTTTACTTCCACCATTAGTACGCAGTACGACCTGCTAGTAGGTATAAACGCTTGGAGTCATGCGGCCGTAAAACCTTGGCTCCAAATTCGACCATGCCAGTGATGATTGAAACTCACCAAAGGCAATTACATGAGGTGAAATAGGGGGGTGGGGTCTGACGAAATCTCACGATACCTCTTCAATGGGGAGGGGGGGTCAACGTAAATCTCACTTGAGGTTTTGAAATTCTTGTAGGGCAGTAGAGCTAAATACGAGGCGCGTCCAGAAAGTAAGTTCCGTTTGGTAATAAAATGAAATTGTACACAGATACAGAAGAAATTTTTATTGCACAAAATTCTACAACTCTTAAACTACTTTTCCACATAACTGCCGAAATTTTGCAGGCATTTGTCATAGCGTGGCATCAGGTTTTGTATACCTTCTTCATAGAAATCTGCCGCCTGTGTCTTCAACCAGTTGGAAACAGTTTCTTTCAGCTCGTCGTCATTGGTGAAGTGATGACGGCCAAGGAAAGACTTGAGATGTAACAACAGATGAAAGTCGCTAGGAGCGAGGTCAGGGCTGTACGGAGGATGGTGAAACACGTCCCAGCCAAATCCCTGTAAGAGTTTTTTCGTCACGTTTGCAGTGTGTGGTCGTGCGTTGTCGTGAAGCAAAACAACACCTTTTGACAGCAGTCCCCGTCGCTTATTCTGAATTGCACGGCGCAATTTCCGAAGTGTCTAGCAATAAGCATCTGCTTTGATTGTTTGACCACGCGGTAAGAAGTCAATGAGTAGGATGCCTTTCCAGTCCCAGAACACTGTGCACATCATTTTCCGAGGTGTCATGATTTGCTTCGGCTTGACCTTTGGTGGGGATGAAGTGTGCCTCCATTCCATTGATTGCCGCTTACTCTCAGGGGTGTCGTAAGAAACCCACGTTTCATCTCCTGTGACTATCCGTCTCAGAAATTCTTCGCCGCTTTCAGCATAACGGGTCAAAAACTCAAGTGCACTACCCATCCGTTGTGTTTTGTGTTGCTCAGTGAGAATCCTTGGTACCCAACGTGAGCAAAGTTTACGGAATTTCAGTTGTTTGGTAACAATTGCATGCATCAGTGATCGTGAAATTTGGGGGAAGTCCATAGCGAGAGAACTAATTGCAAACCTACGGTTTTCCTGGATCTTGTCATCAATCGCGTGAACCAGTTCTTCTGTAACCAAATGTGGAAGACCACTTCGTTCTTCATCGTGCACATCACTACGCCCGCCATTGAACTGTCGGACCCATCTTCTCACCATCGAATTACTCATCGCATTTGGTCCGTAAACATCGCAAATTTGCCGATAAATTTCACTTGGTTTCACTTTCCTGGCATTCAGAAACCGAATCACAGACCTGATTTCACAGGCGGCGAGATTTTCAATCAACGCCGACATTTCAAACAAGCACAACAAATCGTACGTAACTGACAGCGATCTCCAAATGGTGCACGTTCTTCCCCTTGATACACATCGTCTACAGCGCATGTGCGGAACTGCAATCGCAGCGCTGCAGCGGAGATAAATTGAAACAGAACTTACTTTCTGGACGCGCCTCGTAAAAAGGTCTTCAAATGACGTATGAGACCTAAAAAAAGGCATCAAAAAGTTACGAGGTCGATTAGCAGGGTAGGGTCTCCGTCAAAAGATCACGTCATTTTAGAGGGGGGGGGGGTGTCCTACCAGATCTCACGAAGTCTCGCCAGGGAGAAGGGGGGTTCCGGAATTCCGGAGAAACACCTCCCGTAATTAATGGATGCCCCCTAATGCTGGGAAAAGGTGGTGAAGAAGGCGAAGACTCTTATGACCTAAACCCATTTCTTACATGAGGTAGGTGTGGTTGCAGTCGTTTGTCACAAAAATCAATGTCTCGCACATTCTCAGGCTAAACAGCTGACTCCGTTGCACGGCTCTATAAAGACGCTCCGCGTTGCCGCTCGCAGAGCTAATGCTATTCTTCAGTTCCAGTCAAATTTATTATAGGCACATTGGAGTGCAATTCAATCTGACTTAAGAGCAATTTCGATAAAATAATATTAATAAAAGGCAAAGTAACCACAAAATAAATAATTTATTCTGTTTTTTTTCCCAAAACTTATAACGTAAAATAAATGTTTTCAGTATTTGTCGTGTAAATACATGATTAAATCGATATTGGGAACAAATTTCAAATTCTTACGTAATATCATTTTTGAGAGAGACTTGATAATAAATATGGTCAAAAATTACAAACATTGACGGCTGCTCATATCTCGATTTTCCAATGAAAATTATCTTAAATTTCAGTTGAGGGGCTGTAAACATCGCTAATCCACAAGCTGATGTGGAAAAACAATTTTTTTTTTACTTCCATGGAACCTCTCTGTAACGCAGATTTAAATACGATATTTGATTTTGGGTCAATTAAACACATAACATGTTCAAGTTTGTAACATTTCTTTTACAAGCTAGATGCTAACAGACATTTGAGTGACAGTAATAAGTCTCCGCTTCAGTTTACGTACATAACCTTAAAAATGGAAGCACATGATCAACAGACATATTAACAACAGTGAACAATGAAGAGTTGATCAATTTCTGTACACATTATTTTTTCTTTCTTGTTTAAATCTTTTATTTCTGTGAACTTCCTTGACAGTTTGATATTATATTATTTCAAGTTCCAGAAAGGAAATTATCCCATCTTCAGATATTTCGAAACTGGCATTAACAATTTCCACGGCATGACGGTCAAAACAGTGCCACTTTCTGGGCTGTAAGGGAGCTCCTGTTTTCTTGGGTCTTGGCCGCTGTTCCTTTCCATAAATTCTTTAGCTGTGTCTGGGCCAGCGCTTTGTTTTTCTCTCAGAATGAAGATTTCTTTTTTCGATTCTCCTCTCCTAAGCCGTAGGCCATTTCTCTGACCTGTGTTGCTGTCGATCCGTAACACTTTCAGGAGGCTTTCAAAACAATTTCTTCATCCTCAGCTTATGCAAACGCCTTTCAAAGGACGCTCAGCGTGCGACAGGAAACTTTTCTTGTGTTGGATCGGATTATTTCCTCTTCGTTAATTTCTCTTAGATCTTATTTTTCATCCATCATACGACTAACTCAGTGAAGCCATTTTCACAGTCTCAACTAGCAGATGACTATGACCCATTTCTCTTACATGTTTCCTTCATAGAGGCAGGATAACACAAAATAAAATACAAAAGGTCCTATACACACGTACATATGATTTTGTAAGAGCCATGTTGTTTACAATTGTTCAGAACACGGCACCGAGCACGGTGGGTAAGCGGTTAACCTTCTGGCCTCTCATTCTGGAGGACGCTGGTTCGAATCCCCGTCTGGGCATCCACATTTTGGTTTCCCTAAATCACTCCAGGCGAACGCCGGAATGCTTCCTTCAAAAGGCCATGGCCGAATTCCTTCCCTCTCCTTGTACACAATCCCATCCCGCCTCTAACGACCTCGACGTCGATGAGGTGTAAAGCCATAAGTCAAACAGAAAAAAAGAAAACCCTGTGTATTCTATGAACTTAAATATCCAACCAGAGAGTTGGCCTCGTACCACGAATCTCTTATTCCACACATATTTATGATTGGATTTTGATTGTTCGTCCTTCGCAGTGGAAAACTCCATTGCAGATATCCTGTATATTTACTCACCGTTGAACAGTGTGATATATATTTTTTTAAATCTACAAGAACAAAAGTCTTGATCTCAAACAAGTTAAATATGAAGTAACATTATGGGATGAAATTTTAAAACTTTATCAAGGTTTTAGACATGTACTGCAACCAATAATCAGCATTATAGTAGTATAGAAGTTAATTAATTAACTAAGAAAAAAGTTGTGTGAGTGTCGCAAACAAGTGAAGGTATTTCCTGTAGCTAACAACTAACTATTTCAAGTAAATATAATAAGATATCGGTATAATGCGGCACAATCAACTAAATGCTTTAATTGAAACTGTCTCAGTAATTCTCTTTATTATTCAAAAATAAACTTTCTCTGTTCTAATGGTGCTCATGATAAAGTTTTAAAAAATGTTATAGAGAAAACATGTGTAAACTTACCTTGACAATCGCAAAAAATAATAACAACACACAAATTAATACTAGCTCACAGAAACACTGCGTATTCATCGAGCAAACTCAGCCAATTGGCGTGATCGTTTGAAGAACTTGATAGGTAAAAGTACTCTGTTTTCTCTATTGTTAGCCGCGACTTCGTGGAAAATAACCTTATTTTCTAGTAATATGGTTTATCTACTTTGAATGTAAATAACTAAGAGAATATCGGTCTGTCGTCTGTCGAATCAGGTCTCCCGAAGAATGAGTCAGTACTGTTTCACAAGAAGTCGATATTAAAGAATAGATGAACCGCAAATGCATCCACATCAATTAAACTGCCCTCACAAAATAAAATATACGTAATGGATGATCCTTAATCATCATCTTCAGAAAATAAAAGTGCTACATAGGCTTGCCGGGTTTGCAGCCGGATAGTGCTATCGAGAACTTCAAGATTCTCGATAGCAAGATAACTGGTGAAGACAACAGAGGAAGTTGTCCAAACGTTGCAATCATTTTAAGACACTATCCGGTTGCAAATCCGGGAAGAATAATTTCATTTACACGCCGGTAAATTATCTATTCACATCGTAGCAGTGTTGTACGTATTAACATTTACACTATCGTAATCCACAAAATAAAAAAATAAACAATATATTTTTTTTTAATGTTCTTTCTTCACCTACGGCGTTTTCTGCACTGCAAGTGTCACAAGACAAACTGAAAATGAAACCATAGTAAATGTGTATTGAATTGTTCGTCGGGAGAACTCGAAGAGATTGTTGGTCTCCAATGGGATATAGTATCAACCAGCCACGTAGTCTACCTCTTTCGTGGACACCAACTTAACCCAGTAATCGTACCGACTCAAGAAGATATACTGTTTTACTTGGGATTCGAACCTCGGAAACATTCTGTTTTATTTCGAAGTGGGAAGGAAAGGTTAAGGTCGTTAAAAAAATCCCAGCAATTATCTTAATCCAATCAGCGCTAGTCAAGACACCTCAACCAATTAGCCCCTAGACCAAGGCAGCCCAACCCCAGGCGGGCGGGCCAGCGTATTTGAATTTCCCCGTCAACAGCAGTGGTCTAGAATATGCTAGCTCAAACACCTCTGATGTTTTTTACTTTTTAATTATAATTTTTTTAAAAACCTCTGTAATGGTCTCATGAATAGTTTTTACTTTTTGATTGTAATTAAACTGTGTTGCTTATATCTTTGTTATATTTAAATATCTATTGAAACTATATGCAAGTATTATGTGGCCCGGAGGCTAACTTAGAATCAAAATTGTGTCCCGCAAGCTATCATAAAATAGAAACTATGGCTCATCTCCAAAATTGGTTGGGTAGCCTTGCCCTACATAGTCCGTTGTGACCTAAACTTAGCGACATAATGAGAAACGTTTTAATGGATTCGCATCTCTTATGGGATTAGTCACAGCCATTCTTTCATTACACAACTGGCTGCAGAATTAGTTATCTTTATGTAAAAATCCAGTTTAACACACACTGAAGTGCCAAAATGCACGGGATACCACGTAATATCGTATGGGACTTCCCTTTTGCCCGGCGAATTGCCACAAACTGACGTGGCATTGACTCAAAAAGTTGTCGGAAGTCCCCTGAAGAAATATTCAGCCAGGCTTCTTCTTCGGCGGTCTAGAATTGCGAAAGGGTTGCCACTGCAGGATGTTGTGTATGAACTGACGTTTCGATCATGTCCCAGATATGTTCGATTGGGTTCACATCTGACGATCTTACTCGCCAAATCAATCACTGTAACTATCCAGAATGCTCCTTAAACCAATCGTGAACGATTTCGACCCATTGTCATGGCGCATTGTAGTTCTGGATAAATACTTCGTTGTTTTGGAGCATGAATGCCATGATTGGCTTCAAATGGTCTCTAAGTAGCTGAACATAACCGTTTCCAGTCCATGGTAGGTTCAGTTTGACCAGAGGTCTTAATCCACTATATGGTTACACAGCTCATACCAGGACGCGGCCACCACCAGTAGAGACAGCGCGTTCTTGACAACAAGGGTCCATGGCTTCGGGGAGTCTGCGCCACACACGAATCCTACCATCAGCTCTTACCAACTGGAATCGTGACTCAACTGAACACGTAACCTTTTTCCAATCATCTAGGGTTCAACCTATAAGTCCAGGTGAGACGATGCATCCGATGGCGTTTCGTTAACATAGGCACTCGCGTCGGTCTTCTGCTGCCATATCCCATCATCGACAAAGTTCACTGCACTGCCCTCATGGATAAGTCTATAGTAAGTCTCACATTGAGTGTTGCTCTTCTTTGGAATGTTGCCTGACAACATTGACACCTTGACGCAGACGTAGCTGCTCTCGGTCATTTAATAGACGTGGTCGGCCACTGCGTAGTCCATGGCGTGCTGTAATGCCGAAAATTACATATTCACGGGTAACTCTTGACACTGCGGAACGAGGAATGTTGGATTCCCGTACAGTACCTCTTGCGTCCAGCGACAACAGCGTATAAATTCTGTTGATGCCGTGTTCTGTATGATTAGTGTGTAATTGTTTGTGAAAATTGTAGTTTATGAGGTGGAAGCTGGGGATCGTCTCAGTATTCCCCTACGTGAATGAAAGAAAACACCATCAAGGCGGCGAGATTGCGGAACCCGGGTTGTGAATCTGGAACCGTTTCGCCTCCCTTATCGAGAGTGTTGACGCTTCAACGCACGCAGCCACGCTGATGGGTTCTTCAACGTTATGCTGTGTCTACACTGGTCACCAGAACATTGTGACTACCTACCTACTATCGATATAAATCCGTCCAGGCGATAGAAGCGTCGCCTGACGAGTAATGACGGCTAGGCACATACACGAAAGGTGCATGTAGTATCAGTGAGCGTGCAAACCGTGTTTAGAGTGGGTAAGGCACGCGATCTATCTGAGTTTGACCGAGGGCAGATTGTGATGGCCCGGAGGATCGGCACGAGCATTTCGGAAACTGAACGACTTGGGTGTTCGAGGAGTTCTGTAGTGAGTGTCTTTAACAAGTGACGAAACCAAGGTGAAACCATGTCCAAACGTCAAGGGGTTGGGTGCCCACCCCTCATTACAGATATCGGATATTGTAGGCTGGGCAGACTGGTAAAACAGGACAGGCGACGAACTGTGACGGAACTTAACATGAGACTTTGAGCGCTCTGGTGGCTCAGTGGTTAAGGTGTCTGACAGGGGTGCGAAAGATCCAAGGTTCGAATCCCTGTCTCTGCGGGGATTTTGATAGGCCCTTTACCCGGGCTTCACCTCTGGCACAGCTTGCTGTGTAATGCGAAGTACGCTAGAACGCCTCTGTTGTTCACGTTTATCTGCAGGTCCCTTGTACCCAGTAAGTTTGCCGGATTAGGTTAAGGTGGCTAAGACGGGGTCTGTCTGGAATGCGCAGTCAATAGAAACCCTGTCACCAGGTCGTTCTGACCACATGGAATTATTATTAGATCAGACTTTAATGCTGGGCAGAGTACAAGTGTGTCTAAATCCACATTGCACCAAACTCTCCTAACGATGGGCGTACGCAGCCGACGACCAACGCATGTGCCAATGTTAACACCACGACATCGGCAACTACGACTGAAATGGGCACGTGACCATCGTCACTGGCACAGTGGCATAGCGTTTCATGGTCTGATTCAACATGCCGAATCCGTCGATTTCCAGGGGAACTGCTTCTTTACACCAGTTCAGCGGGACGGAGACAAGCTGACGGCGGTTCAATTATAATCTTAGGAACATTCACGTGGGCAACCATGGGTCCAGTGGCATCATGACGGCCAATAAGTATCGTACACTGGTTGCGGACTACGTACACCCTTTCATGACCATCATGTTTCCCAACGGCAGTGGCATTTTTCAACAAGATAATGTGCCTTATCACGAGGCCAGGAGTATGATGGAGAGGTCCGAGGAACACAGTGGTGAGTTGCAATTGATGTGCTGCCCCCCCCCCCCCAACTCAACAGATCTGAACCCGATCGAACACATCTGGGATGTGATTGAACGTGTCGTCAGAGCTCATTGCCCCCCTTCCATGAATTTACGGGAATTAGGTGACTTGTGTGTGCATATGTTATGCCAACTCCCTCCAATGACCTGCCAAGGCCTCATTGCTTCCATGCCAAGACGCGTCGCCACTGTTATCATGCCAAAAGGCGGACATACCGGCTATTACGTAGGTGGTCATAATGTTCTAGCTGATCAGTGTATTTCCCACATTAATAGTATTCATGTCACGTCTATACGGCCATTGTCTCAGTTTCATTCTGACTGAGCGTAGTGTGTGAGCAGTAACGCTCTGCCTTTCATAGGGGTTTCGAATCCCCATTGAGAGATCCAGATTTGGGTTTGCCATGATTTCCCCAAATCTCTCCAGACGAATGCCTGGGTTGTTCCTTCAAATGCCATGGCTGAATTCTTTCCTGTTTCTTGCAACCTGTCCATTTCTGCCTCTAATGACCTCGTCGTTGAGGGGGTGTAAAGCAAGAAGCAACAGTGATCTTTCACCTCACCATTTATTTTTCTATATACTAAGGCCAGAAGACGATTTTGCTATAAATATATCATTATTTTTTATTGTACGTGAAGAAAATTCTCTTCTTTGAATAAATTTGGTGCCAAATTTTTACGAAGACATGCAAAATTCTTTTAATTTCAGCATTACATTCGCGCGACAAGTAAATAAAACATTCATCCCTTTTTTTCCCATACTTCCCTCTTAAATACCTGTATTCTTGCTTTAAACAAAAGTTAAATTACTGTAAGGTAAAAAGAAATTAAATTCATTATTGTTTAATTTCATTCCCTGGTAATAACATTGCTCTAAATAAATGCTTGGGAGAAGAATTAAGTTATAATCAGGAAATCGTATTATCGTGCTTCCTAATGTTCTTTAACACTGGTTTCTCGGACAGTGGCAGATGGCTGGCATACCCGACCTCATTTCTGCTCCCTCCGCGCCACGACCGACCATCTGTCCACTTTTATGGTCTGCCCAGTAGACAGTCTGGCAGTAACCAGTGACAAATCGCTTTCTGCTTTCCAGTAGCTGCGCGTCTGAAATAACTGGGAAAAGCCAACGCGAGAAAATCACCTTTTACGTTCATCAGCACTTGATATCATTTATCCTGAAGTTGGGCAGCATCATTATTTTAATACGAGCATAGTTTGAAATGTTCTTGGCATCGATTATTGGTAGTGATGCTATCTACAAAATTTGAACAAGTAATTTCAACATAAACTGGTTACATTCAGTAAATGTGTTTGCCGTTGTAACATAAGAATTTGCTGTCGAAACCGACAGTGTTTTTCCCTGTGTGAAATTTTTGTAATTGGTAGTTAAGAAGTAGAAATGAAAAAAAAAAAAATCCGTATCCAAAGAATTTTATCTCAGTCATAAACATTTCCACATCAAAAGCATTGAAGATCATGCAACGTGCGATATACGTTTAGATTTTTTTTTGTTTTACTGATTCTAAGCACGGTGGGTGAGTGGTAAAGCTCTGGCTACGTATTCCGGAGGACTTGGGTTTGAATACCCGTCCGCTCATCCAGATTTCGGTTTTCCATGGTTTCCACAAATCACTCCCACTATAATCCTGTTAATACAAGGAAAGTCTGAAATATTCTCGGCCTCGATCATGGATGGTCATGCTATCGACAAAATTCGAACAAGGAATTTCACGAAAAATTTCTTCCGTTCAGTAAATGTGTTTGCCGTTACAACAGAAAAGTTTCTGTCGAAGCCACTAATGTTTTTCACTGTGTGAAGTTTTTATAATCGTTAGTTATTAACTAGTAGTATGATCCGTATTAGAAGAATTTTATCTGTATTATAAAACCTTTCTTGGTCATAAATATCTTACATCAAAAGCTATCAAGATTATCCGACGTGCGAATATATTTTTACTGATGGTGGGTGATCGGTAACGCTTCAGCACTGCATTCTGGAGGACGCGGGATCAAATCCCCGTCCTACCATCCAGATCTGGGTTTTCCATGGTTTCCTCATATCACTCCACGTGAATGCCGGGAAGGTTCCTTCAATAGACCACTGTCGATTTCCTTCCTATTCCTTGCCCTCAGTCCTCCCCCCCCCCCTGATATCCTAGACGTCAACGAGGAGGAAAACCATAAAAATCTTTTACTGATTAACGTTGTGCACCACAATCACCCAGCTCTTTAGAATTGTGTCACTTTTCTAAATGTTTAAAAATTGATAACTAAGAAACCTTAAAATACTGAGAGGTACTCAGTTCGTTTAAGCTTCGGTAATTCACATCCGAAGAGGAAAAGTAAAGCACACTTTCCTCATAAATAATTAATTCATCTTACTCTGTGTTAATTTGTAGGCGCTCGCTCTGGCCCCGCATTTGGAAGGAGGCGGGTTCGAATCCCCGTCGGGGCATCCAGATTTGGGTTTTCCATGGTTTCCACAAATTACTCCAGGCGAATGCCTGGATACTACCTTCAAAATTACATGGCCGAATTCTTTCTCGTTTCTTGTCCCCAGTCCTTTCCCGCCTCTAATAACCTCTACGTCGACGAGGCGTGAAGCCATAACAAAAAAAAAAAAAAAAAAAAAAAAAAAAATGTGTAACAGTAATTGAGATATTTAAAAGAATTGCATTGTGTGCATTATTTTGGCTTTGTTTCGGCAAATGAAGAAGATGTATAAGCAAATTGAAACTGCTAGATGAGATGTAAAGTTTGACGCTGGCATTTCGGAGGATCAGGGTTCGAATACAGGACAGTACATACAGATTTCGGTTTCTGTAATTTCTCGAAATCACCCGTTGCGAAACCCTGGATCGTCCCTTAAGAAATTTTATGGCTTATTTCATCTTGTCGTTTCTTGGTAATAATTTTCCCACGTGTCTAATAATTCCGTTTATTCGTCATCTGACAGTGTTCTGGAATGAACATCTTGATCATATACGTCTTCTACTAGGAGTTTAAATCTGTTTTTCTCCTTTATTTGTTTTTATTATTCTTGTTCCTTATACCTCATCTGAGGAGAGATCTCTGGAGTATGGAACATATACTATACCTATATAGAGACATTTGGTGTATAATTATCGTAGATAAATCTATTAATTCTTACACTCCAAAAGATTCATAAAAGAGACCAATTGCCTTTAAATGTAGCAAATGTATGGCCTACAAAACTATTTGATGTCCGGTAGATTGAAAACTTGTAAATTACGTACCCTTCCAAAACTTTTTGCAAGATTTAGTACTCATTCAGTTGGTCACATTACGCTGCAAATTTATATTTATATTCTAACGAATTAATGAGAGAGTGCTGTTTTAATTTTTTGAAGACCTGAACATTTATTTACATCCGAATCTAGAATGCAAAGTAACTTCTATATGTAGAGTTAAAGTTAAGATGCTTATTGGTAGAGAAAATTTAGATGACAGATATGTTCATAAAAATAACCTATTTAATGTATGTACGGATAAATTTTAGGCAATACGAAATATATACAACATCACATTGCTTTCCACGTAGAGTTATTTAATCATACTCATATTCCAGTTATTAAAATACGAATTTCACAGTCACTGCGACAAGAATATCTCGGAGAGATTTAACGTAATCTGGCAGTGACAAGGAATATGTTTCATCCTACGTTAAATACCGATTTTCGTATAAGTAGTGCAGAGATTTCAAAGTGTTAGTGATTTCTTTTAAGGTTACTGAAACGCTTCTTTCATACAACAAAAGATATTTGAGGATGGAATCCAAAAGAAAATTGAGCAAATTGGGGTCAACAAATGTTGTATCTTGCACAGAAAACGTGACCACAGCGCAGAAACTGTAGGGCACGAGTCTCATATTGATTCGAACAGTTGGAATGGCAGGAAACCATAGCAACGCAGATTCTCGTCTCTCTTCTACTTCAATTTCGAATAATCTGCTGGGGGCAAACGACGAATAATATCATACAAACCTAAAATAAATTAAAACATGTTTTGTGTCTACCAAATGTAATATGAGCCTGCTATCTGCTACATCCACAGCTGACAATATATATCAGCGTTACTACTTGAAGGTGGTGAAGCAAGAACTGTACTTTGGCGCACAAGTACAAACACTAATAATATTTATTATTATTTATCAGTCAAGTGATATATTTATCACTAAATTTTAAATCCGTTTTATCCATGATCATATGTATTAAATGAATGATGTTTCACTTTTTATTTCTACTGACACTGCCTTTTGGATTTATTTTACCAACATTATTTTTTTGCAAAAATTAGATGTGTATATCACTTCAATTTGGAGGAATTTATATATTGTTAGACATCGAACTAAGAAATATAACCGACACAAACAGCAGGTTATGAAATTTCGTACTTCTGAAACCTACAGAGAAAATTAGTTAATGCCATTGGTAATGTGGAACGTTACTAAGCTTTTAATAAAAAATGTTCTTATTTAAGAATACTCAATATTCATAAAATATTTTCGTTTATGTTATTGAATTATGTACACAACTAATTTTTGCAGAAAGGTGAATTTTTTGCAAATATAGAAGGTATTTTCGTGATTAACGTAAAGTTTTGCTTGTCATCAGCCTTTGCTCTGGATTTATCTTATCCTCCTGGCTTGCACCTGTCTTCACATCCAAGTAAAGTTGTATTCTGTCCCCTCCAGTATGTGCATCGAAAACACTAATCTTTGTCTTTCATCAAAGTTGACTGCTTCAATAGTAATCCAAATTAATAAAATCGACGTTGCATTTCTCAGAATCTGAACCCAAACTTACCGTTTACTTCTGATTATTCTTTCTTGTTCTTCCACTAGAGATCCACTTAGAGATCCAGTTAATTTTTTTAATTTACATGTGCGTTTAACTGTCAAATTCACTGCGTAGCGCCGTATTTTAAATGTTTCAAACTTTCTTTACTTACAGTCTATCTACTGTCGAAGGTTTAGTTGCATAAAATGCTGTGACTTATACCCGTATATACACTTTTAGGATATTCTCGAAGATTTAATAGCACATTCTGTGTTTGTTAGTGCGAAAATATGTTTGATATCTATCTTGCTTCACTTTTTGTTTGTTTATTTTTGTGTTTTATTATTATTAGTATTATTTATGGCTTTACGCCTCTTCGACGTCAAAGTCATTAGAGGCGGGATGGGATTGGGAACAAGGAACGTAAAGGAATTCGACAATGGTTTTTGAATAAAGCATTCCGGCATTCGTCTGGAGTGATTTGGGTAAACCATGGAAAACCCAAATCTGAATTCCCGGAAGGGGATTCGAACCCGTGACCTTGCGAATTTGAGGCCAGAGCGTTACCGCTGACCCACCACGCTCGGTGTTTGCTTCGTATATCTCTTGCCGTAACAGACATTTTCTTACTAAATGTATTGCAACTACACCGGTTTTGAGATTTAACATATTGAAATTTCATCCCACGACGTATTACGTCGTGAATTTCTAATTAACACAACTGATCTGTTCAAGATCTGATTGCATACGTGGCAGATGATTATCAGTATTCTCTCACTTGCTTTCTTTATTAAAATTTCTAACGTTCCGACCTGTAGAATATTTTTTATATACAGGGTGTTACAAAAAGGTACGGCCAAACTTTCAGGAAACATTCCTCACACACAAACAAAGAAAATATGTTATGTGGACATGTGTCCGGAAACGCTTACTTTCCACGTTAGAGCTCATTTTATTACTTCTCTTCAAATCACATTAAACATGGAATGGAAACACACAGCAACAGAACGTACCAGCGTGACTTCAAACACTTTGTTACAGGAAATGTTCAAAATGTCCTCGGTTAGCGAGGATACATGCATCCACCCTCCGTCGCATGGAATCCCTGATGCGCTGATGCAGCCCTGGAGAATGGCGTATTGTATCACAGCCGTCCACAATACGAGCACGAAGAGTCTCTACATTTGGTACCGGGGTCAACACAATCACCGACGTCAACTGCAACTGCAACTGGGCCAACTGGCGGTGAATCGAGGAAGTACAGTACACACTAACGAAACTAAAATGAGCTCTAACATGGAAAGTAAGCGTTTCCGGACACATGTCCACATAACATATTTTCTTTGTTTGTGTGTGAGGAATGTTTCCTGAAAGTTTGGCCGTACATTTTTGTAACACCCTGTATATATTTTATTTCTAATGATTCCTACCCGGATATACAAATGAGGAATTAATTTGTTTTCATCACAGTGTTAAACAGGAATAAATCTTAATATAACATTTCCTCGGAGTACCTTTCATCCAATTTGAGGGGCTGTTTCTAATCCCGAGGCAATGCTCAACCGAACCCCATGCCTCCCTCCGCTCTCGCAATAGAAGGCCATTGGAAAGCGGTCATTAACTCTATCACAAAGGCCTCATTAGTAGTATATGAAGGATTGGTTCATATTTGGCTAGAAAATCCTAGCTTTAAAATATTACAGTAATATGAAATTCAATTTTTTCACCGAAAAAATATTTCACAGCTCTTATTAAAGCCAAACAAATGAAATAGGGAAATGATCCCGAGTCTACGCACTAAATTATTTCTTAAATATTTTTCTTGAGAGAAAATAAGTTGCCAGTCATATTGTTTGTTATTAAATTTCACCGTTGTCTGAAGATCAAGCAGATATAATGAATGAGGTGGAACTGACTAGATAATGTACTATTTTTAAACATTGCGTGAATGTGTAATCTCACAAATTATATTTATCTCAATAAAGTGGCAGTTATTTAATATAACTGCCTTTATTTTCCTTGTTTGTTATAACTTCCATGAAAATTATTCTTTAAAACTTCCAAATTAATTACATTTTCGTTTTCAGAGTGTAATTAAAAAGCTGTTTAAACTCCCTGAATGCGAATTCGTGTCGTATCGAAATACTGAAGCTAACTTCGAAGAGAAGTAACAGCACCTTGGTTATTTAAACTGCAGCTCAGAAAATATTGCTCAGTAATAAGAGTTTCTTGTATATTACGTTTTTACTCCTGACAAAACTTAACAGACAAGTGTGTTAGAAAATCGTGTTTTTTTCTTTCTGCTTAAAGGTAAATAATGAATATCATGTCTACTCCATCAAGTTTCAGGTTCTGCACATACAGATATATTAGTCTCTGTCGGGTATTTCAACTGAAGTCCACATAATAAATTTCAAGAGCTTGAAAGTAGATTTGTTGAAAAAGAAATCTGTTTAAGTTGCCGAGGAAATTGAATTTTTCAGCAAAATGATCCTCAATTTTATATATATATTTACAGTATCTTGATATATTTGACTTCGAATGTGTTTATTATCGCAGAAATCAACTATGTTTGCTCGTATAAAGACATTAGTGTAACCATTTTATCCCGTCGAAATCCACACCTTCATTTACTTTCACTTTTTGAACAATCCGAATATTATTTTTTTATTTGTTTGTTACTAGAAGACTTTAAGCATCTATAGCAACATGCCATATCTTCAAGTCGGAACAAAACTGCTGTAGGATAGCAAAAACCGTTTAATAAATGTTGGAATAGAAAACGTTGACTTAGCAGCCAGGTTCGTGGTCCCTGTAACGTTACTTCTATTTACGTGAGCCGTGCTTCGCTCTTGTTGCGACGGGCATTATTAGATTTTTAATTTTTTTTCAAACTTCTGCTGTCACCTTTCTGGTTTGTAATATAAAAATTTTCAGAACATTCGGCCAGGTGAGGAGAAAAAACAGCTTTTACCTGCAAAACACCTGAGTTGCATAGAAATTCTTGCAGCTTTAAAAAACATCTAAAAGCTTTCTGTATTGACGAGTTCGTGCCCCCTGTCTTGCCGATAGTCGTTTGTCACTTATGCCCTTTAAAAAAAACGCGGACGCCACCTCTACCTGCGATAACGCAAATGTTACATTGCAGGTTGAAGTCATATACTATACTGGATAGCTTAAAATACTTCTCTTAAATTAGACTGATGATTTTTGACGCTGTTTTATTTTAAAACTTATTTACTTGTTTATCACTGTATCATGTATCCTTTCAAGTAGAGAACCCTGACGATGCCAAGTGCCACTATGCCTAAAACCAAAACAACAGCCACAATAAACGTGGGCGTTTACCGATATTTTTTGCCTATTTTAACGCGTGCTATCAATATGTGTGCTAAGCAGAGCGTATTTTGTGGACTGTAACAGTTCTCTTAATTACTTCTTTATCAGACTCACGCAGATTATCTTAGTCTCAGCGGAGTTTTATGGCAGGCAATGCAGTTTTAATGGCCGCTGTAGTTGACTTTACTGCTTCTTAGCTCGGTAGTTAGTTCCAGTTTCAGTGTATACGGATAATCACCTCACGCGGTTCATTAGTAAAGCTGCAAAGGAAATGAGACAAAGCTATAGAAATCAGGGATTTTGGTGTATTAATCTCCTTTCGACCAGAGCCGAAGTTTAAGAAGAAAGGAAGTAATTTTAAACGAAAAGAGCTGCAAAGTGATTTTTTTTTTTTTTTAATTATTTTTTTTTTTTTTTAATGGCTTTCGGCTTCTGAGGCCATACAGCCAGCTCAATGTGAATAAGTCATCATGCAGTGTTTATATTCAGTATCTTGTAAGTATGGACACCACAGGACGGACAGGACATTCACACAGACATACAACACTTAACATCCATGCCCGCGGCCGGATTCGAACCGGCGACCTTCGGCACGCGGAGCTAGCACTCTAGCCCCTGCGCTACCGAGGCCGGCTGCAAAGTGATTAGTTTGAAGCTTCAGGTATTTCCTGCACCGCAGACTTGATGCCTTGGTCAGCGAACGCTGCAGTATATGTGGAAATTAATGACTATGCTTCCATCACTGACGTAGTTGACAAATAAGGCGGTAAAAAAATTAACGGAACAGTGGTAATATTAATGAAATTCGTTTTCATCGTAATACTTCTATAACATGACATTTATCACCGAGAAGCCTTCTTGATTTGATCTACTGGAACGGATTTGGTCTAGTCACAACAGAATCCGTACCAGCTCGGTGACACCGTGCGTGGTGGGAGAGCGGCAACCTTGTGGCCTGGCGTTGGAGAGGACAGGGGTTCGAATCCCTGTCCGCCGAAATACTCGATTCCAATAATTGACGCTTATGTCCGACAAAATACTCAAACCAAACGATATTTTAAGTCCTGCATCAGTTACTGACCGCTTCACGTTTTGATTTATGATTTGTAACCAGCGACTCCACAAGGTTTGACACAGGTACGTTTTGGAAGTTGTGAGGTACGCCTGTCTATAATTCTCTCCATTTGATTTTAATTAATACGTCACCGTCACCGAAGAGACTATTATCTTCTGAAGGTAAAAGTGCTCCAATGTTACTTTTGAGTTATGACATGTGGTCAATTGTAAGATCTTTTTAAAAGAGTACATACTTCGTCTGCTCACGTTACTTGTAGACTAGTGAAATAAGTAGTAATGCAATAAAAAAAATCTGTTTGTAATTGACGAAAAGTATATATAAATTGGTTTTAAATTAAATGAATTGATCTACAATTATTACAACAATTAAATCTCAATTTAATTATTTAACCGAGAGTGGCGGTATAACGGTTAGCGTTCTCGCCTCGCATTCGTGAGGACGGCAGTTCGAATCCCCGTCCGGGCATCCAGATTTGGGGTTTCCATGGTTTCCCAAATCACTCCAGGCAAATGCCGGGATGCTTCCTTCAAAAGTCCATGGCCGAATTCCTTCCCATTCCTTGCCACCATCCTTGCCCCCCATCCTTTCCCGTCTCTAAAGACCTCGCTGTTGAGAGACGTAAAGCAGTTAAAAAAAATCAATTTAATTACTTACTTACACGTAAATAAAATGAGATGGATGGTTATATAAAAAAATAATTTATGATTAGAAGAAGCGCTAGAAACCTCGTTTTCAAAAAAATCTCGGAATTTAGGTAACCCAGTTGTTAGGGTCTTCGGTGGTTTAAATTAATATACAGATTAATTAAAATATAATCCACCAGAAGGTTATGTTGAAGATGTTTGTTTATTTTCCAAAACAACAAGTCAGCGATATTTGTCACAAGCAAAGATACAATCCAGAGATACTGGCGCAGTCTTTTTCAGATGCAAAGTGACACTCAACTGTGAACTTACTGTAAGACTAAACCATAAACTGTCTACTGTAAACTAACTCTGTATTCTGCCGATCTGTTTATATAGTCTCTATCGAAATTTCTGGAATTCTTCAAAGGCATCCGGCCGATATTTCTCGAACATTAACAATTACTCAAACAATTAAACATATTAAAAACAATCGGAATTAATACAAAATCACTTAAAATCACTACAAAATGATCAGAAATGGTAATTAGAGATACTTAAATACAAAATTATTTACAGAAATCATTTTAAACTGTACAAACATGACCTGTAGACATCATAACATGCCTTAATACATGGAATTACAAACATTTAGGAAATTCTCTTGTACAATTCGGTTCTTAAACATATTAAATAGACTTTAAATAATTTTGTTTCATAAAACAAAGTCTATATACACTGATTTACAAGAAATTGCCGAATAAATATACCAGATCACATTCAAGCAAACTTCAGCTCACTACAAATACTTCATACAGTACAGTACTATTCAAATTCAGTTATGAGGGGCTGTTACACAGTCCTGTTGATTTGATACAACAATTTTTTTATTTTTTTTTAAATCCCGAGGATTGGAAATTTTAGGGTCTGATGGGCCCTGTGTAGCCGGGACCATTTACGTTTTGGTCTCTTGTATTTATTTATTTATTATTTCGTAAAGGTTAAAAGCTAACAATAACATTTAATTTGTTTAAAATATTGACAAATTATGTATTATAGAAAAGATAGATTGTGACAGCAATCAAATGGAATGCATTTTTACCTACTGCGCCGGCTGATACAAAATGCTTGATATCTCCTAAATGATAAACCCAAAATACATGTTGGTAATTTTTATTTACGTTAAAATCTGGAGGTAACGAAATATTTTAATGGATATTAAGTAATTAAAGAAAAAATACTGTAAGTTTTTACTGCAAATTTAAATCGCAGATACGCTTATTGAGAGCTACAGCAGAGGTCTTTGTGGAACTTATTGTGTTCTGCAATTCTTCGCAAATTGCATTGTTATATCCCTAACGATTTAGGCAGTTGCTCTGAAATACTCGTGGCGCGCTGATTTCCTACTTTTCACCGACTTAATTCACTAAAATCGTTACTGGTCAGCTCAAATATGAAATAGGTCAATGTATAATATACATTAACCTTCTTGGAAAGTCATACTTCTTAACAGTAAAACAGTAAAAAAAAAATTAGTCCATTTGTCAAGATCAGCGTGGTCATACGGACAGACAGGCACTTCATTTTATACTGTGTGTAGATTAATGCATTGTTTCATACTTATATGATATTCTGTTACATTCGTACCAGTCAAACGAATAACTCTGAACGCAGGTTGTGATCAATTTTAACATCAGAGTACAGTTTGGACTGGTAGGGTGGCGCTGACGACCTGGCATCACGTTGCAGGGGTCACCGGTTCGAGTCCACCCTTGTGGATGGGGGGTTTTTATTGAGCGTTGTGTCCCTCCTGTGTTATCTTTCCACTGTGATTGTTAGTCGTCCTGACAGCTGTTTGTGGCTCAGTTGATTAGAGCGCTTGTCTGGGGAATAGATGGTTCCCAGTTCGAATCCCGGTCTCGGCTGAAATTTTTACGAGCCCTAAAACTATCCTTTACCTCTGGCAGAGCTTTTGCTACGTTCATGTGAAGTATGCTAGGACGCTCCGTGGTTCGGATTCCACGCAGAGCTGTAGGGCAGCCATGATAGAGGCGCATGCACGGCTAGTCGGAACTCTGTCACGCGGCGGCCGAACAATCCTTCGGGATCTCCCGGCCAACAATGTCATACGCGTTTAACTTTTAAGTTATCCTGAGAAAATATGGCTGTACTTCTGAGGTAAACAAAAAAATACATGAGAGGTGGCTGAACGACTCTAAGACGGAATGTCCTAAAACATCAATACAATACGGGTAACTGAGGTTAGTTACACAAGTGCAGCCACATCAGGAACTTGCCACTTTACTCGAAGAGATGTCGGAGCACGGCTTCGATACGTCGCATATACTAGACGCATGTGACGATTTATTTTTAATATTTTTTAACCTATCGTATTTTGTAGGTCGTTATTAATAAAAATAAAAAATTATTCGGGGGAACAAAATTAAAGATAATTTGACAAACGGCATCTTTATGTTAAAAACAGCTGAGCTCTGACGACTGGACGAAAATTTCAGATGGCATGCCATTGTAAAGCCTGAATTCTAAATTAACTCATAGCATCGTCAAACGCCTTACTGAAACGATGTTACCACAGCATTTTTATAGTGACAAACAATAATAATAATAATAATAATAATAATAATAATAATAATAATAATAATAGATAAAATTGCGATGGAGCGCCCGCTCCGGTGGCAATCTCCCTACACACCCATCTTTTTCCATTCCTTTTCCAACCTACTTTTGCCCTCTACTAATTTTTATTTTAAATTCCTTCAGTGTTTCCTGTAAATTAGTTATCACTTCTCTTGGCAATTTATTCCAGTCCCTCACACCCTTTCCTACGAAAGAAATTTTTCCCACACCCTTATGCCTAAAATCAAGTGCTAGCTTGTGGTCATGGTCAAACTTATCCTTCAAAGCACCTCTCATAATTTACCCACCAATATCTTTCGACGCTTCATCACCAGTATAAGCCTTCTACACTCCCATGACTCTCTTCACCCTCCTTCTATCCTCCAATGAAACACACTCCAGCTTTTTTATCATATTAGTTACCGATTCTGTTCTGCGGTAATTTCCAAAGACAAATCTGGTAGCCCTCCTCTGCACCCCCTCCAACTCCTGTATTTGATACCCAAAATGTGGATATACCAGCAGTGGTCTGACCAAAGTTTTGTACCCAAATTCCCTTACTTCTCTAGTGCATCCCCTCATCACTCTTTCTAACAGGTGAAGGATTTTGAACCCTTTCCCTACTACCTGTCGAATGTGTCCTGCCCAGTTAAGTTTGCTATCAAATGTTATGCCAAGGTATTTACATTTAGAGTCTTCAATAAGTAGCTCCTTCCACACTTTATAATCATAATCAACCTTTAGCTTTTTATCTGTGTAACTAATAAGCTATAAAATTTCCCCGCTGAAAATTTCACTGCAGTTATTTGCTCGGGAATACTACATACAACAGTCTCGAAGCCATAGTATATAATTTTCATAGATAACTTTTAGTCTATTAACCGTGATTGTTTAAAAGTAGAAATAAATTTTGGGACACAATTTCAGCTGCAAAAAAAAAAAACACAAAAATATCACATGAGTTTTCAGAGCACAAGTGCAAACGTGTAAGAAACTTATTGTAAGAAACCATTCGTCGTCAAAATTTTATGAAAACTATCATTTTCTTCAACTGTTAAAGCATTCAGCAACAGACAGATTGTGACGTCTCAAGTCTTTAAAGAGCGTATTTTAGGGCAATATTCTGATCTTATCGTAAGATTTATAAATTATGAGCGTGGTGCAATATTAGGATTCATCTGCAGAGAAAAAAGATTGAGACATGATCCTCCGCGAGAGGGAAAGGGCGTCGGGGAGTTGCATCAGAAGAAGTGTCGGTTTAGCGAATTTTATAAATATTAATGCAGCCACCAGGCGCGGCATTTTCATTACCTGTGATCGTCAGAAGCAGGACGTTATGTCCTGAGCGAACAAAGTTTTAATTTTCTTTGGCAGTGTCTGAGATTAGCGTGTGCATCTAGTTATTTGCGGTAACCGTCTGCGTTGGTTTTTTGTTATGTACGGGGATAAGTTTATTGTTGGTGTATAGGTCATATTTTGAGACATGCTGGATTGGTTAATTTGTTAGTGGAGGGAACAGTTGAAGGTAAGAACTGTAGAGGTAGACAGAGATTAGAATATATGAAGCAGATAATTGGGGACGTGGGTTGTAAGGGGTATGTAGAAATGAAGAGGTCAGCACAGGATAGGAAGGGATGGAGGATTGCATCAAACCAGTCTAAAGACTGACGACAGCAAAAAAAAAAAAAAAAAAAAAAAAAAAAATTTGTTGTTATGGTTCATCGAACGCGAGAATTTCAGTATAATCAAACCACTTAGATATTTCGTCGAAACTAGCAAGAGTTAAATTTATGTAAGTGTGTCAGGTTAGGGAAGCCGTTGCGCAACTGATACAAAATATCGCCACGTCTATCCTGCCGGTTACATTCATAATGGACTTTGTTCCAGTTTAGAAGTTGTGAATCAGCCATCAAGTATTTTTTAATAAAGTGTTATAATTTATAATTGTGCAACAAGTGTACATGTAATTGATATGAACTATTAGGAACTTCAGTAATTGCAAATCGTAAATTTCTAATGTTGCGAAAGATGTGTGCTATTGAAAGAAGTGGTTAGGGATTGTTAGCGAACAGTATTAAGAAATTTTGAGGGATTATATTTTGTGGTCGCATCAGAACTGTCTTTTGGTTTTTTTTTCCTGTTAAAAAATATCTGTTATGTAAGCAATCTCCTGATAGTAATTTAAATAATACACCGCTCGGTGAGTCTAAGAAATTTAAGAGAAAGCTGTGCAATAAAGACTTGAGTGGAAATTATTTGATCTCTAACTATCTATTATCATTTAGTAGTTTTGAGATTTCCTCCTAACATTTTTTAAATTTTAGAAGAATTTTTGAAGTGGCCACGACCGAAGGGAAAGTACCTTATATTTTATTAATTACTTGATGCTATTCCAGGTAAGGTGCAACAAAACTCACGTAAACAAGAAACAAGTTGAGAAGCTTTATTTTTTTTTATTTTTTTTTTATTTTTTTTTTAAAAATCACAGACCAGAAGTTTGTTTAGTGAGTGACTTTTATATTTTTTCCTGAACTTCATAAATGGTTCGTCAAGAAGGGGAAACCTGCAAGGATAATATTTTAAACATTTAAGGCTTTTCCAGAAGATCTAGACTTCATCTTGAACATAATCAGACAATAGGCTCTATAGGAAACGCACTTACATACAGTGGTACTTCCAAGTTAAAAAAAAAAAAAAAAAAAAAAAAAACAATTTTTTTCAGATCTAATTTATGTCTTAAGAAGCTTAAGATTGCGTTTTCATATCGTATACCTGATGAAAAATATATAAATATTAAATTTTCTGGTTCTGTTTTAGCATATCGAATAAATACTCTCAACTAATCAACATCTGATACTATAAGTTCAATAAGTTAAATATCGTATAACTAATTGCAACCGCCGTTAAGTAAGCAACTGGCTAGACATTGCTGATTCTCGTGTCCCGCCCTCGTGGAAGCCACGTCTTTGCGGCCTGCTGGAATTATGTCCTTGTCAAATTGAGGACGGTCTGCGGTATTGCCTGCGTGCCGCAGCAAGGAAACGGCTGAATTTCCCCCTCACGTCTCCTTGTGGTTCTATGTTGGGTCATAACTCTGTCTGCCACTGTATAGCGCTCCATGCAATCCCATGATACCGGTGGCTGCGTGCTGGCTAGTGTCATGGACTTACGATATCTTTTTTTTTTTTTACTTATGGCTCAACGTCGCGGTCATAAGAGACGGGATGGGGTTGGGGACAAGGAACGGGAAGGAATTCGACCATGGCCTTTTGAAGGAAGCATCACGGCATTCGCCTGGAGTGATTTGGGGAAATCACGGAAAACCCAAATCTGGATGCCCGGACGAGGATTCGAACCCGCGTCCTCCCGAATGCGAGGCCAGAACGTTAACCCACCACGCTCGGTCTTACGATATCTTGAGTCGGCTTAGCTTCAAACGGTAGGGAATTTTGTTTCATGCAGGTACTTATTATTACTTCAATAATTATTAATAATATCAAACTCCCACTGTTAATGAAAAGGCTGCTGTTGAAGATAGGTTGAGAAAGATAAAACAGCTTTCAAGATATGTCAAAAGACAAATTAATCTTCCATCAGGTGCAACACAAACACTACAGTATGGTAGTGAAGCCAGAATGTTTGTACGCTGCAGAAACACTAGCCAGAAAGGGACTGGCAGAAAGAGAAAAGAAAGAAAAGAAGTTTCTAAGGAAGATCTTGGAACCAAAAAAAGCGGCAGGAAGTGACTTTAATTTCGTTTGAGAATAAACAAAGAATTACACAAAAGGTTTGAAAAGCTATCAAACACAATTAAGACAAAGAGATTAGCTTTCTATGGCTACAGCAAGTGAATGGAACCAGAGAGAATGGTAAACAAAATCCTCGACTTTCAAGAGAAAAGGAAGATTCAAGTTCCATGGTTGAAAGAAGTCCATGAGGATCTGAAAAGGAGTGGCATCAAGGCGGAAGACATCGAAGAGAGAGAAGTATTCAGAGGAAACATTTCTGAGGTTAAGGTTCTGTCCGAAGGAAAACCAGTCAGGAAAAAGGAGGGTATTTTCAGAAGAAGAGGAAGCAAGAAACCAGTAGAGGATTACTGGCGACGGAGGAAAGAAACCCTGCTGATGCGGAGGCAGCAACCTGCACTAACTCCAGCTGACTGTTCACCCGCGTAAAGGCCCATTCCCAAGGCGCGTGGTACCTTTCCCATGGCGCGTCCCTCGGCGCGTGTTAGGGGACGCCTCTCATCTTTGCCGCATATATTAGCAGGTACGGCGCGCCTCGACCCACCGCCACACGGTAAAAGATGAAAGGCGCGTACTACCTACCACACGCCGTGGGAATGGGCCTAACGGCGAGTAAACAGGCTGCAGTCTCGACCGATGAGAACCGAATAATCTTCTCGCAGCGTCGTCCGTTTACACCACCAAGCATTGTCGGTAGACCGCGAAGAGGAGAGTGAGCAACCAATGAAGGAATCGCTCGAACATCAGCTCGTATGAAATAGGCCATGGATATAAAAAAAATGCATTTAAGTTTGTTGTTACAGCAATCCGGGGTGGCTTTTCACGAACAGCTTTACCAAGGTTTCATCCACTCGATTTTTTTCATTCATTTGGGAATCTGTAAAACAGTTTCTCTAAATAGTGATGTTTTTTAACTTTATATTTGGTGCCGCGGTTCCTGCTTTGTGAACCGAAGGAGGCATTATTACGCTTCCCGCTGGAAATTTTTAGAGTCGAGGAATAATAATGAGTAGTAATAACGTAAATGGTAGTCTGTAAGCTTTAGAGCTTGTAACAACTGTAAATGATAAGCGGGTAGAAGATAATTAAAAAATAAAATTAAAAAGGGTTAATTAGATGACTAAGGGAATTGAAATCGGAGCGTGTGCTCCATTGCAATTAAAAATTAATTCATAATAATAACACTTTTATAACTCTTCATTCAAGTCTGCGTTAAAAGCACCAAGTTTTGCACTGGACAGAACATCGCTGGACAGAACATCGCCATTCACACGTTGTTAGGTCCAAGGGTTCTGTACCGTTCTTTTGCGAAAAGAGTCATTCGCTTGTGTTGAGGTATCTTACAAACTACGTGTCCCGCCCTTTAATTACGTGTTTTATTTTGAAGAACATCGCTTACTTTTCATTTATCTAAGCTTGGTTACACCAAAAGCTGGTAAACGAGAAAATTCCTCTCGCCGTTATTAAAGTGATGCACCGCTTTAGTTCGACAAATATATCGATCCACCTATAGATCTTACACTACTTCATACGTAAAAATACTCTGAATTTTTTTTAGTGCCTTCTGGAAGTTTAATTTGATGCTTAAAGAACAGTCAGAAATAATTTTTTTTTGAAGAAAAATATTGAGTTACTTAAATGATTAATGCACTCTATAATACCAATAAATGCAATAGTCTCTTAAATAAAAACCAAAACCGAATTCGCCTGATACAAAACAGTCCAGTAACCACATTTATACATGTGGCTATTATAATTCTTAATCTCGGTGTTAGTAATCCAACTGGAATTAAACTTCGCAGCTTTACTAAAAAATAAAATCATATTTACCGATTAAACATTCGCACTATTTTTACTAATTCTTGTTATTAATTTTGATAAGATTAATGAAATAGTTTTAATATGCATATTAAAAATTTATGCTTAATCAAGTGTGGTCATTTAAAAATATTTGGAATGCTTTGAACAATAAAACTCATTTAAATATCAGAACGCCTTCCCCTTTCACACTAAATTGTAGCGCCATTCTTACGATATCATTTTATAGTTACAAATATTTGATTTATGTTAATTATTCGTAAGTAACACGACGTACATCCTCTTAATTTCAATTCTTTTTAGCACAATCATAATTGTACTTATTGAATCACGTATAAACTTAATACCAATTTATTTAAAAATATTAATGATGCGTACAGAAGTATACAAGAACTTCTCTCTTACTCACCATTTAAACTATGCTGTCTCACTGTCGTAACAATAGTAATCAGAGTCATATTTTCTCCTTCCATCTTCTTTACTTTTGTCGGACAAATATACATTAGAATATTTTCCTAGCAGACTAGTTTAATAAAAAACATTTATAACAGATTCAAATTATTTATGTAGGTGATGAGATAATCGTGCCTGCTTTCTCACTCTAATAATCTCGATAGCCCTGCTTCTATTCCTGGAATGACCTTACGTGGCAGTAGGTGTTAAAGGTCTTTAAGTAACGATTGAGTTTAAACCTTGAAGGCGATGTATCATTGCTTAACCGACGCTGCTATATTTGCCATGAGTCAATAACTTGAGGGAGACCCCTTTAATCGCAGAGAGCTTTGAAATCACCTTTGATACAGCCACCCTGTAATTGAGCATTAATATCCAGGGGAGCATCCATAAACTACGTGGCTTGGTCTAGGGGGACGGGGAGGGGATGGCTGGAAAGCTACGCTACGCTACTTGGGGAGGGGGGGCTGTTTCCAAGCCAGGCCACGTAACTTTGCATTCATATTATTTGTCACAGTTAAAATGATATAGAAATCAGATAACAGCATGTAAATATTTATTTCCGTCATTTAATTATCTCCGTATGTAATTTACGAAAGTCTGACAAGAGAAAACAGTACAAAATGTCGTCTGGAATCAATAGGGAAAATAGCTACGTCGGGGGGGGGGGGGGGGAGGGGTAGTGGTAAAAGCCACTTCGGGCTACGTGAGGGGGATTGGGGGGGGGGGGGGGGAGGTGTCACAGGAGGCCAAAATGTGGCTACGTGGTTTATGGACTCTCCCAAGTAAGTATTCGATGTGGCTATTTCGTTCGACTCACTTTCGCGATGATGTTCCAACCATCTAGATTCTTGTTTCCATGGTTTCCTGAAATTTATTCCGGCGAATGTCCTTAACAATACTGCGGCAGATTACAGTTCCTTCACTATTTACCTCTTTGACATACAGTAACATCACAGTATTCACAAAGCTTATTGAACCAACCTTCCTTTCCCTAAACAACGATAATTTTGTTTGCTTTTTTTAACTTATTGCTTTACGCCTCGACGTCGAAGACATTAGAGGCGGGAAAGAAATGGTGGCAAGGAACAGGAAGGAGTTCGGCCATGGTCTTCTAAAGGAAGCATCCCGGCATTCGCCTGGAGTGATTTGGGGAAACCATGGAAAACCCAAATCTGGATGCCAGGACGGAGATTCGAACCAGCGTCCTCCCGAATGCGAGGCCTTAACGTTACCGGTCACCCAAATCGCTAGATATTTTTGTTTGAGAAAGCTGTTCGCCTTGACAGTGTTAGTGAAGGATTAGTTGCGATGTTGAGACGGAGATGAGAGACAGGCAGTGAGGTTGTAATAACTTGAAACTTTAGTCGTTTTTATCATTACCAGGTGGCCCTTGCGAATATTTTGCAAATGATATATGATGAAAAGCGAGTTTGTTGTTGTGGACTAGGATGAAAGAAGAAGAGGCTCACTTGTAGCAATTGTTTATTAGTCAACCGAAACAGGTTCGTAGCAAAACGCTCACGAAACAATTGTAAATGATGAAATGTCAGCGACTATAACAAAATAAATAAGAAAAAAAACTCCTTAGTACATACTTGTTTAGTTTTTTAATGGAGAAACAATAAATGTAAATTCCCAAGTATACGTCCTAGATAGGCTAAATTTCTAGGCTCACATCTTCTCTTCGGCGAACCGCTCAGTAAAAACCAGTGTAAAATAAAGAGATGAAAAACATTTAAAAAATATAAAAACAGTAAATTTAAATACATTTAGAATGGATGGAAGTGTTTTAAATGAACTGAATGACTGTTGTATTAATACCAGTACAGTGCAAAGGAATATTGGTTAAAGGAATGCAATTAAGAATATTATGCGACCTATGATATTATGAGTAAGATTTTGAATGTTTGAAAGCGTTTTATTTTGTAAATATGCTGCTGAATGCTTGTTTATATTTTCAATTAAAACGTTTACTGACGATTTCCAGTAATTTTTGTGTGATTTGTATTGTTTCCGTAATTGTTGCCAGGAAGTTTCTATTTAATCATCTAATACCCATCACACCAAACCAGTAGATATACTGATAACAGCAAGCAAAAAATAAAGCCTATTCTGTGTGAAAATAATAGATTTTTAACATTGCATTTTGTTTATATAAATGGATAAGTAATAGAATTAATTACTTAGTGAATTCATTTCTGTTCCAATTTCTTCTCACATCTACATTTGGACATTTCTTTGGTGATATAAGATAATTTTTGATCCCACTAATGGGCTCTTTCTAGAACAAGAGCAACCAGTTTGTTTATATCAGTCACGCGAACTGTGTGTTCGCGCAAACAAATCTAAAAAATTTTGGATCTCGTCGCCCTCACGTAAGTTCGCGCGATTCAGGCGCTCGCAGTGGACGGAGTCACATAAAATTACCTTTGTTTGGATTGGAGCGATCTCTTCGCGCGAATACGCGTCCACTGAACGGCCAGCCTAAGCACCGTATACACTACGCGCGGCAAACACTGAGTCGCGCGGCAGCCGCGTACGGTGTTGGCGCTCGAGCCAACTAGCATATTGGCGTGGTCGAACATGCAGCGCCGCGCTGCGAGCCATTCTCTGTCGGTATTTAGGCGCGCGGCAAAGGACCCCTACTGCTTGGCTAGTGCGTCTTTGTTCGAGTTGGCTCGCGCGGCACAGCGACAGTTTGCTACTATGGATAACCTAACTAAGAAGTAAGTTCGCGTTAAGAATGGCAACAGAAAACTGAATAACAACAAAAACTTTAAAATTAACTGGATGTTATATACTTGTCTTTAATTATTATTATTATTAATTTAATTGCTATGAAACACACGCTCCGGTGGCAATACCCTTTGTCATCTAATTATCCCTTTAAAAAAATTATACTATATAATTAAGTGTTTAAGTTACTTCCCCATCTACTTTTTCGATTAAAAAAATTAATTTTAAATTTCTTCAGCATTTTCGGTAAATTATTCATCACTTCACCTGGTAATCCGTTCCAATCCTTGACACCCTTACCCACAAAAGAAAATTTTCCCAGTCTCTTATGCATGAAATCGAATGCCGTGTTGTGGTTATGGTCATCTTTCCCCTTCCATGCACGATTCCTAATTCTTCATTTTCTATAATGCATCGCAAACATCTGCAACTGTTCTCGAAATTGATTGTTTTTACACTCGAAAAAGGTACTGCTGGCTGCTAAATGAGTCTTCAGATGCTAGAAATCTTAAAGTTACAGCTAGATTTTCAGTAACTGAAATCGCGTCTCGAAATTTAATGTTCATTTTATTGACACTTGGCTACCGAGCGTGGTGGGTGAGCGGTTAACGCTCTGGCCTCGCATTCAGGAGGACGCCGGTTCGAATCCCCGTCCAGGAATCCACATTTGGGTTTTCCATGGTTTCCCCAAATCACTCCAGGCGAATGCCGGGATGCTTCCTTCAAAAGACCACGGCCGAATTCCTTCCCGTTCATTGTCCCCAGTCCCATCCCGCCTCTAATGACCTCGACACCAACAAGACGTAAAGCCATAAGTAAAAAAAAAAATACACTTGGCTCAATTGATGATATATCCTCAATGACATTATATCTTATGTCTTCCAAAATTCTCACAGCATATTGCATTGTATTAACATACAAACATATAATTTCCTCACTGACTAATGCAATTTTCGTACATTTCTCGTGTACAATGTGATGCACCAAAATGAAAGCGGCAGCTGCTTGTGCACGTGAAACGTTCACGGTAGCTTCGCAAAAACGTATTGCGCCTGAATAGATTGCCGCGCTATCCTGGGGGGGTTGCGTTGCCGCGCTCGTGTCGAAAACGGCTGCCGCGCTGAACATGCTCCCGCGGCAGCCGCGTATAGTGGATACGCGGCTTTAATCTTTAAAATGGTACTTCATGAGCGGTCTGGTAGCTTAGTGGTTCAGGCGCTTGCTTTAAAAAATTCTCTGCTCCGATGCGGGGTTCAAATCCCGGTGGTTGCAGGAATTTTTTAGAGTTGTTTTTGATCAACGCCAGGTTGTTCCGAAGTTCGGATTCCGCGTTAAAATGTATGTCCCATAGGAAAGGAATTGGCCATCCAACCTCTGACACAATGGATTAGTATGACTCATTCCAGCCAACCTTCTGATTGTGGTCTAAGTTAGTTTTTTTTTTATAATAACTTTTGTGTTTTCCATGATCCATAGTTGTTGCATAAATGTTTATGAATTAAACTCCGTCCATTAACAACTGTTTTTTATTAATATTTCTTTCACCAGACGCGTTTCGCCCTTTTGGAGTGGGGAATCGTCAGTTGTGTCTATAAATTTATACATATTGTTGTTATCATATCTGTATACATGATTAAATATTATATATGTATGCATCCTACAATGTTGTATGTCTGTACAGTATTATGTTGGTTCCTTCTACTACTACTATTATTCTACATAATGTTTTCATATTATATGTTGCATAACGCGTATGGCGAAAGAAATATTAAAAAAAAAAACAGTTGATGAACTACTTCACTTACTTTTTCGGGATTCGCGCTGCTTTTTTTCGATGTATTACTACCGACGTTTCGGCGCCCAACCTGGGACCTTCACCAGGGCTGTATACAAGTGAAGTATCCCGAAAAAGTAAGTGGAATATTTCATCAATATGACGTCTGCTAAAAGCGCAAAATGTTGTATAAATGGTGTAAAAAAACAGTTGCTAACAGTCGGAGTTTCATTCATAAACATTTTTTTTTTTTTTAAATTCATTTATTGACTTTGGTTAAGTATGATGAGAGAAAGATAGTTCATTACAAAAATCACCTTTTAGAAATATCATATATGATATAGTTTGTAATGAGGTTGAAATTTTATGCTGCAAACTATAATTTACGTATCTTGAACTTTTGCATCATTTCATTCGTGTAATTGGAGATTAACATACTTGCCTGTTGACTTCAGATCCTGAGCAACCGGCCACTGAGTATTGCGAGCAGCGAGACGAGTGGGCAGCTCGAGACAGACTGGGGACACAGCGAGATTATCAACGAGTGCTTACTGTGGCACAACGTGTATCGGCAACGACACGGGTCCCCGCCCCTCAAGCTCTGTCCACAGGTAACACGATTGCCAAATTAACTTTATGTTACGGCACACCTCACTTCCGAAATTCACTCCTGCCTTACCAAGAACAAATATATGATGGCCGTATATACTGATATAAACAGCGCATATGACCATGTCTGTGTACCGATCCTAGCCAAAAAACTTCGGCATCTAGGGATACCGGACACATTTATAGGAAATCTAATCGCACTACTTTCGGATCGATGGTTGGAAATAACGCAAAGAGGAACTACTGTTGCTAGCAGAAAAACTAATCGTGGCCTGCCGCAGGGCTCTGTTCTGGCTCCCCTGTTATTTAACTTGTATACGCATGATCTTCATTACTCCATGAACAGTAAAATCGTCATTCTGCAATATGCCGACGATATATGCATATTTATCATTGGAAAAACATGGGAAGAATGCCTTATGGTACTATCCGCCGAAATGTACAAATTCAATCAATGGCTATTCAGCAACGGGCTAGACATATCACCAGCGAAATCGGCAGTATCGATTTACAGCCGACACAGAATGCCCGCGATGTCTAACATAAAATTAGGACCCTTTACCATCCCAGTTAAAAACGCTGTGAAATACCTGGGCGTTTGGATCGATAACAGACTCAAGTGGGGTACTCACGTAAAAAATACGGTCAAGAAATGCGACAAGGCGATCAACCTCATCCGCGCAATAGCCAACGTAAAGTGGGGAGGGGATACCTCAATATTATTAAGGCTGTATAAATCTCTGGTGAGACCACATATTGATTACGCCTGTGTATGTTACGGTTCTGCAACTAACACCGTGCTTAAGGAACTGGACAAAGTCCAATATAAAGCTCTGCGCACTTGTATTGGCGCTATGAAATCAACACCTACCAACGCGCTCCTAGTGGAAGCACACGAACCTCCCCTAGAGATCCGCAGAAGCTTCTTAACTGCAAAATTCCTGATCAAGAATAGCCAGTACCCCGGGACCAGACTGCTCAACTCTATACACAATCTCTCAATGCAATGCCTAACTGACAATTACTGGAGAAAGAAAAAAATGCCTCCCATTGCGGCGGAGTACCTAGAAACATATAAGATACGAGCCAGCATACGTCAAAGCAGGAAAATGCTTACCTTTGAGACTCCGTATTGGGAAACTGTCACGAATCTGGAAGTAGACACAAGCGCGGAAGATAACACCCAGCTGGAAAACTACAGAGCAAACGTGTATCAGTACCTACACAACCGATCCCACATGGAACAGATATATACGGATGGCTCCAAGTTTCCAGATGCCACTGGATGCGCCTACTGTATACCAAGATCTGGAGACAAGGGTTTATTTCGGTTACCAACAGAATATACCATTATGAGTGCAGAGCTGATGGGAATCTTGGAAGCACTAAAATACGCAAAGACCTCCCCTTATAGCAACCATGTAATCCTATCAGATTCAAAGTCAGCATTGCTTTTAATAAAAAACCACCATAGAAAAGTGCGCAACGACTCACGAGTACACGACATCGTGAATGCAGTTCACGAATTAAAACTAGCAAATAAGACTGTAGAGTTTAAATGGATCAAATCACATTGCAGTCTTCCAGGCAACGAGATGGCAGACCGATACGCCAAACAAGCCGCACACAGCGGTGCGATACGCAACAGCACGATCCCCCTACCCGACGCTATTCGACAGATCAAAAGAACCATGACAGCCAAGTGGAATAAGGCGTGGAAGAGCTCACTCCCGATAAAAGGCCTACATTACGGTCGTATCCACCCGGAAATACCCCCTCTCCAGTGGTATGAGATATATAAGTGCTCCCGCAACTTCACTATAAGTATCGCGAGACTGAAATTCAACCACGGCTGCTACAAACAACACCTCCATAGAATCCACCTCACTGACTCCCCTAATTGCCAATGTGGGGAAATAGAGGATACAAACCACTTGCTATTTGGGTGCCGCCGAAACAAAGTAGAGACAGACCTTCTACTACACTCTCTCAAGAACAAAGGAATCCCTCTCCCCACATGTGCTGCTACCCTCTTGTCAACGGAAGACTACGACATATATCAGCTCCTATACCAACATTTGAAAAACATTGGTGTCTCAATTTAAACAAGCTGATATGATATGTGTTTTAATTATACTCTCTGGATGTCATTTTGTAATATATCATTATTGTAATAATATTGTAGATATCCTGCAAAATGAAAATGAATGGTTGTGTGATTTGAACATATGGGTGACTCAGTCACAACAAATGTAAATAACTAGTTTTAAATGTATCATACTTCTGGTAGAATATTAATGTAATTATTCCTAAAAATGAAAATCTCAAGTTGCTGGATACCAGCATTTGGGTGACACAGTTTATAGTCAAGTAAGAAGTTTTAATTGCGGTATATCACTATTGTTATACTATTGATGTTTTCCTCTCCTTTAAGTGACACAATTCATACAAACTCAAACAATAAGTTTTAACTGCATTATATCATTACTGTAATATTATGGACTTTGATTTGTAATGTATATTGTATACTACCATTGTAATGCCATAGTGGTTATTCGGTAAAAGGAAGAAGGCTAATGACATGCAATTATTATTATTATTGTTATAACATCGACGGTATTCGGTGAAATGTAAATGACTAGTTGCATATATCATTATTTGTACGTTAATGATGCTATCCTGTAATATGAACATGGCTGTATGGGCGCATGCCTAGATGCCAATAAATAAAAAAAAAAAAAAAAAAAAAAAACTTTATGTTACGTTTCCATGATACTGATAATCAGTTTAATGAACGATAGTAACTTCATGCCTATACATACCGATCGTAGTGGGTGAACGGTTAACGTTCTGGCCTCACATTCGGGTGGACGTGGGTTCGAATCCCCGTCCGGCCATCCAGATATGGGGTTTCCATAGTTCCCCCAAATCACTCCAGGTGAATGCTTGGATGGTTCCTTCATAAGGCCACGCCGAATTCCTTACCGCTCCTTGTCCCCAGTCCTATCTCGCATCTAATGACGTCGACGAGGCGTAAAGCCATAAGCAAAAAAAAAAAAAAAAAAAAAGAAGCGATTGCATATAGCTATGTGCTTCGAGAGTAAGGGCCAAGACTCATTTAATGATTTTTTTCCATAGGATAAGTGCATGCCACTGCCCAGTATCCAGGCGTAGGCGATTACTATTGTTACTGTACACCTCCATAGTGCATTAACTGTAACTGGGAATCTCTGCCATCAGCATTTTACACCGCAATTACCCTTCTTGAAATACACAGACACAACTTTACTTCAATTTTTGTTATATAGTATAGGAAAGGAACGAAATTCTGACACCTATTTTGTTTTTTTATCTGTTTAGTCTTTGATTTGAGTTAATTTTAATGGAATACATTCTTTGGTATGTTTTCAAATATCCTTCATGCAAAAGTTAATAAATATCTGATCACTTTCTTCAAATTAATAGGAAAAAGTTACAATAACAGTTTCTGAGAAAAAGGTAGTGAAAGTCGGAGTCCTGTTAAGAATATTCGCAAAATTACCAGAGAAGTCCATTAAAATTAAAAAGAATATGAAAGAGTTTAACATTTAGCCATATGTTATAAAGAATTTAACTTATTTCATAATTTACCATGTAACAAAGAAGAGGTTAACTTCAGCACTAATAAGTTCTTTCACTAGCGACAAAAATCACCACTTTTCTCAACAACTTTTCAAAACTCTTTAACAAATTGACGAAATATTAACCCGACTTGGGAACGCCGGGTGTCCCCCCTTCGGACTTCTTTGGTTTGGCAGTTTCAGGTATTTAAAAATAATGTTGGGTAGATATCAAAGTAAACAAGTGACTCAGTGATACAGAATAGTATTTTCAAAAGATTGTTTATTTCTCCCTTTACGCCTCATCGACGTCGAGGTCGTTAGAGGCGGGATGAGACTGGGGATAAGGAACGGGAAGGAATTTGGTCATGGCCCTTTGGAAGGAAGTATCCCGGCATTCGTCTGGAGTGATTTGGGGAAACGATGGAAAACCCCAGATCTAGGTATCCGGAAGGGGATTCGAATCGCAATCCTCCCGAATGCGAGACCAGAGCGTTAACCGCTCACCCACCACGCTCGGTGTGTATCACGTACTGTACATCTGATAAAACTTTCACTAATAGCGTAACTTGTGGGAAATTTGTCTCTGTCCTGCTCTGCAAACTTCGAAACACATCATTTCTTGTGATACCTACATGTTGAAATATATGCTACCAGAATGTAGCACAGTCCAAGCGAAATAAGATGGGCGTCCGACCTAGGGAACAGGGTCCGCGTTTGGTTACTTTCCTCTATAGATTATTGTCTGACATTATTTATACTGGAAGTGGGATGCTTTCAGTTGGCGCGTAAGTAGAAATTTTAAACGTTAAATGATGTTACTATCCACTTATAGCCTAGGTTCTAGTAATTTGACTACTTTTCGGAGTTAGTGTCACCAGTTTTAATAACCACATTTATTTCAATTAAATTTTAATTAATTTCACTACTTATTTTCCTTTCGGTTTTAAACATTCTTCAATTTGTAATTTTTATTATGAGCAACACTCATCGTTCTTCTGTTACAGTATCTCATATTATCGCTGCTAGTTTCACCATTTAGCAAGGTTATAAATTTTGCAAATTCGATTTCGATTGTTGGTGCGGGGGGTACTTGATATGCAGGGTGTCAACATGAAACCTCCCAGATTCAAAGTACAGTATATAAAAAAACTATTAAGCAAGGAACCTTGTGATTTGCACTAGCCTGCAAAGCAACTCAAAATGTTTTACAAAAAAAAAAAGTGTACTTCTACGTGCGCTCTTTTCGTAACCCTCAAAATGTCTGAGCGATACTCAACCTAAGCCCACGTGCATCCAAGCATGTCAGGAGTGATGGAATCGAATGCATCCACAATTCTTATGTGGAGATTTCCAACATCACATACTTGTGGGGCAAACACAATGTCTTTCACATAACCCCACAGAAAAAAATTCAGCGGCGTTATGTCTGCAGGTCGTAGTATCCACTTGGTCGGTCAATCTCGTCCTATCCATCGCTGTGGAAATGTTCTGTCCAAGAACTCACGATCCTGATTGTCTGTTTACACTCCCAGTGGCTAGAAATTTGTCATAACGAGCCCCAGTGGTCTTTACGTCTGGTGATATCCTATCAAACACATTTCTGAAATTTCTTTGGATAGCGATTGGTGACGATGTTTCAGCATGCAACAACACGCATTGTGCGCTTTCCTGTGAAATAATAACTTTTGGTTATTATTCAACGCCATAAACAAAATTTAAACACTAACTCAGACAAAATTACACAATTTTTTTTTGAGTTGCTTTACAGTAAGGTGCGAACCGCAAGGTTCTATGTTTAACAGCTTTGTTTTTATACTGTACTTCGAAATCAGGGAGGTTTCATGTTGACACCCTGTAGTGCAATTCCTTTGGCCGAACACCTTCCCTGGTCCTCTAATAATGTCGACGAGGGGTAAAAAGGAAAGTAAATTTCGTCTGTTTTGACCCCTCCTAATTTATCTCGCTAACTGCTTCTTCTCTTTGTCTCCCAAGTGGAACTATCTGCCCTCACCCTATCTCATACCACTCTCCCACACAGCTGTAATAGGAGTATGCGTAACATGAGCCCAACACCCACGCGAAACACTTCAGCATGTTGCAGCACTCAACTGCCCCGCGCTTCGTGTAAAGTTACTAAAGGCTCAGTTCTTAGGAACACATTTTACTCAGTTTCAGTACACCGATTAAATGACTTTAAGTTTCACAGTGTGCGTGATAACGCTATGGCCTCGCGTTCGGTCGAACGAGGGTTCGGAGAGTCAGCTTATTAGATACAAAAATAAAAAACAAAAGGTTAATTATGAATATAAGGTGGGGAATGAATTGCTTGCTGAGGTCTTGAAATGTAAATATCTTGACAGTACATTTGATAACAAGCTTTACTGGGCAGGACACATTGGACAGGTGGTAGGAAAAGGTTTCAATATTCTGCACTCGTTGGAGAGAGTGATGAAGGGATGTACGAGAGAAGTGAGGGAGTTGGGTTACAAAACTTTGGTCAGACAATTGCTAGAAAATGGCAGTGTAGTATGGAACCCTCATTTTACGTATCAAATACAGGAGTTGGAGAGGGTGCAAAAAAGGGCTGCTAGATTTGTTTCTGGAAATTATCGCAGAATGCAATCAGTGATGGATATAATAAAGGAGCTGAAATGGGATTCATTGCAAGACAGGAGGAGGATGAGGAGGTTTATGGGTGTGTACAGGGCGTATACTGGTAATGAGGCATGGAAAGATATTGGAGTAGGTATGAAAGGTAGTGCATGGAAGGGAAAAGATGACCAAGACCACACGCTGGCATTCGATTTCAGGCACAAGGGTGTGGGAAGATTCTCTTTTTTAGGTAAGGGTGTCAGGGATTGGAATGAGTTACCAAGAGAAATGGTGAGTAATTTACCGAAAACGTTGAAATAATTTAAAGATAAAATTTGTAGAGGACAAATGTAGGTGGCTGCAGAATAGGGGGAAGTTGGGGGTGTAGGGAAATTGCCACCGGAGCTTGTGCTCGATTGCAATTAAATTAAATTAAATTAAATCCCCATCCGGCCAACTAGATGGTTTCCCGAAATCACTCCATGAAAATGTCGGGATGGTTCCATCAAAAGGCCATTGCCGGATTCCTCCGCGTATAAAATTCTAAACAGCAAAGTCGTTCGTGTCAACGCTTTAATGAAAAGTTACAAGTAGGGTTCGGATTTTTATGACCACAAAAATAGAGAAAAATGCATGAAAATATGACTTTGAAAACGGGTAAATATGACCTAAAAATGACAAAATATGACCAAACATTTAAATTTACTATACATCAAAACATGCTCAATTATACATCATTTAATTTATCTAGTAGTATCGCTTTCACGTAGACGGAATAATTTGCTTCCGTGCACTCACGGCACCATTTGGAAATTAAATTTTAAAACATTTTGTTTAAGTCACTTTAATTTCACATATTTTACAGAAAATAATTGTTTAATCCGTACTAAAATACTCCTCTCCAAATTCCGTTATGTAACTCCGTAACTTCGCACTTTCAGAAAATTCTGTTTTCGGCATGTCGGTACTCACCGATCCACGGCATATTTAACACTGACTGAGGATTATTTTCAAAAGTATTTCATTGAGACATTGATTGACGCGGGCGGACATAGGCAAGCTACGGCTGCCTTGTCGAAATTAAAAGGCGGGCGGAACATTAAAGTTTGGAGAGTAACAACAATGCATATCTTTAATTCTTGACTGGTGAATTCTGACCAATACAGTGACAATTTGTTTCCTCCAATGTATAATAGGAGTACAGTTCATGAATAATTATCTTAATTTCTCCTTAAATAATCTAGTGAAATCCCGGTACTATTAAGAAAATGCCAGATTTTTCTTCAAATTATGACCATAAATATTATTTTAATACGACCAAAAATAGGAAAATTGCCTAAATATGCATTTATATGCTATATAAAATACATTTAAATACAATCAGAAACGTTAAATCAGTGTTTAATTCTGCATTACAGCTCAAAAGGAAGGCAGGAAAAAAATATGCCTGTTCTAAAGATCCGAACCCTAGTTATAAGCATCTGATTTTTCAGCGCCCGCGCAAATGTATTGCTCCAGTTTGTCACTCGCATAGTGTAAAAAACAGTTTTATTGAGTTGAATCGTGAAAATAGTGACCAACATCGATACATTAAGTGAACCATTTTAAACTACGGTGTCATCGCATCGAAAAGTGTTTTTGCTGGGGTGATTCCTCATTTTATATTAACATAAATTGGTTATTTACCGACTCTAATCACCTTGACATCGACAAGCCGTATGACCCTAAGTAAAAAAGAAGGTTCTTTGTGGTAGAACAATACCGCCGCTATACGAACGTGGTGGGTGAACGTTATCGCTCTGGCCTGGGATTCCGGACGCCGGTTCAAATTCCCCATCCAGATATGGGTTTTTCATGGTTTCCCCCAAATCACTCCAGCCGAATGCTGGGATGCTTCCTTCAAAAGGCCATGGCCGAATTCCTTCCTGTTCCTTGTCCGCAGTCCCATCCCGCCTCTAATGACATCGACGGCGACGGGCTTAAAGCCATACGTAAAAAAAAAAAAAAAAAAAAATGTGTACGTGACATACGCCAAAGATATTACTGAAGCGACTGCGTTTCACACAGTAGTGGTTTTGAATTTCAGTTAATAATATTAGTGGAGGTTGTGGTTAACTTGTAATAAATCCTGGACTAAAATCACAACTGATATTCAGTGGTGCAGCACAAAGCACAATGCACCCTATGTCTAATATAGCATGTTGTGACGTCACTAGATGTAATTAGTTCCAGTAGTATCTTACTCTCGTAATAACACAGAAATCTTAATCCATTTCACATTAGAGCAAAGGTACCTTTATAAGTAAAGCGTGGATTTGAGGGTAAAATTTTGGTTAAACTATTGCTTGAATATGTTGGTGCAGTATGGGACCCATATTTTGGGTATCAAATACAGGAGTCGGAGGGTTGCAAAGGAGGGAAACTAGATTTGTTTCTGGGAATTACTGCAGAACACAATCAGTACCGGTAAGTGAAATGATAAAGGGGTTGGATTAGAAATCACTGGAAGAGATAAGGAGGTGAAAGAAAGTGCTGGCAGTATACAAGGCGTGTGTTGATGATAGTGCTTGGAAAAATATTGGTGAAAGAATTAAGAGTAATTCATGGAAGAGAAAATATGACCCTAACCTCGAAATCAAACAGAAGGTAGTAGGGAAATTTTTTTTTTTTATAGTTAATGAGGTCAGGGATTGGGATTAATCGCCGAGGGAAGTTATGAATAATTTTCCAAAAACACTGAAATAATTTAAAATTAAAATTCGTAAAGGGCACAAGTAGGCTAGTACAAGAAAGAGAAAAAATGCGAATATTTGTAAAATTGCCACTAGTGCGCTCCATTGAAATTAAATTAAATTCTTCTGAACAGTGTATAAACGAAGAGAAGCAACTAAGCATGTGACAAAAATTAGTATACAATCAAAACTCTTTATTCGCGGCTTCGTTATTCGCGGTTTCAGTATTCGCGGATAGAATAACTGGACAACTTTCTGTATTCGCGCTTGAAATTTTTATTATTCGCGGATCCATTCGCTACATTCAGCGCATTCGGTATCCTTTACTAACCTGTCGGCATCGTTTAAGTATTGCTAGCACGTGCCGAGTCACTCTATCTAGCCGAAACAACAAAAAAAAAAAATATATTTATTGCCACTGAAGCTATCAGTTACTTTGTTGCAATAATTCTGAGTGAATAACACTTGTCTTCTCTATTTTATTCGCAATTTATATTGTTTATGAATGTTATTCAATGCTGGAAAAATTTTGAGATGGCATAATGCATTGTTACAGTACAAGAATCGTTGCGAGAACTGAAGCCATACACATTGAAATCATGCTCGAGAAAACTGTGGCCTCATCTCACTGTCGGAAATGATGGGGAATCCGTGCAAATTCAAACTTTAACTGCAAACATTGCTCAAGTTGCGAATGGCATAGGACGACATGGTTTTGATCCCAAATCACTCCAGGCGAATGCCGGGATGCTTCCTTCATTAGGCCATGGCCGAATTCCTTCCCGTTCCTTGTCCCCAGTCCCATCCCGCCTCTAATGACTTCGATGTCGACGAGGCGTAAAGCCATAACTAAGAAAAAAAAATATTTTGAACAGATAGATTGATGGAATCAAGTGACATTCAGGAGTTGCTTGAATCGCAAGATGAAGATTTGTCTGAAATCGATTTGGAGGATGTGTTAAATCCCCAAACCATTGAAGAAGAGGCTTCAACGAGCACTGAAATGGTGACATTTAATTTTTTTTAAAAAACCTGTGTGAAGGTCTACAGGTGGCAAATGAGCTTTGTGATTTCTTCATGAAAATTGATATGGAAAGAGGGCTTGTTTTTAAAAGACAAGTTGTTAATGCCACAGCTTAATATCAATCCGAATAGAAAGACAGTTTAAAAGTGTAAAAACAAGAAAAAATTACGAATTTATTTAAAACATTGTCTATGCCTGACAATAATAATTAAAACACGTTGCTTAAAATCTCTTAATAAATTGATTTTAATTGGGTTTTTTCCGGAACCTTGGAACGTATCCCCTATAATCCCATACAAATTACCATTCCATATTCGCGGCTTTTTTACGGAACGTATCCTCCGCGAATAAGGAGATTTTACTGTATTGCACTTCGGAGGAGAATATCTAAGCAATCAGTTGATTTAATATTCAAGCAGATATTCAAAGAACATTATTCAGCGAGTTCTGCTACTGAAAGCGGCAACCAACTTCGTTTCGAAATAAAAAACGAAACTGTTCTTATAGGATTTCATGTTGTAGTTGCCACACGAAATCACAGTTCTTAAGAATTTAGACATAAAAGTCATTTTCATGCAGTTATGGGTCTGATCACCTGGTAATTAAGAGAAGGACGCAACTTCTATAATCTCATCTGACAACTTAATAACACGAATGTGATCCCATTTTTCATATACATCCTGGAAACATTTTCTTCATGACATTTAGGATAAAAATGAATGCATGGAAAATAAAGTTCCTCAAAATACTTATTCGAAAGCAACTCATGATCGACTAAGGATTAATAACATTCCATTATTGTCAGGAGAGGAGAATAATATGGAGGACACAAGTAGAGGAAATTTTAAGCAATAAGATACCACGTGCGTACAAGTGAACGTAGCTAGAAAATCGACCAAGAGTACTGTGGAGAGACATTGACAGTTCTTCAGATTGTTTGTATTGTTTTTTTTTAGTATCTACGCTACTTGTGCCATGGTACCAAGTAAATTCTCTTCACAATGTGACGTGATCTTTCCCTTCTTATGCTACTAATCGCAGTTAAGATTAATTTTAAAACTTCCACGAGCTTGATCTACACATGCTTAGCTGACAAATATGAATGTTGGTATGGAGCTTCAACCTTCATGTTATTGTAAGATTACTTGGGTTTATTATAGGGCTTTATTCGAGGAGGTTTTAGTTATTTTTGGGGTATTTCACGCGTCGTCAAATGTTTGGATATGTCCTTAGGGAAAATTATTGTAATAGAGGGCTTTAGTGGAAAAACCACCGCATGTACATACGTCAGCCGACTTGCACCAGATCGAAAAATTTCAAAAAATGTATAAATGGGATGAAGCGGCCAGTATGTAAGCCTTTTTGGAGAGCGTGTATGGTCGCTCCAGAACTACTGAGAAGGGGCGCAGAGAGGTCTTTACTGGAAGTGATTACGGATCGTCCATAAACTACGTGGCTTCTTTTTTGGCATCCCTTGAATCCACCATCCACCATCCCCCCTCTCCCCTCTCCCCCTCCCCCACGTAGACTGACGTAGCATTTACCTCGACCAAGTATGTTTTGGCTCTACTGGATTGAATGGTCATTTGCTGATAACTTTATCATCAAGGCAGCTGTATCTTCTCATCAAAATTTATTTAAAAATCTCTCTCCCCAAGTTCTATTTGGAATAAAAAATAACCAGTTAGGGTACTTCTTACATTAAACTGACAATAGCACCATTATTTCTGTTGTTAAAACGGGTCATCTAAAGTTATATTCAAATACCATCAAATGATGGAATGAATCGAATGATGGTTCTGTCACCACAGAACCATATTTTTACAGACAGTCTAGCCGGATTTTTCCAGCTTATACCTCCAATGGTAGTCGTTCCTGATTTTCATCGTTCTTTTGTCTCACAATTGACAAGAGAGAACGCAGGTCAATCATCTGCTGGTAAATGGAGGTAGTGTTTTGAATTTTATGGCTTAGTGCTTTACAAATCGTCGTCGTCAATGTCATTAGATGCGGGAAAGAAATGGGAGCAAGGAACGAGAAGAAATTCGAAGATAGACGTTTGAAGGAACAATCCCGGCATTCATCTGGATTTCTTTCGTGAGATCATGGATAACCAAAATCTGGAGATCCAGGCAGAGATTCGAACCCACGTCCTCTCGAATGCCAGACCCCAGCACATGAACTGAATTGCGATGGAGCTCAAGCCCCAGTGGCAAGTAGGAGGAAGACCTGTTTTCAAGCCAGAAACCGGGAAAACCCGTGACGTCACAAGATGGCCGCCCCCAGTTTGGGCGACCAAGATGGCCGCCCCCCAGTTTGGGCGACCAAGATGGCCGCCGTTAGTTTCTCAACCTGTCGCACAGATGGCGGCAGCTGTCGGGCTTGCGCATATGTTAGTTCGCCGATCGGCCGCACAGATGGCAGCAGCAGTCCTGCACCGTTAGTTCACAGATCCGCTGGCAGATGGCAGCCCTCGTTAGTTCTTTGGCTCACTGGTAGATGGCGTGGCATGTATCATTTTGGTCTCCGACAAATATTTGTCACTGCTCTCCATCCTGTTCTGGAATGCGGACGTCAGACAAGTTGTATCGCGGCGACAAAACTATGGATTCGTCTATCACTTTAGTTCCTAGTGGTCATCGTGTGTTGCGTATTCCAATTCCACCTTTACCGAGTAACTTAAATATAATTAAAGTCTTAGTTTAAATGGACCCATTGGTATAAGTAGACAATGGACGATTAGTTCATCCATTAATCGAGTATGATGTCACGAATCCACTTCCTCCCGGATGTATACTGTTTGAAACAGAAGTGGGTGTTGACGTCACTGCCGGAGTATAAAGGCCATCACACCAGCCAGCTAGCCCTCAGTTCCCGGTCGGCGATCGTCAAGTCCAGTTCACTATGGCTAGTGAGGTTCTCCTGTTTTCAACATGCTATAAGTTAAACAGCAGTGACACCAAGCGTATCACTGTTGGTTTGTCACCTAAACTGGAATTTAATCCAGTAGTTGTACTCGAAAAAGTTGGGTACAATAAAGTCACTCTCACACATGATGAGTGGGATGTACTGAGACAGATGGTCTT